>NW_010589796.1:200539-238689 GCF_000705375.1 Tinamus guttatus
ACACCACGATTTTCACTGGGGCCATTAACAGCTGTGCAAGAAGCTAAGCACAGTTAATCATAAATGGAATTGTTCAATTTGGAGAGGCACATATTATTCTGATAGCTAAATTAAAAGCTCTGTACCAAGGAACAACTCATCTTTCTAGGACAGCATGCACCCCTGCATTGGGAACATGTCCTTCTGAATTTAGACCTCATTTCAAATGTAATGCAACAGGACAACAGAGGTAAGCATCAACCTGAATGGGTACTTTTTCTGAAGTGAAACCACAAAGTTGCATAGACGTTACCATACTGTGAATAACAATATT
The DNA here is from genome assembly GCF_000705375.1 of Tinamus guttatus. The sequence continues at coordinate 200,853 of NW_010589796.1, forward strand.
ACTTTCATGTGTGTGGTGTTCATTCGGGTAACCACAGTCAAAGCACACTGCACACAGTTCTTCTGTCATTACGGAAAATATTTAAATCTTTCCAATCTCCAACTGCTCTGATATTTTAAGTACTCCCTCACAGCCTAATGGAAATCTAGAGATTTACCAACGACCACCAAACATTTGTGCTGTTAACATAGAACACTTCGAAAAGAATTCCCAAGCTAGAGAAGAGGGTCCTGGAAGACATCAGTCTAATAGCTCTGACCATAACAGTTTAAAAGTAAAAGCTCAGCGTATCAAAAATTCAGCCTCAAATAGTCTGTTCTAGAAAAAGCCCTGCCCAGCTTCGGATTCTTTACAGTTATTATTGTTATGCAAATACAACATGATTGTATCACACGGCTGTATCCCAGAGTCATAGATTCTATTTTTTGAAAACAATAGGTCTTCAAGCAAACCTACAGGGTATGCACAATAGTGACAAGGCATTGCAGTCGGGTCACAGCTGTTGTAAAACCCGTCTGATGGGCTCAGAAGAAAGGCAAACCAGATTCCTCAGCACACAAGTCTGTCACTGTCCCAAAACAATCCTCAAGTGACCATTCTAGAACCAGTTGTCTTCCTTTATAGCTTCGCTCTAGAGCCTTAAAATTGAATTTGTATATTCGGTCAGCTAATATGTGAATAACCAAGTCAACATGGAGTGCTAATCATTTATGTCATAGTAGTTCTCCCTCTTTCACAGTGATCACCTTTCAAAACTTCTGCACTACAATTAGGACAAAAACTACAAGAATCTTCCTTGTACAGGTAAATTCTAGGTTACTGCAGCAAAAGGCACCAGGCATCCTTTATCGCAAGGATTATGCTCAACAGCCACGCAAAAACCTGAAACTTGCAAAAAATGCAGGTCATATCATTGCACTACATAATGAACATGCAATACGTTAAGGAAAGAAGTCCCTTGCTGCCACTGGATTTTGTTGATAAATAGAATACAAGAGTTAAATCACCTGTTTTGCCAAATGTACTCTACTCAATACTACAAAACTAGCTGATATAACAAACGCTGTAGCGCCCACAGGCAGAAGCACTAGCATTAACAGCAAAGTCATCCTGTCAGTGTCATTTCCACAGCAAAACTGGTTCAGTGATCTTTGACTGCCTGCCACATTTTAACACATATTGTTTATATTGAGGTTTCAAACTCAAATGCAAAACTGCATTTTTGTAGAAGCTGTAGCAGGGAGTTAAAAAATTCAGCGTATCCTTAAATAAATAAAAATATTTATATATTCTGATGTTGGTGTTCCAACAGACCAGCCCGAGTAAACGCTGGCCAGTGAGGTCAACATCCTGCTTGCTCATTCAGTACGTGGAGAAGATAGCCTGTACTGAACCAAGAGGTTCATCCTGGGACAAGACAGCGTCTGGCAGTTCCTTTCAATAGCAGATCTTCTGCAAAACTTGTCCCTACATGACTGAAGAAGATGGAGTTTAACCAAGTATGGTTAAACCAGTGCACCAGGCCACAGATGCAAAGTAAGGGGCGGAAAAAAACAAATGAGGAGTGAACCAGACCTGATAAAGGGAAAATAGTAGGAAATTGAGCACCCAGGGAATGGATATTCTGGTAACACCTCAAGAAAATACCACCATTTTAAGCATCAAGCTATTCATTGCATGTTGTTTGAACAACAACATCCAGCTTCATAATTCCTGCTTACTACCAAACTCAGTCAACACAGCTGGTTCTTCACACAGCATTTTACCTCATTATATTGCTCTGCTCTTTTGATTTCTTTTTTCTCAAGAAAACAATGATATGTGGACTGATGGAGTAAACAGCAAGAAATCAGTTCCACTAACAACTTGGGAATCAGACTAAAATATCTTGCTTTGCATTTTAATTTTTGAGTGTTTCTTATCTTGCAGGACTAATCTTCACAGAACTTCACACATGAAATCAACCAGAAACCAATATACAGAAGGGGAAAAAGAAAAAGAAAAAAAAAAAAAAAAGATTTGCCCAGAACTAGGAAAATGTGGCCTGGCAACAACTACTGTGTGTATTTTGCATTTCTGACACACAAGTCACTGCATACTTTTCTCCTCAAAAGCCTTTTGTTATACTCACAAAAACATAAAAGAAGGATTTAGATCTCTTCATAAATCCCCCAAAAGAAAACTTAGCTCCATGTAAGAAAGTCATGTTAAGTAATAGCATTACTTAGTTTAGGTTAAGCCATTATATTGACCCCAAGCAATAACTGTAGTCTGCTCAATTAATCTTCCATAGTGATCCAAAAATCAAAATTACTGAAGATTTTATTAGAATATTACTTTTACAAAGGAGCTTTTTTCAAACCCTCAGAACTCAAAGTTGACAAAAACTATGCAATCTACAGAACTCCAGGATCAGCTCAATCTTTATCTAAGCAGAGAACTAGTGAAATTCTGACCTACTTTTTATACTGCACATGGAAAACAAAGATATTAAAATCCTTTCCCATGGTATCAACTGAGACAGTATCACAGTGAGAATGCACCTAAACAAAACTCTTTAACCAGTGTCTATGATTATACTCTTTCAAGTTCCTGCTCAAGTTTCTTCTTAGGCCAAATGGGTATCCGGTTTACCAAACCACAAGACAGTTCTTTATTAAAGTTTAAGCAAACCAGGGCGGCAGGTCTGTTTTCCCAAAATACTTAGGCATGAAACTGGGAAAACAAAGCAGCTTTGAAACGACCTGTAAGAATCAGGCTAGGGAGAAGTGATACCTATCCACAAAATGATGATTTCCTTCCTTTCTTCTGAGTACTTGCTCTCATGTTGGTTTTTTACTGCAGCTGGATGTGACTTCTGTCCCAGCCCCAACTGCTGCTTTCATTCACAGAAGTCAAATGGATTTTAAATATAATTCAGCCTGGGAAAACACTGCTTAAATACTAGCTAAGACCAGTATTTAAAGAAACTATACAAGGTCAGAAAGGACCAAACCCTACACCAAAAACAAACACAATAATTACCCTGTATAAGTTAATTTTTAACCACAAATGCCTGAAGCTTCTTTACTATATTGAATACTAATGTCTATGGTCTGCTAACCATTTACTAAGTTGTTTTTGAGTTGCTAACATGATTTCACATGTATAATGTGGTAATGACTCAAGTCTTCTATTGGATCACTCCCATTGTGGTAAACACCATACTAAGAGTGAGGAAGTGGAAAAACCTAAAAATGCATTTGGTAGAAGAGGGGCAAGCAAATATTCCTGCAGACTATCATCAGTCGACTACCTCAGATGTCCTGTTCAGTCCATGGTGTGTCTAGAGCATGATTCACAATGCATCTGTGCCTGAATCACCATCTTGGGGACGTCACTGGGGGAAAAAAAAAAATGAAGCTCGGGCCCCTAACTAAAGCATATCACAGGACTACAGGACATTTCAGATTGGAAGGGACTTCTGCAGATTCCTAGTCCAATCTCCTGTTCAAAGCAGGGTCACTACAGCATCAGATTAGGTTGCTCAGGGCATTATCCAGTCAGACCTTGAACACCTCCATGGATGGAGGCAACACAACCTTGCTGGGCAACAAGTTTCAGTGCTTTACTGTCTATGTGATTAATGAATCATGTAGGTAAAACATGCAACTCCTCATTACAAGTAATTTCACATAATATCAGGTACAATTGCTGAATGAGATGCTCAACAGAACAAGCCAGTGGGGAGGTACAAGATATAAGATTACTTACACACTTTTCAGCCAAGATATCTTTTCAGAATTACATACCAAATAATTGCTCCTTTCAAATCCGAAGATAAAATTTGTTAAAGGATATTTTGACTGAAGTTGAGATGTTGATTTAAAATTCCAAGCCCTACCCTGAAAGGCTGAGCTGTTGCCACGAAAGATCATGGTATGATTTCTCAGGGACAATTCATGAATGCATAAACAGAGGAATGTAATCTACCACAAAAGTACTCTAAAGAAAGGTCATCTGAAAGAAAAAAAACTGTATATCAAGTCAGGACAACTTAGTTTTACCTCAGCCTCACAAAGTGCCTGAAGACCTTGCAACACTATGGCTGCAGGTGAAGCTTGATCAGGTTTTGTGCATTCGTTTAATACTTGGGATATTGCAGCCAACATGTCTGCTCCATGCTGGTATGGCCTAAAAGAAAAAAGTACATGAAGATATAGATCCATATGCACACGTATACAGAAGTTCTGCTCTATATACAAAAGATCAAGTACTGCTTCTGTATAAAGAACAACTGTGACGAGGAACTGGGGAAGTGCACAGAGACACCACGAGGGAGGACATGAGGCACCATTCTGAGAGGCACAGAGAAGCAAATCAACAGATGCCAAGCTTGATAAAAAGCTTGTAATTAATCTATGAAACTTTTTGACAAATAACGTCATGAATATAAAGAAGCTGCAGCATCCAAGAAATTACTAAGAAAGAAAACCTGCTGTGTGCTATTAAAGTATGCTATTGTCTGTTTTCCTCTTAGCCTTTTAGGGGCATTCTGTCTGAATTAAGACCAAATCTGCACTTGACAATATGCATTTTAGTAGAGTAAATGGTCTTCATTTGAATAGGTCAATAGACAGACAGATCATTAGTGGTTTCTTCCAAAGCTCAGTTATTCATTTTTTAAATTTAGTATGCCAAATTCTCATTCAGTGTTTTTGCTTTGTTTCAGAGGGTAAACAGGTGATTTCTGTTCATTTTCATGTAAAACATGACTTGTATTCTATATTAATTACAGTAAAACACAAATCTGATTAGCCACTGAGATGTACACTGACTCAGGAGCTGTGGAGACACCCAGAAAAACCCAGAATTAAAACAGACTAGCTAAAAACAATCATACAGTTCTAAAAGAAAGCCAAACAAACAAGTTCCTCGCTTTTTTTCCCCCACAAAGACAACAGACAGAAACTCTTGTGCTTACCTCTGCCTACATATATCTCTTATGCAGGCAGCTTTAGCAATCAGCTTTTCCCACTGAGCATCTTTGTCAAGAGACAAAGAACGCATATCAGATACTGCCATGAATTTCTGCAACTCTGGGTAAATCCGATCCTGCGAGAGATTTAATTTTAGATTATCACCACGCTTTCTGAAGTTGGTGACAGGATTATATATTTCAAGCATTCCTACAAACCATGTCCCTATTGGCATTTCATAAACCAACTTAACAGCAGTACATTGCAGGTTGGTACTGCACATCATGCAAAGCAGAAAGCAGTACCTCAAAAAACAATTTCATGAATATATTCCTAGACCTCATGAAATGAAAATCAGATTTTACGAAAGAAATGTAGTGAAAACTTTCAATAAAGTCATCACTTCCGCCATTTGATTTACATGGCTGATAACGATACACTAAGGTAAGCAATGATCTTAAACGAAACACGTGGTTTCAACACTTTCTGGTTAGAAGAAGAAAATTTTAAACTTTATTTTTTCGCAGTGACACAACAGCATTTTTCTAACCTGTCTTTCCCATAAGGATGTCATCAGGCGCAGCGCAATAGCTCTAAGTTTTGGTGTGCTCCCCAGCATCTGTATCACACGTAAAATCTGAGCTACACAGACCTGAAGGAAGTAAAAAAACCAAACAAACAAAAAAATATATATATATGTATTTGAAGTCCAAGAACAAGGAAAAAGCTATAAACCATTAATTTAAATGAGTTACAACTCAATTTTCTGACAAGTTTTAGTGCACAATGAATCTAAAGAGCATTTTCATAGGATATTTCAACAAAATATTAACGTAGTACAAACAGATAAGCACAACACTTATTTTGCCCTTTAAAACAAATGGCATATTCAACATAAATGAAGCTTTTTCAGTCTAAATCACTCACTCACTGTAAGCAAATGACTTTTTTTTTTTTTTTTTTTTAAATCAACAACTTTTCATTCTGACCTTGTGTACACCCAGTGTGGGTAGTGTGTACAGTATATCCCGGTACAACGCAGACTCCAGAGGTCTTCCCAGTTTAAACATCAGAACCAGGATCAGATTTGGGACCTAAAATAGAATTAAAAGGAAATAAGGATTTTATTTTCAAAAATATCTTAAAACTTATTAAACACAATTAAGGTCTACATATTAGGACCTCAATAGCAAAATATAAACAACCGACTTGACCCACGGATGATGACTGGCAACTGCTGAATGGCAGAGCTCAGAGCGTTGTGGTTGGGGTCCAGAGTCCAGACTGACTAGATTAATCAAATCTTAGTTAGAAAAGCATTCAGATCCCTAAGATCAGCTTCTTCAGGTTCCTTCTTCCTCAGTTGTCAGGAGAAGTTTATTCCATGTCCTGAGACTACCTTAATTTCTAGCTTTGAAGTTTATTCTGTGTTAAATAGGAAAGCTACCTGTGAGCCTAGTAAAGGGGTAAGATCTATACAGAATTCCAGGGAGGAAAAAAGCATTTGTTCCTATAAGGAAAATTATATATTTCTATGAAGAAATTATATTTTCTAAGAAAAAAAATCCAAAATGCTCCAGTACAATGAAGCCACTTCTCATTTCTACCATATAATGGATAAACAATGCTAGCACTAAATTCTGTACAAGTTATATTAAATCTTAAAAGGTTTAACAATTTCGAAAGGATGGAAAAAAGGCAAAATTAGCTCTGGGTACATAGGCCGCTGCTCCGGGAGCGGGCAGCCTGCAGCCGGGGTGGCTTGGGCCTCTCGGCAGCCACCCCGCACAGGGCCGGAGCGTTCCGTGTTGGATAACCAACAGCATCTCAGAACGATGCCCAGTTATCCCCATAGCTCTCCCTTTAACAGGAAGATTAAACATGCCAGGTAAAACACTGCAGTTTCATCAACAGGGCTGATGACTGTTCTCACCCATGGCAATTTGGTGTTTTTTTTTTTTTTTTTTAAAGCTTTAGACAGGTATCATTTCCAAAAATCATAACATAAGACAAGGTAGTTAGCAAGGAAGGAAGATCTTTGTTAAACTTCTCTCTCATTCTGTCACACTTCCTTATGCTTTACTGATGAGAAACTGCCCATCATACAGCCCTTCTGCCAGAACAAAGAATAAGAGATACAGAGTAAACTAAATAAAATGGTGTTCAATAGGAAAAACCAGTGGAATCCAAGAAATGTATATGCAGTGTCCCCAAAATGAATTCTAACTGCCACTGTACATTATTCTTGCCAGTTATTATTAGCAGCAATGTATATTTTGGAAGTTTCTTTTGGGTCAACTTTAACATATTTAAAAATGTTTATATTTAACATCCACTGCCCTCTACAACAATCTAACCAAAAAGCACTAAAGAAGCACTGAGATGAAGCGCTCCTGTGTTTCTGAGACACAGGACTGAATTTTGAAGGCGAAGTAGCACCAGCAATTCTTTTCAGTATGCAAGGCAGTGAAACGAGCAGATGCTGAAAAGCACCCAGGACTCTCTAATATCCTCTGATCAAGACAAAATACTGAACAATATACACATTTGAAGAACTGTCCCTTTCAGTGAAGGGCAAAAATAAGAAAGCTGTTTTACTTCTACACATTATAAGACAAGCTGGGCTTTCAAAAGTGCTCCTCGTTCTTCTCCTCTACAGTTTCACATACAATTTTATTGGCTAGAGCACTGAAGTATCACCACTATTTTGTCCACAAGAAATGACTATAATAAGACCATTCCCCAACAGCAGCTCCCAAAATTCACATGATCTGCACAGAACAACACTATCAGGCAACACTTCAGGCATTTTAAGCAATCCAAATCCAGTTGAACAGATCCTTAACCGCAGTTTCACCCAGATAAAAATATTTTACTTTTTGTTCTCTTATCCCCCTCTCTCCAGAGAACAAAGTAATGCATCTTCTCATAGATTTCCCAGAAGGCTATCATTCATTCCAGCCGTTGAAAACCATAAAAAAAAGGATGTTCTCTAGAGCCTCATAATCCTCTAATAATGGTAATAGATCTTGTGCTACTATTCACCAGCAACCTCTCTGTCAGACGACTTAATTTTTTTCCCCTTTGCAGCATGGCTGGTTTCACACTGAGTGTAATAACAGTTTTTGCACAACAAGACAATTCACCCGATTAGAAAGACTGTATTAAGCCTTTCACAAACAGCATGAGTCAGGACAGCCTCAGCAGTGATTCTGTTAAAGGCAACCTAATAACACATGTGATACTGTTTCTTCTTCGGCCTTTTTAAATGATTTCTGAACTTTCTTCCAGGACATTTCGGGCCATTACTTCAAAAAGTGTTAGCTAAATAGTGATTAAATATAACTCATCTTGTACTCTAAAAAGGCTTCCAGGATTCTCTCACTGGGGAAGGAGGAGGTACAAACTCCTCTGCAGGCTTCAGGGAAAGGGAAAGAAAAGAAACAAAAACAAAACAAAGCCAGACCAATGTCTGCAAAACCACATGCCGCAATTATTTTCACATCTAACAGGATTTTTGCAAGGCTTTGCTAATTTATTACAAAGCCTCTGTCTGAAAACATCACTCAGTGTGGGTAAAGGCATGGTATTTATAAACCCCTCCTGGGCAGTTGCAGTAAATACGAAAGCAATAAATGACAGCAATCTAAACACACATTCCCACTTTACCTTAAAGCACAGGATCAACTGAGATCTTGGCACGACAGTTGCTCTTAGCCTTTCAGCAGAATATCAGTAAATTACAAGCAGTAATCAGCCAAGCCATGAAGCAGCAAAACAGTACAAAAACAAAAAATACAAAAATACAAAAAAAAAAAAAAAGACTACTCAAAATGCTATTGCTATACCTTACCACACTGCAATGTTGTAATAAGCTTTTCTTCTTTCATAATTACAAGACATCCTAAACACTGTTTTACATCACTTACTTTTCTCATCTTTTGTAAGAGATGATTTATTTACATAAAGCTACATAAAACCCAGAAGCAAATAAAGAAATAAAGCAATTCCCAAAACATGAATTTGCCCTAAATATGGTTTTGGTTGCTGTCACCACATTCCCCATTAAAAGTTTGCTTTTTAGTCAAAGTAACTGCTTCTCCCTACCTTAGGGAGCCCCGGACTCCAAGAAACAGCATGATAACCTTTCACTGAAGTGCTTTGTAACACTAGAAATCTCATTGGAGTCATTTAGCTGACTTAGAACTATAATAACTTGCTATAATCAAGACAGAACTTGGGATCACAAGGCTAGTACAACTAGCCTGGACCGTAACCAAGCATTAAGTCCCACTTTTAAAAAGTGTTTGGATGTTTTGGGATAAAAATTACAGTTCGATATTGTCTATTGTCAAGTACCAGGTCTCCTTGAGAGCAGTTCCTAAGGACAGAGAACCGAAATATCACCCCACTCAAACATAATTTTGCTCTTATTCCAAATTTCCAAACACTGTGTAGCAGAGTGACAGTTGTATTACTAATTATAAAATGACTTTGTACGAATAAAATGAACATTCTAAATTAAAATACTTCATATGTTTTTACAGAGTATTTTAAGGTCAACAATAATCAAAAACAAAGAAGAAAAAAATCTCCCTGTTTACACACCCTGTTAGCAGGCCAAACACAACTGAGTTAAGAGGACAACAACAATCATGTTTTGAGTTTTATGCTTTAAACAACAGTTTCACATGGACTTTTGCTGATCGTTAGGAAAAACACTGCCATTTAAACTTCTCTTCAGCACTGCATTTGAACACGAGCCATTTTTCCCCTGCCAAGGAAAGCCATTTTTCCACTACCTCAAGGACTTAGTACTGAAGTAGACAGACCACCATCGTCGGCTCAAGATGCTGTATCTGCTAAAGACTTAAAATGAGTAAAACAAGACAAAGCAAATAAAGCCACTCGATGCTGAAGACTGCTTTGAGCTACTTTGAGATAAATTCTGTCCAACGCACCAGCCTAGAGCTCTTGCACACTTTGCTGACTTGCATTTAAAATTCAGCCTTAAACCTGTCATCATAGAAGATACTCCAATTTACCCAAACGAAATTCAAAACAAAATCATTCCATACAGCCTCAGTGCAGGCTATTCTATTCAGGAGCTATATTACTTAAATGATTTATTTCAGCAAGCTATTGCTTTAACTAATTTTTAAATTGCATTTTGAACAATGATATCAAATAGGTGGAGGAACAGCACAGTATACCTTCCCTCTTCTACACTCCAGATAACACCACTGATTCATCACACAATTCAAGGAGCTATTTTGGCAAAATGAATTAGAGACAGTCTATAGATAAAAACCCGGAAATGCCAAGTAAAAAGTCTGGAATTACACTGCATTTTTTTAATAGTCCGTCACAAACACAAATGACCTTATTTGCAGTACTGAAAAAAACTGAAGATCAGAACTGAAGAAAAGTTTCTCAGGAAAGGGCAGATGTACTTCTGCTGCAGATGTCACATGCATCTTCAGGGATAATTAATCTATTAACAAAGCCTTCAGCCTGTATCCCTGGTTTTACACTATTTAGTGGACATGTTAAACTACTCAGAGCAGAATAAGCTCATAAGTTCATACTAGTTTTGAATTCAGGAATGGATTTTCAAGAAAAAAAAAGTTAAGGAAATGATGTATTTCACACAAGCTCAGCTTTGCTTTTACATGGAAATTCAACTCATTTTGCTAACTGCTGATCCTTGAACACAATTAGATGTTTCTGATCACAAATGGGAAAATGAAGAAGTCTAGTAATTACAGTAAAAAAGAAAAAAAAAAGGAAAGTGTCTACTAGCTACCTCAATCTGTGTGTTCTGTCTCAAAAAACAATTTCTTGCAGTTGAAACAGGAAGCATATCCTCAAGACTGGTCTTTGATTTTCATCGCATAGCGGAAAATGACTCAAAAGAACAGATCTCTAATAGCAAAAAAAATTATCTATGACACACTTCACAACAGAAACCTCTATGTTGTTAGCAGACATAACCTTTTTCTGCCTGTGAATGCGATGCCCACTGTAAAGCAGCATCCTGAAAGACTGCACATTTTTTTTTCAGAAGACTATAGCTGGCAATTCTGGAAACAATACTCAGTTCTCCAGCTTTTGGGAGTGGGAGGCGAGGAGAGACAAAGGGATGGTGAGGCATAGGGACAAGTTTAATCCTGTAACAGAGTAGACATTTTATTTTATATTCTAATTTAAAATAAATGAAACCATCTGTTAAAAAAGGTTAAAGAAATGCTCAAGGTTTCCTTTCACTCTGAAAACAATTAAGCAACAACTAATTGAACTGTACACCACGCTCTTTCAAAGCTTACCATCACTCTGTTGTAGTCTGTCATCAACAAGATCACCAGCACTGTGGAAACGGCTCCACGAGCCTAAGGCTTTAGCACTTTGGGAAGAAACACTACTGCAATGCATTTCTTTGCACCACACACACACACCATTTATGACCTGATATGGTATTTTTCAATATAAGATTTTAAACAACATGCAGCATGGGCTAAATGGAGTGACAGAAAGAAGGTGATAAATGAAAGGGAAGACAAGTATCACACAGAGCAGCCAAAGCAATGTCTAATGCCCTGTTGCCACAGCTATTTGAGAAAGTGCTGTGGTACCTTGACTTGCTTGTAGTTTTAGGGTGTTTTTTTAGTTACATTGTTGTGGAAGGAAAACACAAGCACTCCAAGTTGGAAAGAAGAACTACATGGACAAAATAAAAAAACTGAATAATAAAATAAAAATAAAAAATAAAAAAACAGAAACACTTTCTTTTGTGCATTTCCACCAAACACTTTATTTTGAGGAGCCAGTCTATTAACTTCAGACTTCTTACACCTGAGGACAGCTGTTCTACATATTATTATTCAACAAGAAGTGCAATGAGCACACTGAACAAATACTTCGAAGAACTGCATTCCAATCTTATTTAGAACAGTACAAAGAGCCTGAAAAGGCAACGCAGTTTAAGGACACTGAAATTCAGCCTTTGTAGAACCACTACTACCTTGAGTCTGCAGCCATCCGAATTGACTAAAACAAAGTAATATCTTACTCAGCATGAGCAAAACGAATATCTGTGTGCATGGCACAGAATAGGAATAAGCAACAATAAAGTGAGCTGAACATACCAATGCTTCTCTAATTCACACATAGGCATGAACATACTACAACAGCAAATCAGCTTTTAACTTTTTTTTTTTCCATTTCGCTGATGGCAGTGGCTACGGGAGGTTTGAAATGCGCTACAGACAAGTTGTGGACAGCTCAAACTGGTTGCACCCTGCAGTTTAAGTTACAATTTTCTTGCCAATATGCGTGGTATACTTGCTGCATCCATGGTGTATTTCTAGACAAAAAACAGTGCTACATCTACAGAAGCAAAAAAGAACCACCCTTTTACTGTCAAGAAAACCTTCCCTTCTTTTTCCTTCCTCCATGTGTCCATAGCCTCAAGAGGCAGTAAGAAATGCAATGAGTTAAATGCATCTAGAGATTACTCAGTTCTTGAAAATGAGGTTAAACTGTGCTTTTTGTTAGTTTGATTAAGACAAAATACATACTGTTTTTTTCCCCCCACAGCAATGATCTTACAGCTCATGAAAACTAACACATTCTAGATATTCGTTCATGACCACATAATATGCATAACACCGAAAAGTAATTTCACAACAGGAGTCTGTGATATTTTCCAGACTGAAATCTAGACCTTTAAGTTTGTTAAAGTTATCTAAGCAGAGTAGTCAAAACTATTTTCCCTGCCTGTGATGCAAAAAATGTGAAGTTTAATACAGCTGTCCTTAAATTACAAGTGTATAAAGATATGAAACAAAAAAAAACTTTTAAATATCTTGTATTTCTAGGCTTAAATAATTTTTAAAAAACACAAAATATAATTAAAGTGCAACAATACAAATGCTAAGCTAGAAAAGCAATGAAGTTACAAAATACAAAAAACTCCAGCAGGGTGAGAAAAATTTTAAAGAAAATATATTCCCAAATTTATAACAATCTGAGTGTATATGAAAGATATAGACACATGAAAACAAAACACAAAATAACCTGAAAGAGCTCTGAGAAGAGACAAAAAGGAAGGCTTACAGCAGGCAATCCACAGAAAATTAAGATGGCATGGTTTAAAAAATTTCTCAGCCTAGGAAATAGAGTTGTTTCTGAAAGTACTGAATAACGGGCCAGTTTCAGTATAGCATTTCGGTACGTGCTCAAGGGCAAGCACACCCTGGAGTGCTCCCCTGGGTCAGAATTACAAGGCCTAGCACCTAACTAAAGCACATATTCTATAACCTATGTATTTTCTTCCAACTCTTCTGCTATGGAGTATGTTAGCTATTTGAAAAAGAAAGAAATTAAAAAAAAAGAAAAACACAAGCAAAAAAGCTTGTCCTCATGATACACCTGAAATTAGAAGCAGCGCTTTTTCTTCACCACACATTTTTATTTTATAGAAAAGACATTCGACTGTTCCTGTTTAAGGCCTCCTGCACTGCCTGTCATGAATTTCATGAAACTCATTAAAAAGCCAGATACCTACAGTTATTTTCCGAGGTTATGCAGGTAAATATAAACATACAGCCTAAATCTGGATTCCCTTTAGACAGTACAAATATTCAGATATTTTTGGAAGCAGGACTATTACACATGAAAGGACAGAGAGGTCTTCGGTAACCACAAAAGGACATGGGAAATGATTTAGGAGGTCACTAGACCCCAGAAATCATTCAGTGGCTTCCGTTTAGTTTTCTTGAATTGTATTTTCTTGTTTATTCATTGGGTAATATCAGCAAATAAACTAGACTTTTTTTCCTGAGCCTTAATTAATAAAAAGTAATCAAAAAGGGAGACTATTTTGCAGCAGATGACACACAAATATTTTACTGTTAGAAGTCTCTCTTGCCCGTCCAATGAAAAGTTTCAAAAATATCCAGGTGAACATGTCAAAAATACAGCTTGGATTTACCCTCTCAAAGAATCAAAATATATTTTGAATCATTTAGCAGCTCTGTTAACAGCAAGCATTAAAGATCAATGTTTTTACAAGTTTTATTAAAACTTTGCTCTACTTTAAACAATAAACAATTTTAAAGCCTGGGAAGAATCAAAGTGTGCTTGCACAATTGCAGAAAGTCTGGGATGAGGTCAGAGAAGTTCACAAATCCGTATGCCATGTTCCCAGATTAGACCACTAAGTTCTAGACCCCAGTTATATCATGCCAGTTTTTCCTCAGTTGGTTATTTTGTACTTGTTAATTCACTGCTTATAAGATTACAAGTTTCAATACTCTTGAAAAGCATGTTCAAGACTGTAGAGAACCACAATGCAAAAAAAAAAAAAAAGAGGGAAAAAAATGCAACTCTCAGAAAACATCTGGGTTTTATCAATTTACTGAATATAGAGAATTCTGCCTTCTCCTAACAGTATTTCCTCTCTATCCTCTGAAAAACACACTGAAAGACCAGCAGTACCCCAGAGCTACTTCTCTCAGTTAGAATGGAATTAAGCTCTTCAGTTTCAATGCAACTCTAGCAATCTACAGCAGACCAAACTGAAAATCAGGATATTTTCCATATATCCACCACACTGAGTCATTTACCTAATGGGCACTGATGAGGGAAGAACAGAGAAATTTATTAAGATATGTTTTTACCTGAGAACAGTCAGCCTTGGCTACTTCTGTAATGGCACTGAGCACACCATGAAGACTGTCTCCATTTTCTTGGACCAGGAGATAAGCCAGCAGAAGGAAAACATGACTAGGTACTTGAGTTGTAATAGGTAGCAATGATTTCACTGAAAACAACCAGGCAGTAATCGCAGACTTCTGTTTCATGAGTTCCATGATCTTCCAGGTGGTATACAATGAACTGTAAGTACTGGTTATTGGGAAGACGAGTTTGCTGGACATCTGCAAACATGCAAAACACATACACACCGAAAAATAGTCAAGTATGCACAGTACCGTGAAAGAACAACAACAAAAAACATAGCTAATACAGTTTTATCATCCAAATCTTTCACTGAGGGTCCCAACTCAGTAACTGTAAAGAATAAACTGAAACCACAATATATTTCCTAGCAATCTTCTCTGTGATGATTAAGTGTTGCTAATTTCCCACTCAGGAGTTCTTCCTTTACTTGGCACCCATCATTCCTGTTCCTCCAGATAATTAAATACTGCTTCCTCACTAAAATGGAAACAATAAAACAGGAATACATTAATAACCTCTATTCTGACAATGGCACGTACATCATTAAGCTACTGGTTTCTCAAGCATATTTTGAGGAAATTCCCTTAACTTAGTACTCTGTAAACACCATGGCTTAAGTTAGACAAAGGTGAATGAACAGCAACTGTTTCACTTGTCATAACTCAGTGTTCCACAGATGCACTTATAGAAGATCAGGTATGGAAGCAGGAAAGAAGTAAAATAACAATGAAGTCACAGTTTCTTTTACTCTTCCTCTGTTAGGTCTTATATACATATAAATACATATATATATATATATATATATATATAAAAATCTTCTTTAAACAAACATGTAAGTTCTGACTTTTTTTGCAAAAACAACAAAAACTCATCCAAAAGCAATCACTTTGCTCTGTCCTACTAATTTTTTGTTTCCTCAGAAAATGTATTTCTTTCAGAAATGACTTTCCATTATCAAGATTATAACCAGCAGATCGAGAAAGCATTTGAAAAAAAAAAAGAGAGATCTCCAGCTGAAAAGTAGAAGTGCAAATCAGAATTCATCAGCTGCAGGACTCATTCACCTTTGATTTACAAGGGAAAATAAATACCCTCAGTGAGTGACAATAGCTGTTCTGCATAATACTGCACAGTTCCATTTTAATCACGCTGTTCAGGGCAGTGTAACTACATACTAACTAATGGGATGTATAATATCCTTGTACTTTAAATGATCTTTCTAAAATAGTATTTTACTTACAGTAACAGTGTTGGAATAAGCTAATTTTAAGTGAAAAACCCAGTGACCTACACTGCCATCTCTCTCACTGGCACCAAAATCCGCGCTCAGGTACAAATCTGTGAAACTGCCATGCATTGATAAAATTTTAAGTTGTATCTAAGGACATACTGTAGCCTAAGAAAAGCTTCACTACCTAAACAGGCTATACAGTTTAGTATCTTATAGCTTGCCTGACTGCAAGATTTTACAATCCGAAATCAAGTTGAAATATTTACAGTATTTTTTTTTCAATGCATAGAGGAAATAAATATATATATATATAAAATAAATAAATATATAAGATATATATACATATATATAAATTGCTAAAGCTAAAAATTTTGATAACTCCCCCATTTCTTGTTGCTTCCCCAAAGGCTGTCCCACACAGTCACACTCCTTCCATTTTGTTTTTAAAAATGCATGAAAGTAAACATCACAGTGTTTTCCACTTTAGCACTACACGTCATTCCAGCCTTCTTGGTAGAAAACCTCAAGCTAACAGCACAGAAAAATATATACAAAATCCTCTATTGGCAAAGTAGCTGCTCAGGTTAGCCATATCCTAAACATTTTTGAAAACCTTGAGAGTATAGGCAGGACAATTCCCCACCACCATCACCCATCAAAGAAGCTCCTGAAAATAATACACTGCAACTCAGGTGTGTTTGCTCTTGGGTCAGTACAAATGGACTGAACACACAGGGGCAATAAATGGAAATTCTACCTTTTTTTTTTTTTTTAATCTCTCAAGCAAGAACCAAAGTCCATCACATACTTTCTGCCAAGAATAACCTGGCAAAATGAGCCTCTGTCTCTCCATTCTCATTGCCCCACATATATTTTACCAAAGATCTATCACACCACTTGCTGCAAACTTAACAGACTACTGATGAGCCAGAACTGGTCATCTTGTTAAAAAATCATTACTGAAAACAAAAGTTTTTACAGCCGCCAAGTGGTTAGCAGAAACTTTCACTTTAGTATGTTTTCTGCGTTATATGTATTTCTGACCGCTTCCATAAAATCTATTAAACAAACAAGCTCACACGCACTTAATCTTTCCCAGTCAGCTAAGCACAATGCATTGAAACTGCTGAATGCTTCCTACAGGGAAAAAGAAAAAACAAAATTTACCAATTCCTTTTTATCCTTTACACCCTCTTGCTGCAACATTTCCAAAAGATTTACAGCCAACTGCTGCCTGGTTGTGCCAGAATCTCTCTCCGATAGGCAGTCCCCAACTGCTGTAGAAGATAAGATCTGTAACACAGGCATCACCAAAATGATGGCTGTGGTTGGGATGTTCTGGGTTTCTGAACAGGAAAGGAGCTTGTAGGCTATTCAAGAAAGGAAAAGAAAAAAAAAAAAAAAAGATTGGTTTGGAAAAAGAAACCATCGGTTGTAATTTTAAGCATGAAACAAACATTTCTAGGAAACATTCTGATCAAGCAAGGTAACAGTCCCAAGAAATACAGTAAGCACATACTAGAGCTAAAATGCAAAACATCTTTTGATAAAACTCCAAGCCTAGAGGCACACACATTTCTGACCTTTAAACCACAGCATCTGACATCAAGAAATGAACTATTTGAATTTAGCACTCACTTTATTGAAATGACTCCAACACATTAACCAAAATCATTAGTTGAAATTCAGAAAACATTGTCAAGACTGCCAGGCCATAGCTCTTAATATCTGTCAAAAGAAACAGTTCAGGAGGCATGGACCTGAGGTGAGAATAGCTTATTTTTGATGTAAAAATGAAACATACATAACCTGCAGGATTGCAAGAAGCTCAGTAACAACCAGATAGAAAATCAGCACAGCAGGAAAACTTACCCTTATTACTATTATATTAGATGTTCACTTTTTTCTATAAGCAGAAAGAAACAAAGTCTTAAGAGTGAGGATTGTTCTTTTTCACGAAAGACCTTACCTAGACTCAAGATGGGCTTCTGCTGACCTGTGGATGTCTGCAGCAGTAGTAGTGCTAAACCAATTACATACTGCTCCACTGGAAAATCCTGCAGAGGAAGAAAGAAGAGGTTCAAGTCTTCTTTATATTTCAGTAGAGAAAACACTACAGACTGGCAGCAACCTACACCCTGTAAGGTGCTGCTTCATGTGTCATAGTGAATACACACACAGTAACACAATGCATGCAACAAAGAATACAACTACAGTAACAGAGGTGGTCTAATTGAGAAACTACAACATTCTAATTTGTTACTTTGTTCAAACAACTTTGGCCCAGTTTAATTTCCATAGTAAAAGACTAACTGATAAATACAGAATAAGTTCATTACAGTTTCTGCTATTTGAAGACTTTCAAAGAAAGAAAGAAAAAAAAAACAGAAAATTTCAAAACTATGGTCACTTCCATACCACATACTGATGCCTTGAAACCTTAACATGATGTTCTTTCCACTAAATATTATTTTTTTTAATTTGCCATGACATCCTACCTCTTTTAAGAGCTCAAAGTGGTCATCTATTAAGGAGATCACAGATGAACATTCTCCTGTTAAATTTAAACACACTTCACAGAAGCATAACAGCTGTAGACAGAATTGGGATAACTGGACTTTCCAAAACACAGGATAGCACAGTAGGCTTAGGAATAGCTCTTGCAGAAAAAACAAGGCTTCTGTAACTTCTACCAAGTCCTTAAGCTGTAAAAGTAAAAAAGTAGTTAAAGAATTACTGTTTCGGTTTTTATCTCTCATTTCTTATCTGTGCAGAAGAATTATCTCAAATTTAAGTTTAGTTTATTTAGCTATACAATATTTCCATTACTAATATTAATAAGACCTTAAAGAAACATCTAGATGACAAATCACTGAATCTCTTATCAATATATAAACTGCCATTTAATGTTCTGAAGTAAAATTAGACACATGTGATAAAAAAAAAATCTTTTTATCCTAATGGCTTAATTAAAAGTTTAAGAAAGTAACAAATTTCCAGGAAAAAAAAATGTGGAAATGCTAATGAGGGGTAAAAGTAATGCTTAAAAGTAATTTTATAACTCTTCTCTTATACTGTTTTAAAAAGTTGAAAGCTTGTTCATATATGCAGGACACACTGTTAAACTAAAATGCAGGAAGATTTAAGCCAGTCTGTAATCATTCCTGCAACGAAAAACCCAACATGCACTTGTCACTAATGAAGAATAGATCTGAATCTTGAGAAATGTGTATTATTTTGTATTGAAAAGTTGCCCATGGAAGACATACTCACTGGTAAAATTTCCATGGAGGAAAAAGGTTTCAGCACCTTCAAGCCTATCCAGCTTTTTATGGTCAATAAAAAGTACCATATATCATAGTACAATCAATAAAAAAATACCATAACACTCCACATTTGAGTGAGTTTGTATTAATGGAAAACTGCCATTTTACACATTTTACAAAGGAAGGAAAAAGAGGAGAGAATAACAAAGCTTGACCAAAGTTATAGTATCAGAATAGAGAAATGAAACCAGACTCCTATCCAAAGGAGGATAAAAAAGACTAAGCTCCGTGCTCCCAGCAAATAGCACTGCACAACTTGAAAGTACATTCAAAATCTTCAGCATATTCTAAAAGAATTACACTTCACCTTCAGATGCATTAACCGCAGTAGCAGTCAGGGAGACTGGATTTATGCAGTACACAAGCGCTCCTCATATAGCTCGTTTCATTTCTAACATTACCCATGTCAAATTAAAAAATGTGTGCTTTTTTTGTCTAAAGACCATGACTTAACAACATACCGTCTCTCACATATATTTTCCATATGCTTACAGAGATTATTAATGGCAAATAATTACTGAAAACATGCATGTATTTCAATTTACATTTAACTGACATATTTGAGCACTTTAGAGGTTTTATCTTTCCCCAGGAAGAAACAGTGTATTAGTATTATGTAATAACAAAAAAACAAGTCTGCCAGGAATGGAAGAGAGCACTGTGCTGTCTCTTAAAGAGCAGCAGTGATACTATCATTGGTTTAAGAAGCAATATAAAAGATGAGATCAGGCTGCAACTCACCTGGAGGTGTGGAACCAAGTCACAAAGAAGTAAAACAATCTGTGATTCCAACACAGAGGGTGCTTCCTTGTTCTTTGGACCACGTGGCTTAAGCAAGACCTTCAGTAGGCCCATTCTCAGCTCTGCATATTCACGTAACTGTGATGGTTCACAATACAGGTATCTTATAAATGGAGCCATTACACCAACACATGCACTCTGTGCCCTGAAAAAGTGAACAAGTAAGCAGGAAAACCAAACAATGCGAGATTCTCTCTATCCAGAATAATTTACATGATGCAAAGACTTACAGTTATTAAAAAAAACCTATGAGATTACTAAATCTCACAGAAAAGACTAGTTTGACTTATTACCACCTAGCAGTATCATGAGACATTACAAAACAACCACACAGCTAAGAGCATTGGCAAAAGACACAGATTACAATGACCTTCTATATTTTATTCTTTTTCTTTTCATCAGTTCAAGAAAGTCACTTTGCCTACTGAACTCTGTAAGAGGACACTGTACCATTGCACCATCAATTTTTGGACAACAATATTCAGAATTGCCGTTTTCATATTAAAAAAAAAATTCCTTGCCAATTTTTGCCCATTGGGCTCAAAGAGCCGGATGCAGGACCTGTGAAACAAGAACTACTTTAAATGGTTTTTGGAAAACAAATCATCACAGAACAGTTATTTTTACTTAACTTGATTAGGAAGTCTGACTGTTCTTGACATTAAGAAAAGCAATCACATAAAGCTAGTGGTCTATATATCTGAAAAAATATATTTAGAATCAAAATTGGAAATCTGTTTGCAACAAAGTACAGCCCTCCTGCAAAGCTTAAATGAAAAAAAAAAAGTCAGCAACACAGCTACAGCAACATTTTTCAAACCAGACTTCTTTTAACAGAAACGTTTACACAAAAAGAAAGCAAGAAAGTTTAAGATTTTATTTTTAACTCTTTCAGCAAGAGTAACTGTTGCTTAAATTCAAAACAAGCCATCAGCAAGAACAACAACAAGAAAACCTTCACCCCCTCAGTCAGGTATCTGACAAGACTCTTCAGTAGTCCTGGATTTAGCAGCTGAGTAGAGGAACAAGTTATTTTTGCTTGAAATTTTTTACATTGATAATATGCCCTTGGCCCCCTAAAAAAAAAAAAAAAAAAGAGAGAAACAGAGATGAAAAAACAATCTTGTTTTATCTATTTACGTGGAGCAACGATATAAAATTCAATTTTACTGTTATATTACTCTGTCAGATTGCATAGTCTTCCAGAAAACAGGAAAAAAAAACAGTTCATTTTTATCTGAAATGCAAAACATGGTTGTAAAAAAAAAATATTAAAAGATTAGATTCTAAGACTGCTACAAAACTTGATATCTCACAAAAACTTGGTATCTTGGTAGCTTTATTGAACAAGTTCCTTAGAGATAAGCATGCATGAATGTTGAAGCTGTTGATAAATTGGATACTTTAGAATAAATAAATAAATAAAAAGAACCACAGAACAAATGAGTTGGAGAGCACCTCTGGAATTAACCCCACCACCAAGGCTCAAAGCAAGGTCTGTTAAAGTGGGTGTGCAGTCCGGTTTTCCGTATCTTCAGAGACTCTACCACCTCCTTGGACAACCTCTTCCAGTGTCCAATCACGCTCACAATAAAAAAGTGTTTTTTTGTATTCAGATGGAATTTTCTCTGTTAGTTTTTGCCTGCTGTTTCTTGGCCTGTCATCAGGCGCCAATGCAAAGAGCCTGACTCCATCCTCACCCCGTCCATTAGGTGCTTGCAAACGTGGATAAGCTTCCCCATGCCCAGGCAGCCGCTCAGTGTGTGCACAGATCAGAGAAGCACCTCAGCACGCCCAACTCCCCAAAGGACACGAGATCTCCCCTTATGTCCCACGAGTGCTTCCTTTTTTACATACATATGCTAGGGATGAATGTTTTGTTGATTAAGCAGTCCATTTTGTTCTTATCACCTTAGACCCTTCGACTGTAACTTCATCCACCACTTCCTCATTGTTCATTTTGTTACTCCTGTGTGGTTCACAGTTTATAGTTCTCCTCATAGTATGTTGGTCAGCATGTTGACAAAGGTATTTCTACCATATATATTTTTTCTAAACATCAGAAAAAATCTTCACTTCTAAAGATATTATCCTTAAAAAAAAAAAAGACAAACAGATCTCATCTTCTGTTTTCAGTATCATCTTCCACTTTGTACAAGTGAGTTGTACCTGTGTACCTGCTTAGAAGTCTTCTCTTTAACCAAGAAGCCAAAATTAGACAAATAAGATTATTTTTTTTTACATCTGCAAAAACCTACATACATAGGTGGTGGGATTAATAGGCTATTTTTTCATTAATAATTCAGTACTACAATATCTGAAATATAATGGAGATCAATTTTCCAACTTAACTAGGTTTCTATTTTTAAGTTCTAACAAGGCAAAGGGCATTCACAAGAAAATTTAATCCTTTCAAAAAAAAATTTTTAAAGCACAATTTTCTACAATTTCCCAAAAGAAAATAACATAGAAAAGATAAAGAACAAACTATAGAAAAATATTTTTTACAGTTCTTAAAAAATGTATCCTAGTGTTTTATTGTGATTCCATTTTTAGCACATGAATTGTGTAATCAAGTTTTAAAATGATTTTTCTCCAAAAGTATAGTTCTTACTGTTCACATACATTTCTCTATCACAGCAGCTGCTCTCAAGAACAAATCACATAGATAAGATTTAATTATCTCTACTTGCTGCTTTTTGTAGAATTGTCTGTTTATTTACCTGTCTGGACACTGCTGGAAAAATACTGTTATCTGCTGCAGGACAATTGGCCAGCAATCAGGTCTGTTTTCAAGCACACTGATTAATGGATGAGGAGTGTTCCTGAAAAAGAGGGAAAAAGCAGCTGGATCTGTAATGTAGGGAGTGTGCAACTAGCCAGAAATAAAAGCCGCTGTAAAAATGGTCAAATTAACCCCTGCCATTATTACTACTTTGCAAAAACTGTTATATGATAAAAAGACAACGTGTTACAGGATCCTGGGAAAATAAAGTTAAACTTCATGCAGAAGTCTGAGTCCACACTTTTTTTTTTTTTTTTTAAAAAAAAGCATAAGTATGATCTGATTTGATGTCATTTGATGTTGACAGCTACAGTGGGATGGTCATTTTTACAATTCAGGTCTTCATTCAAATGGGGAAAACAGACATATGAATGTTCAGATTCAGGAATGAAAATCTGTATGAAGAGGTGAGCAGAGCCCCCACATATACCTGACTTTCATAGCTACACTAAACTGCACATTTGTAGTTGAAAAAGTCTTCTCGAGTAGGCTTACTAATCCCAGTTTTAAGTCCATTCTTCATATTTAAAGATTCATGAAAGGTTATTTGAAGCAAATAGTATAGATACAAGAAATATAGCGGATGATAAATCTATCACATATTTGACAACAAGCATCAGAGATAGGGTACAAATTCAACAGACTACATCCTGACAGCTGAATGAAACAGATCAGCCAGCAAGACAAGTTATCAAAGTGACCCCACCACAGTTAAGCTAGTGTCCTACCTGGACTGAGAAGCCATAGGTACTTCATCAAGACACAATGATCCATTTAAACTACAGTATATCTATCTTTTCCCAGGCAAATAAGAAAAATTCAGATTTGAACAAAGCCTAACATTAAAAACTGTAGGGGAAAAGGGAGCTAATTAATTAGACTTTACATAATCATCATGCCATAAGTCCAGATGGTACCTACGGAATCATGTCAATCAAATGCCATCTTTCAGCCAAGTAGAAGTACCCAACCCTGGAGCTAGCCACAGCGAAGCTTCTCAGACATACCATTTTACTTTCATGCACATGAACTGTTTCACTCAAAAAATAGCAGGCGTGGAAGACTGCAAGTGAAGAAGCTGTTAGTTTTGATGCAAAATTTGATAATTATAATCACTGTGATTGACGTGTTAAATGGCCTTTAAGAAAGGATTTATAATGTTGTTGTTCGTCATCTTAAAAAAACTGTTAGGACAAGAAAGCCTAAGAGCTGAGGCATCCATTATAAAAGACAAACACAAACATACATTTAGACATGCTCATATATAATACTACTGTGCCAAGTCACAAGCAGCATTAGGAGCAGAACTAAGCAATTCCAGTTTCAGGTGATGTGAATGAGATCTGCAGGAGTCCCACATCTTCAAAAAAATAAATACAGACAAATATCAGACTAATAGTTCTTTATATCTATTAGAGTGTTGTTGAATTACATAGTGTAATGGTGCCTTAAGGTTTCTCTTCAGCGAGCTAGAAAGGCCATACTCCTCTGTCATAAACAGGATCCATTAACAATATGCTATATCCCATATTTTTTCAGAAAAAAAAAAGAAGTTATCTAATAGACACATACATGCTTTCATTTTGATTTCAGAGTGCTGGTAGTAGGCAAATAAGACAAGAGATGCAGCCCTTCAGCATTTTTAGGCAACAAAAAACATGCATGGGGAGTCACTACAAATAATGTAAAATATAAAATCGTTAAAACAAGTGTTAATAGCTTTCAGCAAAAATGTACAGCCAAAGTTGTTGATAATGCTGAAAATGTATTTCATATTATCTAGATAATTCATCTATTCATGAAGAAAACTGCTATACATACTTCCTGTTACAACTACCCTTCCATTCACAAAGTTTCGGGAGAGATATGATAAAATTAAGGTCAAAACGGAAACAGTGAAAAATAATTACTTTTTTTCCCCATCACAAATATGTTTAGTAGTTAGAATTCTAGACTTTACCTCTTCATTCATAATACATGCATTCTCAGGGCAAGGGAATACCTGGCTGAAATCTGAAATTCATGTTATCTGCATTATGTTCCCCAAAATTGTTCAAACGCCAAGAAAAATAAGTCTACTGTGAAATACATCAAATACATAACAAAGTCACTTCATCATCACCTATGTTACTGGTAGAAGCTGGCATAACAACATAGAAGACAGTTCTAAGGAAAATGCCATTCCCTGCACAAGAAGAATTGTGATGGGGAAATTTCTCCATTTGTCAGTGCTTTAACAGAAAAGTAACTGTATTCTGTAATCCACCTGGACTGCTAATGATGGCATGGCTGAGCATAAACTTCCCACTTCCCTGCTCTCCTGCTCAATTCAACTCGAGTTTAGGTTAATGGACAGGTATGTTAATACACATATAAAACAAGCAGACCTTTATGCCAGGTAAGACACATGACAAAGGCACAGGGAGCACCCATTTTTAGCAGATAGTAAGACCAACCTTAGGCTATTTCTGTCTCTGCTACAGCTGCTCCCTGCCTCAGAACAAGACAGCAACTTAATCCATATGTGAATTTAAAAACTACATCACTCATTTTACAAATCTTAAAAATCTGCAGATTTGTTTTAATATTTCACCATCTTTGGAAAATTAGCAATGTATTAGCATTATCTGCTGCCATTTAAACTTTCTTGGCAAACTCTGGGTATACTTTTGAGTTTTAGTAGCATATAGGTTCTAAAATGTCTGTATATGAGAAAGCCTAACAAGTTTTCTTGTTCTGGTTTTACTGTACTCCTGAGAGTTTCATGCTAGAGCTAGGAAACTCTCCAGAAGAAACAGTGATGGCCATGAAAGCCAAGGTTGATTCATGGTTTCTGTAGAGCTTTCTAGAATCATCAGGATGTCCCTTTATAAAGGCTGCTATTGTATGACAGTGCTCTACATTAGTAGCTCTGGATACATTCTGAAATAATTTTTACACAAACACCTCTATAACAGAAAAATCATTCAGGAACCTTACTCAGACAGCAGAAATAAAGCAGAAAAAAAAAGATGCAAAGTAGTCTATAGCTTATTAAAAATAAAAGTATAATTAAAAAGACTATCATCATATCATCCAACTACTACACAGGAACAAGTCCCCAAATTTGTTTTTCTCTCCCATACACACAAGCTTCCTGTTGCTGTATTCCCTTTTGAGTTTCAAGTGGCAATCTTATAAAAGTCCTCAAAAACTTCCAATAAAAATACACCATTATAAATTATTTAGGAGTATCCTTAAAGAGATGAAGCTCACCTCTCCTGGGACTGTTACCTAAATCATGTTTTGCTTTAGCATACTATGAAAACAAAGCAGCTTTGATTTATTCCAGACCTAGCCTGGTGAGATATTAAGTATCATAACTACGGCCTTGAAGCAGTTCAAGTGCTGGATTAAAAACGGAGCCTAACACCTTAGACAATTAGGCTCTGGCATTCGTACATTCTGGTATTTCTACTTGTTTCACAGCAGTCTTTGCCTGTAATGCTAAAACTACCTCATTTGCTGTTGCTTGTCCAAAGGAGTGAAAACACTGCTTCAGAGACCATCAGTTCTTCTGATGTTTAACACCTGCCATGACCATTTTTTGTTTTTGTGACAAGGGAAGAGAAGGGAAGAAGGGAGTTGCGGAAGGGCTGAGACTAATAAAACCTCTTTGAGATATTACTGGGCTATGCTGCTTAGCATCCACAGTGGCTTGAACTTTGAAGAACATCTTTTCCCCACAATTAAGTATTTACAGAGTTAATAGGCGCTAGTTCACCCAGTCACTTTTTCCTCCCATGAAATTTGTAGGACTTACTATCTCTTGAGCCTTTATTACTCTACTGTAAAATTTTGCCAAAATTAGTTAGCAGGATCAAAACTACAGAAAAGAAGGGAATAAAGGCCAATATATCTGTTTTTGATGGAATTACGACAAGCAGTTACGAAGATGTCTAGATAAAACAAATGTGGAACTTACCTGACTTCATATAAATTCCAAACTGCCTCATCTCCATCTTTTCCCAGCTGAAGAGCTTGCATTTGTAGTAATTTCCTAATAGTTTTTACCAAACCATGCACATTCCTGTTGGTGAAAATAAATATGTTACTATTATTACATTAGTTGATTCTTTCAAAAGAGGGGGAACACAGGCACAAAACTGACACTGAAAACTGAAAATTCAATTCTCCTTAAGGACCTACTCACACCTGGCTTGAAAATTCTGGCCAAGTTGTGGATCCACATGCTCTTGCTTTTCTTTTTGCAAAATAAACATAAGAATTCATTTATGTTTCTGACAGATGTAGTAAAAGAAAAGTCAATCCAAAGGTAAATGTTCTGTCCTTATTTTAACTTAAATCAGCATTTTAATATATGTTAAAATCTGAAAATCAACCTCTCTCTTAATGCACATATAAATGTAAAAATCCATTGTAGTATACAGAATTTTCACCCAAGAAACTGTTAACCAAAACAAAGGATCTAAACTCCTTACATTGAAAATTACCTTATCAGAAAAGACTTGGATTATGAATGGACCTATGCACATTTATACATTCAGCGACAGCAAAAATGAACAAATGGAAGCCATTTCTAACACTGTGCCTTTACACAGGCACTGTTGAAAAGAACTAAGTTTTTACGCATACAGACTGAACCAACCTAAACACATCAGCACACTTCTCAGACACAATACTTGAAATCCTACCAGTCTCCTTTTATTAGGAGGTGACACTTAATCTAAAAAAAATCGTATGGTTAATATTCAGCATTACTTACCAGTATATATTTAATATATACTTCAGAGAAAATTCAAAAATGAAAAAGGCAAAATGTCATCTAATTATTAAATCCTAACCTCACACATTATTCATAAAAATAACATGACAGACAAATATCACTTTTCACTGTCAGATATTTATTATACTCATTGCCACCTCCAGACAGACTTTCTAAAATTAATGTCCGGTGTAATCTGATAGGGTCCACCACAGAGTGACCACAGATTCCACAGTGAATCTTCCCTACAGGAACTGTTCAGATTTTCTCTCCAGATAGAGGCAGAGAAGTGTATTCCCTTGTGACGTTTTTTTCATACTCTTGCAAACACTGCTAGAAAACACTGACCCAGATCAATGCTGATAGAATACAGTTATAAGATGTGCCTGAATTCATTAAAGTTACAGGTTGCCATGACACCTGGGTATCAAAACACTGAATGATGATTATATAAGAAAACAAAAGGTTAGGCAGACTTCTGTTGCCAAGCAACCAAAAAAAAAAAAAAAAAGAGATTCAGGCTTCCTAATCCCAGTGTAGTAAACAAAATACTCTAAAACGTGTACTGAGAGAAGGGGAAAATGTTTAACCTTTTAGATATTTTAAGACTAGGAAGAGTTGGTAAAATGGTAAATCAGAAAGCATGTTCTTCAAATATAACAAAGTGAGAGAAAATATGCAATAAAACACACAAACAGAAAGTAGACCT
This sequence comes from Tinamus guttatus, assembly GCF_000705375.1. Next base: position 229,169 of record NW_010589796.1, read on the forward strand.
AATTTTTCTGGAATTCAAGTATTTCTGAACCTAATCCCCAGACAAAATGCAAGGGAGAGTAGGAAGGAACAGGCCTGATTTAGGTTTTGTAATCAGTTCCTGAATTAATGCCACACACTGGCATGACATTACCAAGATCTGCTCCCACTCTAGGATGAATGCTTAGCTGGGGAAAGCATTTTAAGAACATTTATATGCAAATCTAGCCTGGGATTAATTCCTTAAAGATTGCAATAATTTCATAATTCATTGCTTTTATATAAATAAACTACCTTGATTGCTCATGCTCCTCCATTATTGAAGACAAAACACAGAATTTCCCTCTCTACCAAAACAGAAATGGCCTATGACAATCTCTATTAGCAGGAATAAATCACACTGTCATAATATTGAGATGGAAAAAGTTCCTCAAGATAGCCCCTAAAGTTTAGATTTCAGGAGCCTAAAAAAATGAATACAGACTACAAGAAATCAAATATGGATAATGAGTCAGAGAAAAAGAAATAGTGTTTCATAGGTAGTGAGGAGGATGGTGCTGGCCTCTCTTCACTTGTGGCCACTGACAGAACTAGAGGAAATGGCCAGAAACTGAAGCATCAAAAGTTCCACAGGAACTTAAGGAAAAATTTCTTAACAGTGAGGGTGACAGAGCACTGGAACAGGCTGCCCAGAGAGGTTGTGGAGTCTCCTTCTCTGGAGATCTTCAAAACCCGTTTGGACGCAGTCCTGTGCCACGTGCTCTAGGTGACCCTGTGTGTGCAGGGGGGTTGGACTAGATGATCTCTAGAGGTCCCTTCCAACCCTAAGCATTCTGTGATTCTATGATTCATTTGTGTAACAAGCAGATAGCGTGAACCACAAAAAAGTCAACTCAGGTAAGCACTGGATGTGCAAGCTGGCTATGCAGCCTGTCTTCCCTAGCACAGAATTTGATAGATCTGACAAAATAAAAAACACGAGGTATACTAAGGCCCTGTTAAACTCATCACAATAAAGAGGAGACAGATGCAAGAACACAAAACAAGGAGTGTTTACAAATAAAACATTCACCTAGCTTCATCCTGAACTGAATGGAGTTCAGTTGCTGCACACACTTTTCTGCTAGGGACTTATTTCAGGTTTGCTTCCTTTCAAAGACATTGTGTGCAGAGCAGTGCGAACCCCAGAGCAAATCCAAATGAAAACTTGGCAGGGAATAGAACAAAAGGAACAGCTGGCTAAGTCAGAAAAAAGTGGACCAGCACTGAAGTGAACCAATCATATTGTTAATGAGCTCCTGTGGCTACATACATTGTAAACTCAAGGACCTTTGTGGTTAAGTTATATAAACTCTGCTTTGCAATTCATCGTAGATGCAGTTTGAATTGTGGAGGTTTGAGAAAAAATGCTAAAAATATACATAAATAGGTTCTTGGGTGATTTGCCAGCACAGCCAGCATTTACCATACCAGGCAACATGATGTTGGTCTTGCAGCTGGACCTATTTCAAAACAAAAAAAAAAGCTGAGGATGGTGTGCAAATGGGAGTATAACCAAGCCCTTTAACTCAACTCTTCTATACTACAAATTTGTTTTTAACTTTAACTCAGTCTCAAATATCCTGTTTTACACTTTTTTTATGAAGTACAAAATCATATTAACATTACAACCCCCTGTAAATTGCTGATGCTGCAACAAGTGCTTGGCTGAACACAAATCTCACTTCCACTTAGTTTTGTGAGTCATAGCTAATCAAATTTTCTCTCCAATTCAGTCCTCCATAGGACTCATTCTCACTATCTAAAGCAGCACAGGTTTAACTTCTTGATAATGGTTCAAGTCCTTCCACTGAATCCAGATTCAACTGGCTGAATTTTGTCCTTCGGAGGATAGTAGTCTGCAGAAACCATTCACATTATAAACATATTTACAAAAATATTCCTGTGGATCCAAAACCATATATTTTAAACTCAGCATCGAGTCAGCATCATCTTGTAAAGATCTTAACGCTAACCCAACTTTGAACAAGTCAGTCACAAGGACAGAAACAGATTTTTTTGAACATGATCAGGTTTCTTCAGGAGTGTTTCACTGGAGTTCTCAAACTTATTACTCATCTTGGCTCAGATGAGAAACCTCTGCAGAAAACTAATTGTGTGAATATTAGGAGTGAAAAACATACTTGAATGGTATTGTTTCTATAGCCTCTATGCTGAGGCTACCAGCTTAACACATAGCAGATGTATCATCAGTTAGCATACTTGACCAAGAAAGAACATCACCATTACATATGCAGGAAGGTTTACTACAGCAACCATATACATCTTCCAAAAGTCTGAAGAGTAATAAAAACAGATCAGGGAGAATTTGAACAGAAACATCTCCCAAGAACACCTTTTGGCCCCTCATTCCTAAATGGTATTATCACATAAAACTGTTTGCATTCTGTCAGCATGCTGCACAGGTAGCTTAACTCAAAACACCAATGAGACAAGTTGACATCATATTTGTAGCATTTTCTAAGAGCAAGTAGCTTTCAGAGTTAGGTAGAGTGGTTTCTTTTTTAGAAAATCTGTGAATAAATCCAGCATCCCTACTCTCCAGACAGTGCCTTAGGACGACTCTAGAGGATCAGTTGGTGATTTTGATTAGAAAGCTATTTCCTCCATCTCATACCATCATGAAGGCCACTGCCATTTTCCCCTCTTTTCCACAAAAGGGGCAGCAAAACTAGACTGCCCGTTGATTTTTGAGGTGCTACAGTTCAAAGTGCAGACTATTAGCCAAAATACTGTCAGTTTCAACTTTCACAACAGAATGGTCTATGAACTTGTATCTCAAGAGACAAATCCATGCAGTCACCAATAGGATGGAAGCAACAGCCTTTGGCCAAAGGGCAACACAGTTAACCCATAATGCCAGGGCCGGTGTGAATATGCTCTCCTGCACACAGCCACAGCTTTTCCACTGCAGGCATAAGGGAGACCATGAAAGGAATGACAGAATCCACAAAAAACACACTACCTGGCTGAGGGAATTAGGTTGAGAGCTCCATGAAGAACATAAGTTAGATCAGCATGTTTCTCTGCAACAAGTGCCATCAATCCTTCAGAGCAGGCTGTTTGCAAGGCCACATTCTCACTGCAGCACTTCTCCCAGAGCAAGTTCAGAGCAGGAGTCTGAAATCAAAAGAAATACTCAACCAAAAGAAATACACTGACATGAATTTCTCTGTGTTCATCTCAAAAAGGTCTTATAAAACACAAGAAAAGAAGTTGGGAAACTCATCTGTGACCAAAGAAAGGCCTTGTTGAGGGCAGGTCCTATGTCTCCTCTTCCCAGCTTATCTTAGCACTATGCATAGGAGTCTCTGGGGAACAAGTCATGAAAATTTTGCCATTTGACATTCAGGAAAAATAGTAGTAAATTTAGTTTCCTGAAAAAAAATAAGACTGTAATTTGAGTAATGGTAATATACTCATGGTAATGCAAATATACTCAAACAGAATTCCTCAACTGAGCATAGCTAGATGTGATTATTCCCCAATTTGATACCATTTAGCACGGTGGTTAAAGTGCTCCTTTCAACCCAGAGATTTACAGTGTCTACAGTACATCCAGCAACATATTGCCAAGTACTTTACCTAACTTTCAGGATTTACTAAAATTGCACCCTGGAGAATGGGAATACAGAAAAAAAGTAAGTAGCAGTGGACAGGAAAGAAGTGACAGAAGCCAAACAATGACACAGACCTTGTCGGAGGCCTGTCTTATCTCGTCTGAAGAAGCATTTTCTCTCAGTACTGCAGCAATCAAATGAGCCACAGCCTACAAGAGAAAAAGAAACAAATCTGCATGCAGATCAAGTACGATGTTTCACACCTCCACTAGGAAGGTGTAAAAGACTCTATACTGTTGCTGCATTGAGAGGATGGCTAAGGAAGAAACTGATGCAAGAAACTGAAACAATAGTAAACTTGCTTGAAGGGTATTTTAAGGCCCAAAATCCCCATAATGCTGCCATAGAAGCTTTTACTGCTATCTTGCTGCAACAGCCTTCACGAGGCTCCACACAAATACAAGGGCGTCTATGTAGAGAATCTCTTTTAAGATTAGATACATTAAATCACCTACAATCCCTGACTTCAACAATCTTCAACAGTCATTTAAAGCTCCATTGCTGTACAGATCCCAATGTACTCGCATGTACTGGAAATTATTGCATCCTTTACTATACAAAGCAGAGGAAGGAGAGCACAGCAAAGCAACATATCCAGTTTTGCAGCTCAGTTCTTCACAAGCTATACCTTAATCATATAAGCTAGACCTGTTACTTAAACCGGGCTTATTGAAGAACTTACCTTGATATTTGGGATGCAGGATTAAACTTTTCATTCCATGTTAATAGCAAGAATGCCTAATTCCCTCAGTCTGCTTTTAAGAATATACAAGTTGACTGAAATAGACTCAAAAGTCTCAGCTCGTTTGAATCCAGGCTTTGGTTTTCTGACTCATTTGCAATGCCTTGGGGTAGGCAAAAAGAAACTGGGCAACCAGTAAGACAAAAAAATTCCAAAACAGCATTTCTGTTTTGTTAGTGTGTAAAGAGGCAGTAACATATACTACTTTAAATGTTTCCAGGTGCCTTCTCCCTCTGACATTTATGTGGCCTCTTTCAGATACCATGACCATTCATGGTCTGCAAGATCATGGTTTTCAAATGTTTGTATAAATACTCTGATACATTTGGAAAAAAAAAAAAAAAAGCCAAGAAACAAAGAAACAAAAACTAGACAGTTTATTCTCTGGGCATCTTGTTGTGAAATCTGAACAAGAAAAATAAGACAAAGTCAGATATTTCTGTTCTTATTTTTTCCTGCTCATAAGAGATTTCCCGAATAAACCCACATCTGCATCCTTAAAACCATTATCATTACATTGGGGGGAAAAAAAAAAAAAAAAGCTTATCAAAAGAGAGAGGCTTTTGCAGGACGCTATGCAGGAAAGTCAGACTATAGGTTAGCCCACTGTATTCCAAGAACTTGATTAATATCTTAGGCCGTTCAACCTAAAAAACTACTGTCAACATCCTGGATTCACTGATCCTTGCCTTTACAAGTTACTCATCCAACAGAGCAGATGTCTTGGTTGGTCCCAAAAAGAGAAGAGGTCCCTTAAGAAGCTGAATGATAGTTTGACCTGATGATAGTTTGAAGACTATGGTGTTCAGTGCTGAGCAGTTGTATCTAATGTCTGGATTACACAGTTGCTACAACCAAGTTGGAGAATATGCCACTTTCATAGGGTCCTGGTCATGGAGCAAAAGGCAAAAGCCCGCCAGGCAGCAGGCCTTGCAGCAAAGATTTGACAGACAACAAGCATAAAGAACAACAACAAAAATTTACCTGTGATTGAATAAGCGCATTAGGAAATTCCAATCGTTTCTTGATGTCGTCCGACATTGTCACTATCATATAATACTAATTCATACTCTGCAAGAGACATTAAAAAAGTTTAGGACTAGGTAGGAAAGTATGCTATTTACAGAGGGAAAAAAAAAAACTCAAGATTTATTTTGCACTTAACTGCAGACATAAGCATTAAAGCAACGACTTTCAAAGTCTGGTCTGTCAACGCCTGGGAACTCACAAATACTTCTAAAGAGTTGGTGACTTTTAAGAAGATCAAGTTTATATGTGCCAACAACAGCACAGTCACATTTTTGTATTTCTAGAAGCATACTGTAGAGGTCTACAAATGAAGAACAGTTGAAAATTACTGCACTAAATAGGCACATTCATGGTTCCGGTAGTTAAAAAAACGACACCTCAAACAGTTTTCCTGAATTCATACAAACAACTAAAGTGAGAGGAAGAAATGCAAACTTAAAATTCTGCCGCAAAGGTCATGTTGTAATTAAAATTGAAACAGAACACTGACACTTTTTTCCATTCTCAAGTCCAGTACTGCATGGGTATAAACCCAAGAAATACTGAATATCTACTGCTCTTGTGTGAAGAAGAGGTCAGCAACAATTCTTAAATCCACAGCAAATACATTACTGCTTGTGAATAATTCTACGCAGCACAGACATACTTTGAGGGTATTTACCCTTGAGACCACTTTTATGCATTCTTCGATTTCAAAAGGAGATAGCTCAGGAGGACCACACAGAACTCTTGAAACATGATTTAGAGTGTAAATCACACAATTCTCCACAAATGTTACAAATATCTTATGTAAAGTCAGATTTAAAACAAATAAATACAGTTACCACTTACAGTATCAAGCAGGCTTTTAAGGCCTGTAACTTTTTAATAATTACACACCAGAATTATAGATTACTAGCTGACAAGTTATTTTTATTATTCACATGAAAAGGAGGAGAGCAGCAGATGATTAAAGGCACGTTACACTCATGAACTGCAAAACAACCTGTTATTCCAGGCAGACTTAAAATGTATTCTTTCCTGTTAGAAACAGCTTCTCAATTTAAATCTGCCTACACAATCTCTATCAGATATTTAGAATACCATACATTAACCAGTGTAGTTAATGAATTTAAAACACCACCTAAACTGTCCTCAAGTCTTCAGCATCCATGCTGAAATGTGAAGGCACTTGCTCATGTGCAGAGAACACCTTTCACTTTCACAGGATTACCTGACAACTCGGGCTGCAAAGCACTTCAGTTGCGCCTCCGTTAAACGCCCTCCTGCTATGGTGAAAGGCCACTGAGCTGGGTTCGCGGGTCTCTAGTCCACCCCACACAGAGCAGGCTCAGACTCTGGGGCAGTGCAGCTCCACCTGGGCTTTACCGGGCAGGATGTGAGAGATACTGACAGACACTAAGGATCATAGAATTGTAACAGTTGGAAAAGACCTTCAAGATCGAGTCCAACCATAAGCCCCTCAACGCCCTGCCTGCTAAATCATCTCTCTCCCTAAGTGCCCCATCTACACGGTTCTCGAACGCTGCCAGGGACGGTGACTCCACCACTTCCCTGGACAGCCTGTTCCAAGGCTTCACCACTCTTTCCCCTAGCCCCCTCTGCGGCTCCTCATAAGATCTGACCTCCAGCCCCTTCACCAGCTTCATTGCCCTTCTCTGAACTCGCTCCAGCACCTCCATGTCCTTACAGCGAGGGCCCCAAAACTGAACACAGTATTTGAGGTGTGGCCTCACCAGCACTGAGCACAGGGGGCCAATCACTTCCCTGGTCCTGCTGAGCACAAGCTGATTGACTTCCACTGTATCCCTGTCTCCCTGGTGCCAGGGCTGCTGCTCAGTCTCCTGGGGTCAGACTTAGCCTGAGCCTGTATCATCAGTGCAGGGAGCAAGACCATGTTTTCATCTGTGCTGAATTTTGGGAGATTGCTGACAGCCTATTCCCCATCGATCTGAATGGCAGCAAAGCCACTAAGCATATTGATCAGTATGCCCAAATTTCTGCCCTGTACCTGCAATTTTATCAAAGTGTGCTGTCTGCTTCTCCAGGTCACTGACCAAGGTAATAAAAAGGACAGAGACCAGAAGAGACTCCTGCAGCTGAGGAGAGCATCCAGGCAGAGTACAACTCTGTTCAAAGCCCCATTACCTACCCAGTTTGTTCCTGTTTGTTTTTATCCATGTGCTTGCTACCCTTTCAGGCTGTAAAATCTTAACTTTGATACAAGAACATAGTCATAGTCAGTGCTGAAGCCTTGCTGAAGATGAGGTAAGTGATACTCACTGCTTTCCCCTTGACCACAAGTCAAATTCTTTTAATCTTTACTAAAGGCAACCAGATTGCTTAGGCATGATTTGCTCTTGGTAAATCCACATTGACGACTCCCAGTCACCTTCTCTTCCATGTGTATAGAAATGGTGTCCATGAGGATTTTCTCCACAACCTTCCTAGGGACTAAGGCTAGGCCCACAGGTGACTATTTTGCCGGATCCTCCTCCAATTACCTTCCTCATATATACCTAGAAACGTGCTTAAAGAGGACTTGGTTCATCCTTTTCCCAGGGACTGACGTGACGCTGATATACTTGATGAACCCCAGGTTTACTTTTTTGTCTTTTTTTGAAGATGAGTCAACATTTGCATTTCTATAGTCATTCCAGACCTCCCTCCCTCAAACTCCTAAATCTTTTAAAGGTGATAGAGGGCACCCTTGCAAGGACATCAGTCAGCTCCCTTTGTACCTTGAAAACACCTATGCTTTCTGTGTTCAGTAGACCACCGTTAATTTAGCAGCGGAACCTCTTTTTGCTGGCCTCGTCATTCTCTGCAAGTTCAAAATTCCTGTGGTGCTTTGCTCTATAAACACCTGTATGCAGAGAAAATGTCCCTAAATTCTCCCTTTGCAGCCTGTTCTGGCCTCTGCCTGTTAGGCTGGAGCCTGCATAGCCAGGCAAGGCTCCCACTACACCCAGGTGGTCTCCCAAGTTCTTCCCCATGAAGGATGTTCTGCCTGTAGCCCCGTCTTCCTCCTGAGCTCCTCTGACCTGCAGAACTGTCCCCTATAGCATCCTGCTACCAGTTTGCAGTCCATCCCTGCAAATCAGCTGGTAACCATATCTGCAAGGTGGGGTTAGGAAAGACATTTTTTCACGCAGAACAGTATGATTGGCACTAACTCTGGAATCAGCTACCTCAAACCCCTGCCCTGTTTCCTTAACATGCAAAAAGAAAAGAAATTCTTATTAGTAAGATTGAGCTTAAGCTCACCTTTTTTTTTATTATTTTTTTTATTCTTTTTATTTTTGCATTCCCAGCACTGAATTCACAAAATCCATCAAGGCTAGGTTGAAGCTTTGAAAATATAAAAAGAAAGAAAGCAAAAATGGCTTTTTTCCCCTTTTCAGTTCATACAGCTACTTTTTTTTCAGGACCTTTTCCTATTAATTAAAAATAGAGCGAAGTCTGAGTGTTTTTTTTGGCTTTAGGAATCCTGGTCACTGCCGACTGTTGTTGGCATGCCAGCACCAGTAAATAATAATAAGCAACAGTAATTCTGGCACCCCTTTCTCTCCTTCCCATGAATGGCACAAATTCCACATGATGATACCAAGAATTGGAAAAGTCACAATGGAAGAGATTTTAGCCTGTTTCACCACAAAAGTAAAGAGGGCCAGAGCAGGTCAGGGTCTCTACGGCCTGTCAGCACCTGCTCTGAAAACTACACAATGAAAACTACACAAAGCTTTACCCTCTCTTGTCACATTTGGCCTTCAAAAAAAAAAAAAAAAAGTTTTGCTCAAAGCAAAACTTATTTCCTTGTTACAGCTGACAGCCAACGTTAGCACTGCACAAAATGCTACTCTCGCAAAGTAAGCGGTGTCACCTTAAAACACATGCATCGCTATCTAAAACTGCCCACATAAAGTTTTACTCCATTCTCCCCTCTACCCTTAGAAAAACAGAAAAAAAGAGGGCTTTGGAGCCCATCACAGGAGCACGACGAAAGGAAAGTGCAATTTTGCAGTGGTCTCTCCTGAGGTGACAAAACAGCTTGGCCTCAACCATGTCACTCTGGCCACTGAACATCCCCCA
>NW_010589796.1:238810-254176 GCF_000705375.1 Tinamus guttatus
GGCGCTTCTCGGCCCGGCGGGAAGCGGCAGCGCCGACTCAGCGCGAGATTTGCCCCCTGCACGGCCAGGGCGCCTGCGCGGAGCCTGGCGCATGCGCACGGGCGGCCTTGTAGTGGCTGTGGGCGGCGCGGGCACCATGTCTACCCCCGAGGCGGACATCATGTCTACCCCGGTGTGTGGCTGAGATGTACCTTTTGCCCACCCTCACTCTTCAGCCCCAACCTGGGCGCGCCTCTGTTAAACGCCCTCCTGCTATGGTGAAAGGCCACTCAGCTGGGTTCGCTGTCCACCTCTCTTATATCCCTAGTGCTAGGACTTTGGGAAGGGAGTCCCTTCCCTGTGGCTGTCATGACACCCCTCACCTGTAGGCAGTGCAGGGCTCACTGACTGGATGAACCTCTAAGTATCCCTCATCACAGGCATTGAACACCTGTTCCTGCTTACAGTCACCCAAATCTGGCCTCCCAAAGGGTACTGCTGCATCAGCTATGTGATGGTTGATGGTGTGATGGTTTTCATCAAGGTGTCTTTTTGGTGACTGAGTGGGCCTATGTTGATGCCTGAGTGCAGCACACGGGTGATGGGGCTTCACTCCATTATGTTTGTTCTGCCTTTGCTGGACTGCCCCTTACAGGATGGTAGGTCTCATCAAAAAGTTTTGGCTTGAGTTTCAAATGTTGGCATAGTTTGGTGCTTTTTTTATTCAGGCACTTGTGCAGGATGTGGGGACACATCTGTCCCCCAGATATGTTCCCCCCAGACATGCATTAGTCTTATAGTTGGTCTGTAATTAGTCTTATACCCTGACAGATTCAAACCTTTCCTTAAATTCAAACTTAAATGCAGACTTAAGTCTCAAGACATAAATAAAAGCAGTATAACTTATGTTGAAAAGGATAGAAATCATAATGTTTTCTCTAACTACAGGATTTCAGATCTCTATAGCATTCAAAATTATTGCAGAATGACTCTCTTAAATCCTGTCAATATTTTGCAAGGGACAATGATCAGTACATTCCAGAGACAGACTAATCCATTTGAAATAAGAAAAGAAATGAAAAATAAAGGAGTTTATGTTTGTTGCATGTTGTGCAGCTTTCTCATTTCTACAGACCATGGCCAGAGATAGGAGAATAGATTAGTTCAAGTCCAGCCTGGATGCATTTTGGCAACATCTGTGTGACAACATGTTGAAAGAAACTGGAGAGTTCATTCTTAGCCTCCTCACCCATTTCAATCTTTCTTCCTCTTCTGTCTTTGCAGACAACTCATGCTTGGCATTAGGATCAGGTATTTCACATCCATGCCATTGATTTGCATTAGCTATTCCATTCATGCGTGACATTAGAGTACCATCGATGCCATGGATATCCTTTCCTTTCCTTCAATAAATCACGCAAATTCCTAGCGTGATTTTTTTCAAAAAGCTGAGTTTCACACAGGTCTTCTAAGGACATTGGTAGGATCAGGACATTATGCATAGGGTCCATAACCCAAACAATCTTGCAAAGGTGTTTCTAGCTCCAGGTATTCCATTTTGGTTTGATACAAAAGCACTCATCCATATGGAATAGTTTACTGTTCTTATGTCTCAGATTGTGTTTTAATACCCACTGAACAGAAAAAAAAGACACAGGATCTTTTAATAAATGTGCTTAAGTAGAAGAGTTTTGCTTTTCATTGTTTTCCAGGTTCCACATCTTCCAGAGTCTCGCTTTGAAACTTAGTTGTATTTTCTGAAGTTCCTTAAAGTAGTATCCTCAGCTTCCAAGGTCTTCTCTTGAAGCAGAAGAAAACACTTGGGAATCATTAAGTCAGCATCAGTGCGAAAGTTGTAGTTGGGTTTGATTCATAACAACTCTTAACAGCTGCAGATTACACTGCAAAACCCATTTTCAGTGGTCAAATTTGAGAGAAATTGAGTCCTCTAGGATGTGTCCATGACAAGTTTTCATTTGTTTCTAATGTGAACTACCTATTATCCAACGAATTATACTGAAAATAACAAGAGTTATGCAGTTAGGTTGGATTTGGCTGCCAAATGAACATACTACCCTTCAGTTCACGAGAGAGGTATTTTTTGTTTTGTTTTGTTTTGTTTTTGTGGGAATGCTCCTTTTGCTGAGATTTCTATTTGAGGCGGAGGAACTAAACAAGAGTCATTAGCTGCAATTATGCTTTTGTAGAGTATTCTACATTGTTTTCTTGGGGGACAGTCGTCCCATAAGGGGTGATATACATGGAAAGTAGTCTCTGGGTAATACTAGGATGTTCTTTTGGCAGCTATCATATGTGTGAGATCTCCCAATGAAGTATATTATCCAAACGAAAATCATGCAGTAACAATCACTGATAATCTGCTTATCTCATTATCTAAGCCAGAAAGCAGCTGTGACTTTAAAAATCTAGGAAAAGAATGAGGAAAGTTACAATTTCAAATTTATTACAGAAATCAATAGAGACACACCCTGTCATTATTAAAACGTGTTTATTTTAAATATCTTAAGCCCGATAATAAAACACACTTTTAGCAAGTAGGCCTAGCCAGCTATAAGCTTAAGCATCGTTACTAAGATTAAGGCTAATAAAAAGCGTGTTAAATTTTAAGATGGAACTGCTTTCACTACAAACAGTGGTCAACCATGAAGTCTGACACCACTCCAAACATACTACTTACTTGGGCTTTAATGAAAGTTCAGTGCATATGATGAGGGTAGAAATGAGCTGTAAGTCCTTAATATGTGTAAAGTCTGTTGGGATTCACGGAATTTGAAATTGCTTAACCTTTCCTAGAGAGTGCTCTGCAGTTCACAAGATTAGGCTTGAAATCTCTTGCAGTTGTTATACAGACAAAACCTCTTTTTTATATTAGTCAAAGCAGTCCTGCAGAATGACTTTATTGCTGATAGTCATTCTGTACTAATTCTACAAAAAGTAGTGTTGAAAGTTTGAGCCGTGTCTTTGGCAAAGGCCCGCTTTCTGCCACAACTGGAGCATTTCAGATTCCCAAGTATTTTTTTTTTTATGCTACCTGTGTACAGAGGGTTGTATTAGATGAAACTCTTTATATCCCTTCATTTCTATAATTTTCTGATTAGCAGCATTGTCCTTCTGGGATATTTGCAACTGGGAAATTTGCAGAAATATGTGTATTTTTCACCAGGACATAGTGTGTACACTCTAACATAATTTTCTATGAAATTCACAATTAAAAAATAAGAATGAGCTTTGTCCCAGTGAAAAATTTTACTCAGTGCACCCATACTTACAACTGTGCTAAGAGTTTTCCAGGAGTCATTGAAGTTTTTCTCCTTGTCTCATCAGATATAGCCACACTTTTCCTCTTACAGGAAAAATGCATGCTACAATAATTGTTTAATCTATACTTTATCATGCTCATGTGTCAATGATGGTATATCCAAAGTAACCAGTAATGGGATGAGAAGTATCTTCTGTATATATACAATGATAATTTTGAAATATTTATAAAAGCCCATAACTAATGATGCCAAAATCAGTAAGTAAATAAGCAAGTTCCTTGGGACATACCATCTCAAGAAGCACAAATACTGGCTGAGCCTCAGTCACACAGCTGCACTAGGAGGACATGACAGGGAGGAAAAGGGATTTGGGAGGAGATGACTGATGCAGGTAACAACAACTGGAATCTGGCTTTTATGACCATCAGAGCCTCTTTGATGTTTAGCGACTGCCAGGGAAAGAAGACATGCACTTGACTAAGCAAAGCTAAAGCAGCTTTGCCAATAGGACAACCAACATGTAGCGAGAGCTAAATTGGAAATGGTAGAGGAAGGAAATGGCCAAGTGAGGAAGTGCAGGACTTCACCTGCAAGCAAAGGGTGCAGGGTGATGTGAACAGGAAGACTCTCAAAAATGTCAAAACAAATTTTGGGAGTCAAAACACCCAGATAAAGAAATGCCAGGAGGACAGCACAATAGGGAGAACTCTGATAGTGCTTCAGGGTTGTGAGCACAAGTGGACACCCATCTAATGTTCTTATACACTAATGGGGTGCAGTATGGGGTACAAATGAGGAAATAAGAGGTCTGCATGCAACTGCAGGAGTATGATTTCATCAGGATTAAGAAGACGTAGCAAAATGGCATAGAGGCTTTTCAGGATGAACAAGCCAGTCAGTGAGAGGAGGAGTGGCTCTGTGTGTAAGAGAACCCGGGGATGGTGAGGGGCCAATTGAGGGCTTGGCCATCGGGATTAACTGGTGGGCCAACATAAGCAACGCTGTGAAGGATATCTGCTACAGACTGCCTGATCAGGAAGAGAACATAGACAAGACCTTCTTCAGATAACTAGAAGCAGCTTCAAATTTGCAGGCTCTATCTCTTACAGGGAATTGAACTACCCTGTTATCTGATGGTGGGCCAACAGAGACATGCACAAGCAAATCAGAAGACAGAAATGGCAAGACTGAATGCCTTTTTTGCCTTGTCTTTTACTGGTTAGATTTTCCTTTGTGAATCTCAGGCTCTTGAGATCAGTGGGGAGGCTGGAACAATGAAGAATTACCTTAACTGAAGAAAAATGGAATTAAGTAAATTTGGTATAAACAGGTCTGTGAGACCTTATTGGATGCACCCACCAGGGCTGAGAGAGCTAATCAATGCCATTGCAAGAACTCTTTTGGTAAACTTTGAAAAGTCACAAGGACTTGTGTGGGTTCCTGAGAACTGGAAGAAACAAAATATTGCATCAAAAGTTCCACAGGAACTTAAGGAAAAAAATTCTTAACAGTGAGGGTGACAGAGCACTGGAACAGGCTGCCCAGAGAGGTTGTGGAGTCTCCTTCTCTGGAGATCTTCAAAACCCGCTTGGACACAGTCCTGTGCCTCGTGCTTTAGGTGACCCTGCGTGTGCAGGGGGGTTGGACTAGATGACCTCTAGAGGTCCCTTCCAACCTTAAGCATTCTGTGATTCTATGATTGCTCCTATCAGGAGCAGGATGAGGATGAGGACAAGGATGAGGATCTGGGGAACTATGGGCCAGACAGCATCACTCAGGAAGCTGACTGAACAAATTGTGAGGGAGGTCATGTTCAAACATATTAAGAACAAAAAGAGTTTTGATAGTAGTTGACATGTACTTATGAAGCGAAATAATTTCTTACCAATCTGATAGCCAGCAATCAGGCTTGATAGATGAGGAGACTACGATGAGTGTTGTTTACCTTGATGTTAGCACAGCTTTGACATCTCCCATAAGATCTAATACACAAACAAATACAGTACATAGCATAGAAATAGACTGTGAGGTGCACTGAAAGCTGGTTAAGCTACCAGGCTCAGAGGTTTCTGATCGGCAGCACAAAGCTGTTATGGTGGTGAGTCACTAATGGTGCCCCCAGGGGCTGATACCGGTCAACATTTTCATTAATGACCTGAATGATGAGAGAAGAGTGCACCTCCAGCAATGTTACAGATCATACAATGTTACAATCATACAAACTGGGAGGAGTGGCTGACAGACCGGATGGAGAGCATCGTCACAGCATCATCAAGAGGACGGAGAGTTGGACTGAGAGGAATGTCGTAAATGGATATGGTTCAGTAAATGAATATACCAAGCACTGCCTGTTCAGAGGAAAAACCCATGCGCAGGAAAAGAAACAGGCTGAGTGGAAAGCAGCTTTTGCCATAGGAAAAAGACTTAAGAGTCCTTGATCGGCACCAAGCTAACCTAAAGCTAAGAATGTGTGCTTGGGGCAAAGAAGACCCACAGCCACTCTAGCTGCATTTGGAGCATCACCAGAGCTCATCCTTCCCTCTTACCACATCTGCAGGTCTGCCTCCAACCTGGAGCACCCTAGTAGAGGGAGGAAATGGAGATACTGGACTAAGTCCAACATCGGGCTACAAAGATGATCAAGGGCCTGCAGCATTTGTCACAGGAGGAGCGAATGAGAGAGCAGGGATCATTTATCCTGGAGAAGAGAAGGCTCAAGGGGGATCTCATCATTGAGTATAAACATCTAACGGGAGAGCGTAAAGAAGATGGAGTCAGAATTTTCACAGTGGGGCCTAGAGACAGGACAAGAGGCAGTAAGCAAAAAGTGAAACAGAGGAAATTCCATGTTAACATAAGAAAACATTTATTTAAAGTCGGTGGTTGAACACTCAAATGACTTGTCCAGAACAGTTGTGGGAACTCTGTCCTTGAAGATATTCAAAATTTGGTGGGATAAGGTGCTAAGCAACCTACTGTAGCTGACTGGGACATCCAGAGTTACCATTTAACCTCAACTTTTTTTTACTCTTCACCTGAATAATACTAGCCCAGCTCCAGAATGGAACAAAAAGCAACAGATGGAATAAGAAGAAAATCAGTAAATAAAAGGTATGTGTGTGGGGGGGAGGAATTTATAGTATTTTTTTAAAAATTAGAATTCATCATCCTCAGTTCCCTGAAAGACCATGTCATGACTCGGCACTGAAGTATGAAGCTTGTATCCCTTGAGCTGGACTCCAAAGCATTTCAGCTTCTGGTGCTAGTCAGATTCCACCCAAAATGTAACCTTGTGATTTGGTGATCAACCATCACATGAAGAATTTTTTTCAGAGGTGCATCCAGTGAGTGTAGTTTTATTCCAAAGGAAGTTAGTAACAAAATGTCTGTAGGCTATAAAAGATTTGTATTTTTCTGCGACACTGATTACACTCCTACTACCTCCAGTACAGCTAATTTCTGTGCAAACTTGAACAGAAAAGCAGTGCAGAGAACTTCAATTATATTCTTGAAGAACATGTGTCAGATCAGACTTCTAGAAAAAAAAAAAAAAAGAAAGAAAGAAAGAATTTTTTTTAAAAAAAAGAAGATGTTTTTTCCAGAATTGTAATTGGAAGTACAGAGCTTCCAACTATCATGCTTACTCAAAATTAGGGTTGGAAACTCACTGGTGTTCTCCAAATATGGGTGATCAAAGTAACAAGATAACCTCTTTTCTGCATGCAGCTACTTTCCATTTAGCTATTAATTCTTTCCATGTAGCTACTAATAATTCTGAGAAGTTTTGAGATCTTTTTCTGGACATCAGAATCTGAGTGGGAGATTCAAGCTGGAAAAGAAAAATTCAAAAATATTTAAATTGTAAAGTGCAAACCCTTGATGTTACCTTGCTCTTTACTTGTGCCTTCTCATAGAGTTTGAAAACTCCTAAAACTGTTATACTGAAACTGTATTTCATATTATAGCAACATCTTGATCAGTAAGGATTTCTAGAATCTGAAATCGGGTCTAAAGATTTCAAACCCCAGCAAACCTGGCTGGCAGATAGGGATAAGGATGACTTCATAATAGCAAAATGTGTTCCCCTTCCACTTACACGGTGCAGTACTGCATGACCAAAGAAGAATTCAAGGGATGCAGTAATGGGTACGATTTAGACTATATTTTGTGCCTCAGCTCTGTGTTTCAAACCATAGAAAGAGTCTTTATTATTATTATTATTTTATTTTCCTTTTCCTTCTTGCTATATCACATTTTGGGCTACTAGGAATTAAAATTGCTCAGATATCTGGTCCACCTGCCTACATGCATGGCAGTCACTTGGGAGCCTCCAGTTGTTGGACAGCTCATCTCAGAGCAGTACTGCTACACAGCTCTGCCTGCTCTGTAGAGAGGACGGTATTGTGTCTGCCAGCACAGACTTTTCAATTATCACAATCATGTTCAGTGATTCTCTTCCAAGAGCAGCACAGCTCTTTCTCTGGACAAAAGTGAAGCAGTGAAAAGTGAAAAGTGAAGCATAACAGGGGGAAAAGCCTGGATTTGCAAACTACTCAACTAACATCTTTTACTCCAACATCTTTAAAAGCTCTTCAAACTGGGACAGGTTTTATTCTAAGACAGAGATAGGGTTAGATGCAAACTTGCTGGTTACTGTCCAGAGCCACAGCTTCTCTGCTTCCCTGCATGCAGCATCAGGAAATCATAGTAGAGATGAGACTGTCAATGATGCTTGTGGAGGAGACATAAGTAGGATCAATGGCAGGGGTTAAAGTCCTGTTAATCCTCCCAGCTTTCTGACTAGCTTTCTACTTAGGCCTTCCCATCTCTCTCCCCTGATCAATTAGGCTATTTCCTTTTACTTAAATGGATTTTAGTTAATGCCATAATACTGCAAGAAGTCTGCCCAGGAGCTATTCTAAATAGATGGGCAAACCAGTCATTGACAATGAGGTTAGCAAATCTACTCATTTATTTTCAGTTACTCTATGTGCATTTGCAATAAAAGATTTTAATGTTTCCATTGAAGACCACTGTGTTACACTTGAACCATCATTACAAAGGTTAAAACAACCTCTTAGAGAACCTTTCTCTCTCTATTCACTTCATGCAAGCAGCGCTGCTGGTATGGAAGGCTCTAACAGTTTATGGGAAGATTACTGACATTAACAAATTTACTGTTGAAAAAAGTTCAGCAAAGTATAATAGCTTCTGTTTAAGGTGCTTATGCATTTCTGTAATTTGCTTTTTTTTTCTTTTTTCTTTTTCTTTTTGCTCTCTCCTTCCTCTCTTTCTCTCTTTCTTTCTCTCTTCATCTCTTTCTCTTTCTCTCTTTCCCTCTCTTTCTCTCTTTCTTTCTCTCTTTCTCTCTTTCTCTTCTTCCTTCCTTCTTTCCTTCCTTCCGTTATATTCTTCACAGATCTTGGAGAACAGTGTTTCCAATGACTTGTATTTGCTGCTGCTCTTTGGAGTAACAGTTACTTTTTCTAATTTGAGACTGCAGTCTTTAGCTCTCCAAATTTTAGTTCACCGTTTATTCAGTCATTTTGTTGAGAGGTTTCCAGTGCTTGCACTATCATCAATTATAAGACTTTTAAATATTTCTTAGGGCTCAAACTTCCATCTTTTGTTGACCCCACAGATTGTCTGTGCAACCCTTTCCTTATAAAGGGAAGCTTTCTGCAGAAGCGGATTCTGGGATTTGACTCCCATACCTGTAGATCTGAATTCTGAAAGCAGATTATTTACCCCAAAGGACGCCATTTTTTTGCCTCCCATTCCTCCTGGTGTCCATTGTCCTTAAAAGAGGGGTCATTTTTTAACTTGGTGTCTTTCAAGGACTTCCACTCTGAGGAATGTGCAAGTATGGAACAGTGATGTATGAAGTTCTTTGGCTCTGGTTCTTGCTCTCTGTATGTCTTTATATACATATATATGTATAAATATGTATGTATGTATTTATAATTTTGGGCACATAAAAATGATAAAATACTAGATCTGCTCAGTTTGAAATCTGCTGTATGGGAAACGCATTTTAAAAAGAGGCAATGGGACATGGAAAGATTACAGAAATTACAGCAGATCAGGATGCCATGCTTTTTGAATTTCTATCCTGCTAGCTGAAGAGTTTTATTTGAAGTCATAAATACATGGGAAAGTGACTGAAATTAAAGTCATGTGGCGTGGAAAGTCTTTTTGATAGGAAATTCATGGTGCATTGAGTGGTGTCTACCATCAGGAGGAGTGTAAACTGAGTGCAGCTGCTCACCTACCAAAATCTATTGAATTCAGTGGACCGCACAAAGCTTATATGGGAGGACATTTGAAATCCCCAGGGCAGGGAAGAATATATAGGCTGCAGCTTCTCAGATCCCCCCCAGCAGCTGGCAAAGTATTTCCACTGCATCTTATTCTGCTTTGCTCTCTTCTGCATCTTTATAAAAATTACCTCCAACTTTCTTGTAGTGCTGTGATTACTAACTGGCTCCCAACCATCCACACGTTGAGCAGACTTGCCTTATAAGTTTCTCATGTGTAAATGCAACCATTTGTCATTTGAATGATTTCTGTTTTGATTTCTGAAATATGTCTATCTAGCTTCTAGACCAGAATTCTGTAAACACATAATATGCTTCTCAAATTTTACAGTATTCTTTCATATCCCACATTTGACAAAAATTTATTGTTAAGCTATCTGTAAAATTCAGTCTTGCTGCTCTCCCATGATATTTCTGATTCCACATTTTGTTCTATTTCTGCAACTTCTCCAGTTTTGTTTTGTTTTGTTTTGTTTCAATTCCCCACCCATTAATTAGGAATAAAAGCAATTTCTGAATCACAGTGATGGGCCAAAGATGAGTTCACTAAAGATAAGGACAACTGAGATGTGTAGTTACATGAGCACTGATAAATATATTTTTTTCCTTGTGAGTTTCTTGCCAAGGTAAAATTAAGCCACTATGGCTCCACACTCACTTGCTAGTGACACTAGTTTGTATTTCTCTTAGCAGAGAGAGAAGCCCCAGCAGTGCAAAGGCAGCATACTTAGACTCTCCAATATTCCTGTAAATAAGCTATAGCACCAGGAAAGTATCTCTGTGATAACACATGACACACAATCTTGTTTTTATGTATAACTCCTTTCCTGGACTGTGGTCAACTTTATATATATTCCATTATAGCTGAGGACCAGGAGGTAATAAAAAGTGAGGACAACCACATAATTCCTTTCTTTATTCCCAGTAGGGAGATAATTCTTTCTATCCCTTTAGACAAAGAAATAAGCAAATTCATTTAAGCAAAGTCACTCTGTAATAATTCCCTTGCACATGTGATCAAAATCTGTCCTGCCTACAATGGTGGAAATACAAAGCAGATTTTCTGAATTCAGTTTTTACACATACTTAAACTGAACACAGAATTTGACTCTATATTTCTTTGTTTGTTTAACAAGAATATTTCCTCTGGAGACTACGTGATTGTCAGGAAGTCAAAAACTAAATACTTCCTTGTAGGTCTCTCAACAAAACTTTCCACTCTGAACAGGTTTCCTTATGTATCCCTAGAGGCCTTCAAACATTTATTTTTTTAAGCCTTCTGTACTGCAATATTGTGCATAGCCAAGACTCCCTTCTGCATTCATCTTTTGTCATTACTACCTCCCTCTGAGGTGCCTCGTGGTGAGTTATAAACTGTTTTATATTGTTTTCTAAAACATTGCAGCCATCACTCTTAAAGATCTTTTCCACTGAGTAAATATGTTACCAGCTGAAGTGCTTATTTTCTGTTTAATTTTTGATTGGAAGTAGACAAGCCAATAAAAACTCAAAACAAGACTGCACTTGGCCCAGGCTGCTTGGCTTTTTCTCAGCTTATGTAGTAGATTTAAAAAAGAGCCAATCCAGTGAAACTATTTTGCCATTAGTTCCTGGCAACCTGAGTGGCATTGTAAAGCAGTTTATATACATTTCCTTGTCATATGTGTAAGATCAGCTGTAGGCCCATTTTAAGTTTTGGCTTTGCTTCAGACCAGCATCTTAATGTCATAATCAAAGTATCTGGCTTGTAACAGGGCTTGGCTACGATTTTATATATTGTCTGAACCGGAAAATAAAAGATCTCAAATAAAGCAAACAATGTTCACTGTGGTTTCTGATATTGCTAGCAATATTAGCTATTGCAGCTAGGTGTTTATTTTAAACATTTAAAAACCAGAAAGTTAGTCCATATATTTGAGTCACAGAACTTCAGCTTGGAAAAGTTGATTTTAAACAGCTGTGTTTGAAACAATGAAGACAATTTATTGCATCCAAGGGACTTAGGAAACAATCTAATTTTTATTTGACAAAAGATATATCCGCATTGTTTAAGAAAATAGTACAGAAAAGCCCAGGCAATCTTCCTTACAGCCTCATATGGAGTCAAAAACAGTATCATCATGAAATATATTTCTTAATTAAGATGCAATGCTGCACTAGCACAGCCATACTGTTTCCAGACTAGCTTTGCTGTGAGCGAAAGTGTTGACTCACTTTTTCCTGGGTACCTATGAAGGTACACTTCAGACACAGATATGTCCAAAGATGTCTGAACATAAGGATTGGTGCCTATTGGGAATCCTGTAGCTACTTTAGTCATGCCAGCAGACATGAAATGTACAAAGACCTTTGGCATTACATGATTCCATGGAGACTTAGGTAGTTAAATGCTTTTAAAATGTTTTCAAAGTGTCTGTCATTTTCCAAAGGAAAATTCAAAAACAATGCTGTATAATCACAGCTGGTGAACCCTAGCTTACTGGACAGTAGTACTAGAAGATTTCCTTCATCTTTATAAATTGCTTGTTCCTTGAGTCAGAATCCTTGCACTTTCATAGTCATATAATTGCACCCAAGCGTCATAAGTTATTTTAGCTGTTAATCCAAAATGGAAAGAAAAAGATAGCACCAGTTTGTCAAGTAACCAGCTGTCGTGCTAGCTCGTTAAAGGAGGCAGTAAAACAATCCAGAGGGGCAACAACCACTGGGCTTTGATTAGCTGATTTTATTCACCAGCACAAGATTTTGTGGTAACAACATCCACCATTAGCTGATGTGAATGTTATAGGGATCGACTTATCAATTACATAAGAGCAACTAGCAATTAGTGCAACTAAATGGAGCACTTTCCTTGTCCCAGTAAAAATGTTATAGCCTTTCTTCACTCTGGGTGTACAGGGGCCTCTCAACCTTGCAAGGAATTGACAAACGTCAGTGTTTCTTCACCCTGAATGTGCAGGGGAGTCTCAGGCTTAAGGAGTTACCTCATCCCAGCACACCAAGGGAAAGGCAAGGGAGGGATGAGGGATACTTGTGGTCCAGACAGAGGAGTTGGTCAGGTGCCATTCCTGTTCCCTGCTCAGCTCATCAGTGCTGTTAAGAGGAATATGGGGTGGCTGTGCTATGATCATCCTTATAAGGAGATACTTCCAGAACTTTAAGGTGAGTTCTACAAGATTATCTGCTCTTTGCACCATCAGTGAGGTGAATTTCAATTCTTTAGTGTGTTTTGCAAGTGTATCAGCTCTTCAGCAAGTCTGGTGTTTGCAATCTTTTGTGAAGTGAGACTGCCCAGCCTCTGCAAGACTTTCTACCTCCCTTCCTTGTTGTTATGGGAAGGTACACAAAGTTTTCACCTCTTGTCCTTGGCACATGAGCAGTGGTTTTGCAGTTTCAGGTGTTATTGCTTCAGCACCATAGCCACAGTCGCTTGTCTCTATACCCTTGCCCTTACGGAGAGTCATGGACTCGGACAGAGTCTGATGAGGCCAGAGTCTGATGGAAGTGGATAAGAAATATGAATATACCACCCTAAAATAAGACTTTTCTTTTTGCTTTTGACTGCTTTGATTGATTGCCTTTTTCCTAGTAAGCCAGAAGACAAACTATGATTCCTATACAGATTTTTTCCCCATTCAAACTCCATGTGAATATTGAAAAAATCCTCATTTAATAGCTCTACAGGGGAATTTAACTTAGTTCATGGAAATATAATGTGCCCAACTTTTACCCCAGCGTAGGAGGAAAGGAAACGACCTTTCTTTTCTTCACTGTTAATTCTCTCCTCAGAACGGCATTGATGTTAATGAGTAATGCAAAGCCGGAATACAGGTGACAGGGCAAGAGAAGAGAAAGGAGAGTGGCTAGGTGTATGGCTTAACTATCTCCTTGATTACTACTCTAATATCACTGAAGAAAAAAAAAAAAAAAAAAGCTTAAAAGAATTTGATCTGACTTCCATTGCAATCAAAGGGATCTAAGTGTATTAATGCTTTTGAGGATCTAACACCAATGCTTGGAAGTCTCTGAGAGACAGCATTTCAAAGGAGTAGCTCAGCTACAAAAGAAGTAAAGCATTTCTAGGAAAAATGTCCTCCAGGATCCTGATTGCTTTGTCCACGTGGTTCCTGGTTCCTTAAAACCCATGATATTAAATGCAGTTTTGGTCGAGCCTTGTTATTCTTAACCTTATGAATAATCCTTATTCTAGTAAATAGTTTCAGTATCTCTATTGGGATGTCTTGCATATATAAACTTTTAAAATTTTCAGGATCAGTTTTGATAAGTGTATGGAAAAGCAACAACTAGCTGCCAAACAAAAGATTCAAGTGAAATACATGAAAGTCTGTATCTTCAGTTTTCAACTTTAAAACTTGGATGTTCGTATGCTTGAAAGGTTAATGTTAATAAATTGTAACCTGTAACCATTTTTAGAAGTTGTATTCACTTAACCTTCTGTGCAGTTAGTACTTATTTTATTATTCAAGGATGAAAGATCATATAACTAGATCTCAGAACAAGAGTAAACTCTTATCCTTCTTCTAAAAATGTAGGGGAGAGTGTGTTGTCATTATCAAAAACCAAGCTTCCTTTCAAACAGTGTCTGAAAGAAAAACAAAATGGAGTTCAGAAGCATTGAGTAAATTAGTATGTTCTTCTTCAATTCTAAATTGTTTTAATAATATGTATTTCTCATTCTTAAGCAAAAGGAGAGGGGAAGAGGAAGAGCCCCGCAATTCTGGAGATCTCTGAAGAGGTCAAGTGAGGACATTAACTCAAGGGCTCTTTGCGCCATCTCTTGGTGAAATCTGGAACGCCCGGAGAGAATATGTAAAATTCACTGTTTTATTCCCTTTAAAGGTACTGCTCTTAAAAGGAGTCCCTATGTTTATTGTCTACTTACCTAGTTATAATTATCGTCCAAAATTACAGAAAAAAATAAGAATAGAACATAAAAAGTCGTTTTCATTGTGGCAAATATTATTGGCAAGTGTAGACAAACTGATGTCTTAAGGGTTAAACATTCACAGTAAATTACCTGCAGTCTTTCACCATCGTATTTCTGTGATGTAATTTAGTATTTTATCTTCTATAACACAGAGAAATTACATAAAGGTCGTTGTAATAGGGACTGGTCTGTTTTTAAAGCATATCAGCCCTGTTAATGCTAGAGATAGCATTTAATGACACAAGTATCAGTTAAATAATTTTGCTTCTGTTGTCCATTGTCACTTCTAATACTTGTTCAGTTAGTGCACTGCTTGCAGACTGTCTTCTATTTATTTGTTAAGAGGATTTTGGCGGGGGGTGGGGAGCATCTCCAGAAACATTTATTTGTTAAGATTGTTGGTTTTGAGATTTCCTCCATTAATGTGATTTGGACACAGGGTGTTCCTAATTAAATAGGAAAGTGGGTCCCAAACACTGAAAAAAAAAAAAAAAAAAAGAGAGGCCGCTTCATGTATAATTTCAAAAACACGAAGAAAGGCTACTAGTCTTAAAAGCCCGCATTTCAAAACGCTGAAATTTCGTGAGCAGGGTCTCTGCGAAGAGTTTCACTCGGCGTGAGCAACTACACTGAGCTGCCTCGCGTGCTTCTCCGCCCTGGTCTAGGTGCTGGAGGTGAAAGCAGAAGGCAGTACTTTTTAATGTTTCTTGTTCACAACTTGATCTTTCAGCACAGACTGAGGGAATAACGGACCGGACCGCCGCTTGTTCGCAGCTCTTCCACACCCACCCCGCCACCAACGCTCCGCCGTTCGAATATTCGAACCTAACGGCCGCGGCTG
>NW_010589796.1:254902-267576 GCF_000705375.1 Tinamus guttatus
CGCCGCCCCCCGCCGCGCCGTGTCCGTTCTCCCCGCTCCCCTCCGCCGCGCTCACGGTGCGCCCGGTCTCTCGCCCCGCAGTGCGCCGTGCAGGTGAAGCTGGAGCTGGGACACCGCGCCCAGGTGCGGAAGAAACCCACCGTGGAGGGCTTCACCCACGACTGGATGGTGTTCGTCCGAGGGCCCGAGCACAGCAACATCCAGCATTTCGTGGAGAAAGTCGTCTTTCACTTGCACGAGAGCTTCCCCAGGCCCAAGAGAGGTAGGGTGCCGCCGTGCAGCGCCGTCCGCGCGGGTCGGCTGCGATTGCTGCGCGTAGCTTCGCTCGCTTATTTATTGATTTACTCATTCACGTGGGACATGGCGCTTGTGTCTTGACTCCGCCAGACACACAGCTTTCCGTTTCGCCCTCTGTTTCGCACCGTCGCCGAGCGCTCGTCGTTTCCCAAAGGCGTGTGGCGGTCCGAGGGCGAGAGTGGCGAAGCCTGCTGTGCTCGGTGGCGTTCCCGGCCCTGCTGGCGACCTGATGGCTTTAGCTGCGTTAGGAGCTGTAGCGGCACGGAGAGGAGAAAGTGCTTTGTTTGAGAGCAGGTTTATTTCTCTAAGCAGACGCGCAGTTAGGAGTTATCCCTGGTTTGTTCCGCAGTCCTCATCGGCATGCGGGACTCCTGCGGTTCCCTCGGACAAGGTCGTAGTAAATCCCTGCCGCTTGAGCAGTGCGGGAAAGCTGGGCGCTGAAGGAGTACGAGACAGAGGAACGCTTTCAGCGCTGAAATAGAAAAGCTTTCCTGTCATAAGATAAATATGCCTACTTGAGTTTAGTGTTTCCGAGTTTGAAGATAGCAAGCTGTGAAATATTTTACACCCATTACTGTGTCTTTTTCAAGATTATTTTGCCTCTGTTATATTATTGCAATTCTCATAATGCATTGGTTTTCAACTGTTAGGACTTTTCTAACTTGTAAACTATTAATTCCCTTTTATCATCATACAGCCGTTTTTTTTTGTTTGTTTTTGTTTTAGTCTGAAAAAAGCTAGATATGACACACAGTTTTTTGAGACTTGAATGTAATACTGCAACATTTCTGAAGAATTTAATTGTCCAGATTTAGCTCTAAATTCTTCCTGTCTTTCCTGCTTTCTTCTATTTCTTGTATAAGAAAAAAAAGCATGACTTTGACTCAATCTAAATGTTTTGGCAAAGAAACTCTTGGAAAGGTTTGAGTGCTCTGAATATGTGAGGTTGTGTTATTATGTGCAGTGAATGGAGTGATGTATCGAAATCAGTGGTAGAAAGTGTATTTAATGTTTTGAAGTTCTGTTTGCATATCGAGTGTTTGACATGCTGCTTCACTGCTTTTATTTCCTGTGCCTCCCCCTTCTCTCCCCCCCACCCACCTTGTCCAGCCTAAGGAAACACAGCTCTACAAACCAGACACGGGGACAGTTGCTAGGTGTGGTGTTGAGCTTGTTGATAGCAATATATGTTAGGACTTCTGCAAGGGAAAGATAGATCATTTGCTCCTGGGAATGTTTTGCTTTGTGTGTCCAGCTGCTGAGTTTGGTTATGCAGTCATTTAAGCCATTGTTTTAAAATGTTTATTTTGGGGGATTTGCTTGTGTGTGTCTCTCATGGTGTGACAACTCCTGTGAAAAATGTCCGCTTGCACAGCCCGAGAGGGGACTTGTCCTGTTGTAATTATGCATAACCTGCACTGTGGGAGAACAAGCCCGGTCCAGTGGGAGCGCTAGGGCTGTACCCCTATGACAAGCATTTCACTCGTTTCAGGGGTCTGCTTAACTACTCCTCAAACTGCAACAATAAGGGAAAAATAGGTGCTAAAGGAGCCATGTGCTTTCAGGCCTCTGAAATGGCTGTAGAAGTGTTGAGTACTGTGCTTCTGGAGGTGTTTTATATTTGGACTACGTAGCATGTTTTCTTTTGTTTAAAAAACGTCTAAAGAGTATATGATGGCATTACACGGGCCATGCATGTGGGCGTTTTGTTTGTCTTTATAACTTACAAAGATGGTTTAAAAATTTTGAAAAAAAAATTGCTTTTCTTAGCTCTGTAAGTCAGTGTTGGTAGTTTGATTTGACCTCAGATGGCCTACCAGTGGTACCTTATGTATTAAATTCAATGGGAATGAATGCTTGGTTATAATTAGCTGTTCACTGTCTCTGAAATTGATAAATACTTTATTGTGCTGGGCAAGAAAACTCATCAGTTGGAAGTTCTTGATAAGTTGTCACACCTGGGTTTTCACAGGTACACGTGGGTACACGGTGTTAATCAAAGTAAAGCATCACTAAAATGGCTAGCCACAATAACACATGCTATTTTGGCAAGTGATTTTTGCATCTTTTCAGGCTCATATTGTGAATGACTGCTCTAAAGTATATGCTTGTAGCTACTAGAAAAGGTTGTAATTAGTTAAGTCTATTTGTAGAGCTCTTGAATCAATTTGAGACTAATAAATGAATAGAATATCATTTTTTTTTTTTTAGCTCATAATGTATTTATGTTGCTAGCTCACTTATTGTGGATATGGTCATTCCAAACATTCAAGAAGGAGGAAGGTAATTTTTTTTTTCTTCCCTAAAGCCGTATTTCAGTGCAGTTGCTTTTCATGTTTGTGAGAATAACTGGCTAAACTTGTCAGTATGCAGACTGCATCTCAGACTTTGCTTATCTTTCCTGGCACAGTGGCTGGGCTTGGGATGTTAGAAATCCTGGAGGTTGGTGAATTTGCAAACAAAGGTGTGTCCGTGTATTTGTTCTGCTGATATTATGCAGCAAATGAGGGGTCCTATACCCTGAAGTTCCATTAGTTTTAAGGTGGAAATCTCACTAGGAACACTCAGAGTACAACGTAGCTTGGTTTGCGAGTGTAAATGCAATGGGAAGGTGATGGTGACTAAGGGAGAACAGCAGAGTATATATGAGCTACAGTGACTTAATGAAACTATCTCCTTCATCTTTTGTCACGTCTCACCTTAAAAACATGGTATTTGCAGTGCTTTTATTTCTTCTGTTGTTAGCCTTATGGTGACTAAGTCCTTCAGTTTATCCTTGTGCAGTGGAGCAGGCAATAGTTTTCAGTGACTGATTCCCCATATTTCCTCCTGTGTCATGGCCTGCTATGCCTAGTTTCATTGGCGGGGCTGTAGGACTACTTCAGTGGTTAAATAAAGTATATTGATGTCCAGATTCTGTTTTGAAGCAGAGGTTGTAGGACCAAAGCTGTTTAAAATCACCATCGTATTACTCTGCATATCATGCAATCACAAATAAGCATTACTGTTAGTTCTCCAGTCTCATCTGTTTCACATTGCTGAGTAAATTGCCTAACAGAAGACTTGAGGAGTTTCCAGACTTCTTTCAAAGTGTGGATTTTTAGCTGTTTTCCGTTTATGGAAAGGAAGTAGGGCTGTGTATAGAAATGCAGTATTTTGAAGCATATCTATGGAAAAAGAGTTGTCATCAGGTTACAGTTAGTGCTATACTGTGCTGCACAATGCATAAGCAGCGGGCTGCTATCAAAAGAGGACCTATTGCTCTTGTCTGGTATTATATGACACTGTGTGGATGCTATCCAAGTTAGGAATATTTTCTTCCCCTTCCTGTCTAATGAATGTTGGTACTCTGCAGCAGTGATCTAACTTACTGTTTGCCTTGCGATATTACATCTTGCTAAGGAAACTACTAGAAAGAAACTATATATATATATATATAAAAGGGCAGTTCCAAACCAGCCTTGATACTGGAGTCGCTTCAGTGGTTCAGATTCTATTAAAATAGTGGTGTGTTTTAACAAAATCAAAATTTTTCGTATGGAAATGGATAGATTCTTTTGATATACTGATGATTTACTTGATACGAAAATGAGGGTTTGGACACTGAGATGTTGTAACTTAACAAGTGGAGGATCAGTTGTTTTGCTTCAGGGTGCTAAGGGTCTAGTAAATATTGTTCCCCTGTAATTCAGAAAGTTTTACTGCAATATGACAAATTGGTGGGAGTAGAGTTGCATGATAGCCTGCTATAGGATGGACAAAACGTTTAAAGTCTTCTAAAAGCTTAGATTTCCGATATTGATTATTTTTGCTTTATATTATCTGTTGTCATACAGTGACACTTTATTGGATGATGTTTTGGAATGATCTAGAGTTAGTTGAGTTTAGCTAAAACCAGACTAACTTAAAAATAGACTTTATTAATTGACTTTCATGATAATAGACTTAAAATAAAAGGCACCAATGACTTCTTTTTATTTGACACATCTTTTTTGTAGTCATGCAATGGCTTTTCTAGCTTTGATTCCACAGCTCAACTAGGCAAAATTTTGAACAGTAGAAAAGTTATGAAATTCATTCTGGATCTGTTGTTTTCTGGGTGTCGGATGAAGACAAAGAAACACTAAAATTTGCAGTCGTTATTATCACTGGCCCTTTTTGAAGACTGCTTTGCCTCAAAGTCCCTGTTATTTTGGGTCATGATAAGATAAGAATCTTGGAACCAGAAGGATGGTGTGAAATGCAGTGATGTGAAGTGTGTCTTTTCCCTGTGGAGCTAGCTGCTGTGCGAGCCTGCACAAACTTGTTGTGAACTGAAGGTAGCTCACAAGTCATGGTGTGTGGTGACATGTGCTGTTCCAGTTACCCCAATTTGTCTCTTCTACCCTTACTGCACAGTATTATTGTTGTCAGGTGGAAACTGTGCTGGGGCATTTTTCAGCTTGCTTGGTAGATTTTCATGCAGCAATATATTTCTAGGTAAAGAAGTCCGCAGACAGATTAGTAGTTATTTTAAAAGAGATTTTTTTTTTGATTAAAAAAAATCTCATGTCTATTTTTTTTTCCTGTATACATTACCTGGAAATGAAAATATGCTGATCAAGTTCTGATGCTATGTGTTTGTGTTCATCACACAAACTTAACTGAGTTGATTGCCTCAGTGTCTAAACTTGTGATGAGCAAAGGTTTGGTAAAATTTCAAGATGTCAGGAGGCAGACCAGATGCTTCATGGAAATGTTTGGGTGTTTAAGAGAAATAATTCAATTTGAAGATGTGGGTTTTCTTCTTCTTTTTTTTTTTTTCATTGATAACTTAATTCTTTTATGCAAGTTTGTCTAATTCTAGGTTTCAAAATGATTCTAATGACCTATGTTTTGAACTAAACATTTACTTATTGGTTAAAAGTATACTGGTGAAAAAAGAGGTGTGCATGTCTTAGAATCAACTTTATTTACAAAAAGCAGGCTGTTTTTGCCCTTATTACCTATTGTACTTTTTTTTTTTTAAACTGTCTTTTCAGTGGATTTCAGTATACTATCAAGCATATTTGTGGAAAAGGAGGGGTGAGAGAGTCTTAATCTCTCCCACTTTTCATAGACCAGTTAGTTTAACGTGACCACAGTGAAGAATCTGCTGCTTTTGGTAGCTTGTATTTTATCTAATCATACAAATTTCTGGGCAAGATATTTTTTTTTTACAGCTCTTAATTTGTGAGTGTGATATTTGAATAGAATGTTTAGTTCCACTTTTAAGACGTACTTTAATTGTAGCTTTCTGATTTTTTTTTCTCCTTTTATATTTAGCCTAAGCCAAAACCACGGTTCATGCTGGATGTGTGAGAATCTTTTCACAGCAATCTTCTAGTTATCAGGATTCCCAGGTTTGAAAATGAACCTTTGGGGCGGATGTTGCTGTGTGAATTTTCAGAAGAGCTCTATTATTGGCTATCCCACAAACTTGCATCTTAATGAAAATTAAATACACTGAGCAATGAAATCACACAATAAAAAGGATTCTTTTTTGTGGGTTATCTAATTGAAACTTGATTTTCATAAAGGTTATATCATATTTGTGCAAAGAAAAATGCTGATCTCCCGAAGAACTTTTGATCAATTCCGATTCCAATTTCAATAACACTTGCTACATCATTTCAGTAAAAGATGATCCAAGGTTATTAAAGGATGATCTAAGGTTATTTAAAAATATATACATGTAGCATGCATTTCACATCAAGTTAGCTTTGAATTTTGTTTCATTGTTGCTACAGTATTTCTAGTTTTACAAGCCTGTGGTCAAGTCTTTCTAAAAGTACTTCATAATTCTTGCAGATTTTAACTAGCAAGAAAGGAAATGGTGTTACAGAATTGTCATACACATGATCTGAATAGATGTGGAACAATACTAACTTCAAAGAGTTACACAAAAAAAGATTCTTGCATGAGCAATAGCTTTATCACTGCTTCTGTAAGATATGGGGGATATATCTCAAAACGGTAAAATCATTGGTTAAATATGTTGGTGTTTGGGGAAATGTATATGCCTGCATTGTTTGTTTGGTGTTTATTGTTGTTCAGCTTACTTTTGTGCAGTTTTTATCCTTATAAAAGTAATAGGTATGTAAAAAGTCTTTAAGTATATTCAGTCTTACACACTAGATAATCTGCATTTTTAATACAATAATGTCCCTTAAACTTTCCTCTTGGTGTTAACAAGACTTCTAAGATTTTATCACTTACTAGTGTTAGTTTTTGTGGTACTGGTTGGGGTGTGAAGACTCTCTTTGTAACGATGATGTGCCATGTGATCTTTATTCAGGATTTTGGAAGAAATGTTAGAGAAGGTGTCAGTCTCTTCCACAGATTTCACCAAAACAAAAGATAGAACAACTTGATGACTGTAACTTGATAAAGAGGTAGCACTTGAGATAGGTGGTAAAAGCAAGTTTACATTTAGAAATTAATCTGCACACTGCTGCAGTCTGGGAACACTCTTTTTTTTTTTTTTTTTTTAAAAAAAATGTTTATTATGACTGCTTACTTTGAAAAAGAAGTGTGGTCATTTTGTGTGGTCATTCTGTATCTTTCTGATAGTGGTTGATAGGCATATATGAAAACAAATTAAATTTTAACTATTTATACATTTGCCTGTAAATTGTGCTTTCTCAATTTGTCACAAAACATTTGACTTTTGATGGAAAAATCTCTTTTTTTGTATTTTTATTTTTTCAGTGGCTTTTTGCTGTCCTACCCTGTACATAAAGACAAAGAGACTGATATCCTAAATGTTTATATGTTTACTTAACTCTATTAGTGGTAATTTATTTTAAAATCAAGTTTATTTTAGTTGTTAGGTAATGTAGAATACTGTCACAAAGGAGAAAACTAATTTCACAATAATTGTGAATTGCTAGGTAAAACTTGTTATTCAGTAACTTGTTGAAAACTTATTAATCTTTCTTTCAGAGTTGGCATTCTTTCTAAATAATGCTTGAGAACAAGATTCTCAGAGTTGAGTATAGTCATCAGAGAATTTAACATGTGTGTCCTTGTTGCTGCGTGTGCAGAGGGGTTGGACCTCTAGAGGTCCCTTCCAACCTTAAGCATTCTGAGATTCTATGATCGTCTCATGTAGAGTATTGATGGTTAACTGTTCCTATCACTGTAGGAGCTGCTCCCACTACTGTAGACCCAATCAAGGGCTGTATCACACCATTGATCTTGAGCAGAAATTTTGCACTTACGGTGAGGAGTTCAGATTTGTTTCTTTTAATTCCAAAGGGGGATATTGTAGGGTAATTCCCTAAAAGTAAAAAGAAAAAAGAAAAGAAAAAAAAAAAACTATGGCTTACTCTGGCCCTAAATGTCTTAACTGCCATAATATTGTGTAAATGATTGAGTATAAGTTTTGTTTTTGTTTGTTTTCAAATATAATTAAGAACTATTTTCAGCAGTTGATGAATATGAATTGACTTTTAATGGTCTCAGTATGTTGTTGATAACGTTGTACAAAAAAGCATATGTCTATACAATGGGATATATATTTTAAATCATGTATTGCTTGTAAGTGTAAATGTGAATATGTATGTTTCTGTTTTCAACTTGCTATTGACAGAGATCAGAGCCAAAACAGCCTTACTGTATGTAAAAATGAAGAGTTAAACAAGAAATGTAGATTCATTTTTATGATTACTGTTTGGATTCTGAACAGTTTGGAGTAGGTTTAAATTCGCTACTTGTGCTTGCTATTATAAGGCTCCTGCAAAACAACTCGTCTAAATCAGTGAAACGCGTAGTCATTTTGCTCTTGTTCATACGGAAGTCATTAGAATGTAGTATATCTCTGTGAAATAAGGGTTGAAAGGCAAAGTGCTTTGTGTTTGCGGGTTTTTGGGGGGAAGTCAAGAGTTTTCTTTATATACTCTCAAAGCGACATTATTTTATCTTTGCTATGCTAACTTGGAGGGACAGATGCTCTAGAAAGGAATAATCCTCAGATTCAGCAGAGAGAACTACTTGAATATTGTGGGCTGGAAGTTGATATACAGTGTTTTCCATCACTTGTGTAAAAAAAAAGAGTGCCACTCTCACCTTAGTGACGGTGCATAGTGAAAGTTTTTTAGAAACCTTTTTACTCAAAATTTCTCCAAATAGGCAAATGGAATTTGGGATTCAGTACTGGGTCCAAAAATAAACACAAAAGGATATTTGCATGTTTTTTATTTTTATTCTGTATGATTCCAACAAATATGTTACTGAAATATTTGATAATACCATTGCAGAATATTTCTAGGTCACCACCGCATGAGTAACACAGTTTGCTGAAAAGTGAGAGAGAGAGATGGGTTGGATTTGAAATCTTTTTGCTCTCAAACATGAAGAGGCATAGGTCTTGCGTAATATTCAAAGGCAACTTATATAGCTGGGGTACTGCCCGATGAGTTGATTTCTTGCTTGTCTGATCTGTACATGCATCACGGTTCTGAACACCTGAAAATGATTTAATATTAGTACAATGAAGTATATAACTGTGTAATGCATATTAAAATGTGTAGAGTCATGTTCACAGGGTGCGTAGGTTTGTATTAATGGAGTAGATTTTGCCCTCAAGGCTGTGTTTCTATAAAAAGATTCTAAGGAGAATTACATCACTAGAAATATTACCAAGTGTTTCTTTTCATTTACCTAAACACAGGCAGCTTTCTGTTTTAAAAGAATGGCATCCTGGTATTGCAATATTTTGCTTGTGTGAGAAATTGAATTTCCAACTGAGAGATAAGTGGAGAATAATAAGCACATTTTTTTTTTTTTGAGTCAAATCTAAACCCTCCTTTTTTTTCTCTCTCTCTTTTTTTTTTTTTTTTTTTTTTTTTTTTTTATTATAACCAGTTGATGTCTACTATTAGAAGGATGCTTAGAAATTAGAGGCTTTGTTGAGAGTTTGCGATCTGTGTGTGGTGTGTGTTTGTTGCTGCCACTTGTACAGTTGGTGCGTTTAGGGACTTTCTTTCACCTCAGTGAAATCCCTGTTCATGTGCAGGGCTGCAGGCAGCAGCACAATGAAGGTTTTTTTAGCAACATATTCAGTAAGAACTAACTGGTAAAGTCAAGAGAAGTAACTCGCAGTGAATATCCATTTATGAGACCTCTATTTGAATTTTGAGGAAATGATCAGGGAGGCTGTTGGAGGATTTTTGTTTGTCTGAAAACTGAACCCATATTTTTTTGGAAGTGGTTCCCTAAACTTGCTCTAGTTGCTGATTAGAAGATGGATGTACAATTGTACAGTTAATAGTTCTTTCATTTACATCATTTAAAAATATTAAATTTCAGGTAAGCTTCAGTGCTCTCGAATTAATGAGTGATAAGAAGGAATGAAAACTGCAAAGGGTAATTCCAGTAGTATCTGGAAGACATATATGTATAACTTTTCAGCAATGAATTGGATCTTTATGTGTAGTAGTTTGATTTCTCTTTCATTTAAAACTATTTCTAGTCCAATACAAAAGAAAACTTATTTACCTGTATGCTACACAGGAGACAAAATACCAATTTAGTTTTCTTTCCTTTTTTTTTTTTTTTTTTTTTCTGTCATCTTTAGAAGTGTCATATCTGTTTCGATGCTGCTACTGCTCAACTTATTCCTGTCAGGGCCATAAAGGTATATTTTCCTCTGTCACAGAACTGCTATATGGTTAAATTTTACCTTTTTGTTGTTCTTAATATTTTTTCTTCTTCTTTTTTTTTTTTTTTGCTTGACTGTTACTTGAAAGACACCTTAGATGAAAGAGCAAGTATGTTTTTTATATGACTCTGTGAAATACTTAAAAATCCCATTTCTATGTAGCACATATTACAGAGCGAAAACTGAAACTTCTTTAAATTCCATGAGGCTTTCTTTGCTGCTTTCAGTTGAATTAAATTTAGTCCCTGTTCTGTATAATATTGATACCATGCCTTCTCAGTGAAACACTTTTTACTCTAATACATAGTCTAACCCATTTGGCTAAATAGAGGCAGCAGTTTTCCTATATGGAAAACAACTGTGTATCGTTATTTGAGGAGTAAAGGATAGGTGTAGAAAATAGGGCTTCTCTCTGTCTCTCTCTCTCTCTCTCTCTGTCTCTCTCTCTCTGTCTCTCTCTCTCTGTCTCTCTCTCTCTGTCTCTCTCTCTCTGTCTCTCTCTTCCTCCCCCGCCCCCCCCAATATATAGAGGAGAGTTTGTCTTAGTACAGCCAACCTTCGTATTAACTTAGCTGACGACTCTTGCTATAAGCGTATTAGCTTGTACTATTCTTCTAGTGCTAGTCCTCTTGATGCTTCCATGGTTATATATATTTATAAGGGTGCAGTTTACAGCTGTGTGTTACCAATACTGTAAGATTTTATATATAAATTACAGGAAAGTGACTCCACCCAAGCTCTTTGAGTGCTTTTGATAGTGTTATGTAAAAACTAAGACTGGTCATTGAAACTGAATCAAATAAAGTAGCCCAGCAACAATATAATGAAATCAGCCTGTGTCTGCATGCTACTACTGTACAGTCCTATGGCTGCATGTGGTAGAACAGGCAGAAGCTCTGTAAACATGGATTGCGTTGTCTGTCATTAATGCTGTAAAATATGATACTGAAAATGGCTGTCATTTACCCAAGTGAACAGGTCCAGTTTCAGTGCACCAGTGTAAGTCTGGGTAACTCAAGGGAAGCTTTGGAGATCTGTGTCCAACAAGTTGGACTCACACTGGCAGGTTCTTGTTAACAGGTATTGTATGTGAATTCAGTTAGAACGGTTCTGTAGCTCAAACAAGAGCAGAAACCAAATAAGGTTAATGTGAGGGTGAACTGTAGAAACCTGCATGCACATCTGCCCTCCTTTTTATTTATTTTTTTTACAATTGTTTCACATGAGGTCTAACAGAAGGCAGGGTAGGAGACGTATCTGAAGTGCAGGAATGGAATGGTATTTAGCACAGACTCTGTAGCTGTCCAACAGTTTAGGTTGAGTGGCTGTGTTGAACCTAGTGTGTTTAAATCCTTCCGCTATAGAAACCTGAATATGTCTGTTGGGCATTGCACTTAGTCAAAGGCTGTTCTTAAAAAGGTAGTCATCAATTATTTTGCTATTTACTTCATCCTTTTTTGTTGGATGTCAAGTTGTCCCATGCTGTGAAGTTTAATTTTTCTCTACAAATCTCTGCATAAACTAAATGTCTTCAGCAAGTATACATAAGAATAAAAGTTAATATTTTATAAAAAATTAGGTTGTCAAACAAACTATGGAATGATTTTGTTTCCATTATCATATCCACAGGCTGAAAACTAAATAGAAACAGTCTGGTTTCTATGGAGCAGATCTGCATTAAGTTACTTCCTTGAATTTTTGCCGTTATGGTTAACGGCAAAGTTAAAGAGCTACCACAGGTTTTGCTGATCTTGTAACAGAAAAGGTTTGGTTCTACTGGGCTAGTCCTCCTAGTCTATGAGGATATTTGTGTGCTAATGGCTGAATTTCAGATTTACAAGGCCTGTAATACTAATAATTTACTCGTAGATCAACACTTCCAGTATAAAGTTCAAAATTGTTTATTTCTTTCAAGACTTTAAGTTTCTGGATTCTTGGATTTATTTATTTATGAATAGCTTACAGTGTGTTACCAGTTTGTGGGTGTCCAGACAACTGGATATTTTTGAGTTTTGAGTTTAGGTTCTTCCTTATGGTCTGTGCTGAAGTCTAGATAAAACACTAATTCTTGATTAAAGTCTAACCTTTGTTTTGTGGTTTTCATTTTTAGTGATGCATGTAATATGTAAATATTAAGATTTACCTTTATACCATGTTATTTTAGTTGTCTGCATATGTGGGCATATACACTGTAGTTCTAGAAGAATAACAACAACCTATTTTTTTGGCTTGAAAAATAAGTGATTTTGGAATCTAATGCAATGATTAAATCAGGATGTTTGCCTGGAGGCTTCAGTCATTTAATATAAACTCTTACTCTGCTGAAAATTTCTGGTGCATTCTTTATTTGAAAATAATATTATTAAATAAAAGAAATAGCATCTGCATCTTTCTATGAATGCAGATGAAGCAAATTAACAAGAGTTAAAACTGAAATGCAGCCAGGCACTAGAGATAAGATTTACTTCTCCCCCCATTCCATCCTGCTCTCCGTAGTGGATTGTTTTCTTTCAAATATTTTATATAGCCTGTTGTACTTTGTATTAAACAATTTCTCTAACAAACTGTTTTCTCAGAGCTAATGAGGGAGCCCAAAGGCTTTCTGCAAATGAAGTGCATAGCAAGTAAAAAAGGCTTTCTAGCCATGGCCAGTTAGGTAGCTATGTGACGTTTCTTTGCAACTGTGTGACAGCTA
>NW_010589796.1:267592-326804 GCF_000705375.1 Tinamus guttatus
TCCTGCTGACCACAATTAAGAGTAGTAGATTTCTGAAGATATATTAAAAATCAGAACTAATTCTGAAACATGTTTTTCTTCAGAAGTGCCACAAAGGAATGGGGGGAGGGTGACAAGCATGGATTAAAGGTTAGTCTTCCTTTTCTGATATTCATCAAGACTCGCTTCAACCACTCTTTTGACTCACTAGAGATCACAAAAATTGTACTTGTGTTTTCAAAAGAGACTGAAAACAAAATATGGACTTAGTTAGGGTTATGATAGTTTTATGCAGCATCTATATGCACTCTGAATTCATTTTATGCAGAGAAAAACAGGGCACATAGGCATTCATTATATTTATATTAAATGCAACTTAAGAGTGGGGAATCAATATTCTGATTTAGTACTCTGTGTTTGTATGTCTCTGTATGCCTGCTCACTAGGAATAACAAGAAATTGTGGTATAGAAAGAAAGCAGTTTCTAAGCCTTTTTTTTTTTTTTTTTTTAACAACCTTCCACCAAAAATCTGCAGGCCTTCAAAATAAGGTAAGCGTTTAAAGGTGTATTCAATTTTGTATAAAACTCAACCATTAAAAGTTACATTATTCTGATGTTTTCCTTGATGGGCATGCAGATATCCCCTTTGCAAAGACGTGTAGTGCTCACTGTTCAATTTTGTCAGATTTAATTTGCAAATTTCATGGCTTTTAGGAGGCAAAATACTGTTAGTATTAAAGAGATTAAACTTTTGGCTCCTTGTCTTCGTCTCTGAGTGTTGCACGTGTGTTATGATAGTACTGCAGGGATTAACTCCCCCCCCACTTTGTATACAGGAAAGACCTCCAGAAGTCTGGTAGATAATGGCACAAAGCCAAAATCCAACTGGATAAATCCCTAGGTGCCTGCAATATTCAGTGTATTTGTACTGTTTAGAATAACAATGACAATATCCATAGTGAAAAAATGAGTTAGAGAACTCACTGTTTCTTCTATGTACTTAGCCTGTTTCATGATTTTTTCTTTGCTTTCTGTGATTATTTCCTACTTTTTTTTTTTTTTTTTTGCTTTGCACCCAAAAACAGGGGGAAGAGAAATGTTTCAACATGAAAATGTGCTTCCAAACTTGTAAAAATTACTGGGGAGTTGGATTCAGGTGGAATGTGCTTTTTGCTGTTTTTTTTTTTTTTTTCTTCTGTGTTGTATGTTTATCTGCCTTGCCTTCTGTGAGCTAGTGTTGATTTAAATTGTTACTCAGTTTTGTCTGTTTTCCATATTTGTTCTAAATGTACTGATTTGAAGCATTAGATAAAAGGAATAATCTGATATTTATGTATTAAGACAGCTGGATTCCAGTTCAGTCCTATTAAACTGGAACAAGGGATGCTGCCCTAGTGAATTAGAGTGCTTTATCTATAAAAACCAACTAATATTTATTTTAAATTACTAAAGTGACACAAGGCTAATGGAAATAATATAGTGTGCTGATTTCTATCCTGGACAGATGAGGATCCATATTACTTTCCTCCAAACATTATGATCCCAATGTTAAGATTTTTGGTATATTTCTCTTTGAATGAGCAGAAATTGGTTGTTTTATCTTTCTCCCTCTATGTGTTTTGGAAGTTAGCTTTTTAACATTTCCCCAAGATGGTTTTGAAGCCCTGCAGGCAAGCTGGGATATCAAAGCACTAAGGAATTCAGCAGTAATTGTTTTATGGCTTGCCAGAAGTCAGACCTATTTGTATAGGTAGCACAGAAAATTGCTGTGATTTGACAATTTGGTGCCATTTATATCCATCATAAAAAAAAAAAAAAAAAAAAGTTAAGGGGGTGTTTCAGAAACAGGAACTAAGCTGTAAATGCAAATTGCTTCACCATTTTCTCAAGGGAAGACAAAGGAAGAGGGGTTTGGGAGTTTTTATTGAAGTAAAGTTAACAAGGGCCCTGTCTACTTTAAGGATATTTAATACTGTACTTGTACTGTAAAATTACACGTTTGTGATCCTTTACTAAATGAACAGACGTAGTCTGAAATGTATGGGTTACAAAGGACTTAATTACTGAGAAGGTTGAAGGCTAAATAATATACTGCTGTGTGTTTATAAATGAATAGTTCAAATGAGCTTCGATTCTTGAAACTTTTGAACTAATTCTAATACTGTGTATTTTCCTCTTGTATATGTGTGTGATGTATGCTCTATATTTTCTGAGTCTTGCCTCAAATCCCCTTCTGTGTGCCACTCATGACTGAGCAGTTAAGCTTGCACTTCTGAAATCCTGATAGCATTCTCACTCAATTGCACAGAGGAAGTCATTGGTGACAATATTTGAGAAATCAGTGTTTAAAAAACACTCCCACAGAAGAATTTTGGGGTGTTCTGCTGCTTTCAGGTACTTCACTAAGCATCTGGTGGTAGTAATTTGCTTGCATCTACCTCCTTTTCAGATATCTGTGGTGAGTATTGTGAGTATTTATTCAGTTGCCCTACTGCTGGAAATTTTGTGGGGGAAGAGTTTTCTCTGAGGTATTCGTCAGTTGCTTGCAGTAATGGCAAGTGTTAGAGGACCTTATTTCGTCAATTAAAAGCAGTGTCTAAAGAGGTGTGTGAAGTTACAATGGTACAAATAAAAGAAAGGAAAACTTGAGGCCCTGTCTACCTGCATATCTAAAAGAAGTGGGACTAAAGTCACTGGGAAAGGTAACAAAATGGTTGCTGTCTGAATGAAGTACTTGTAGTTACAGAAGCATGATGACATTCATACAGGTCATTGTTCAATAAATTGAGTAGGATTGGACCCAAAACTGATCCCTTTGGGACACGGCTAACTACAGGCCTGCAACTGGACTGCAGCACTGATCACAAGCCTCTGAGCTCTGCCATCCAGCCAGTTCTCATCCACCACACTGCCTGCTTATCTAACCCACACTTCCTGAGCTTTCCTAAGAGAACACTATGTTATGTTTTATGATGCTGAAGTTAAGGCAGACAATGTTCACTGGTCTCCGCTCATGTATCCAGACAGTCTTTCCATCATGGAAGGGTATCATATTGGTTAAGCCCGATTTCCCCTTGGTGAGTCCATGCTGAATACTCTTGGTCATCCTCTTTTATTCCAAATGCAAGATGATGGAGGGTGACCTAGTAATAACATCTGCCACCTCCTGCAGAACTCTTGGTTGCATCCCGCTGGGGCCCAGGGATTTATGGGTGTCAAGTCTGTCTAAATGATCTCTAACGTGATCCTCCTCAAACAAGGGTAAATCTGTCTTTCTTTCTCCAGACTTCCTCTCTTCCTCTCTTGTCTCTAGGGTCTGGGATTCTGAGATTCCAGAGGGCTAATCTTATGTTACTCAATTGATTTTTTTTTTCCCTTTTGATTTGAGCTGACTTACTTGAAATATGTAAATTGACTTGCTAGATAAATGCCTTTTTTTTTTTTTTTCCCCTCCTTTGAGGCAGTGCTTCAGCTTGGATTCTTGGGCGAGCAATCTCTTTGGACTGGAATTATTGAACTGTAGCTGACAAATTTGGGACCTACAAACTGCCCATGCATTGAATGTTTCTCTTTGAAAAGCTTTATCAGAAGCAGAAAACATACAGTGGATCAAGATGCAGGCCGAATGGCTAGTGACTGCTATGCAGTGAGATGTGAATAGTTTTAAAAAAGAAAAAACAGTATGTTGTAGCTCAAACTGGAATAAGATTACCGTTAAAATTGTGTCTTCAGAGGGCTAGCAGTTTTCCTCATATCATGCAACTTATGTATCACTGGGAGTGCTGTTGTTTATGAGCGCTGTATGGGCTAAAATGCTTTTATTTCTTGTTGAAATCATATTCTCCGTTGTTAACAAATCTTTAGGCTGTAGAGTATTGAAAGAGTGGAGATTTTGGATTTATGTAGTTAAGCTTTCTGAATTCTGGCATATCAAAATCACTTGACATGTGAAGGGGGGCTGTCCATTGTGTATTATAAGAGCATGACTATAGCCTTTTGCCTTTCAATAGGAGACATTATTAGTAAATGTTAGAGATCTTATGTCGGTCATGTTCTGAACAGAGCTTAATTAAAAGCTGATGTGTTAACTCTGATTCATGGGGATTTCTGACTGATCTAGAAGGATTTCAGGAGCAGGTGTGGGGTCTACTCCAGGTCTACTGTGTTCTTGTGTGGTCTCGTGCAGTAACAGGATGCCTCTTTTCCATCACTTCGTAGGATGGCCAAGGAGCTGTATGCAGTAGTTGGAGTGCCTTTGACTTTTCCCACTCTGCAGTCTTCTTGAGCAGCAATGATCCAGCATTTCTGCTTATTTTCTGGTTATTTTGCATTAGATAAACTCCAGGTACCTAAACTTCCATTTATTAATATGCGCTGTTCTGAAATTGCACATGCGGTCTAATTCTGAATTGCATCTGTTCTTATTCTGAGCTTACTACGAATGACTGAGAAGCTTTAAATGCTAGTAGATCCTTGCAAGAAGTCTTGTTTATACCACTCTTTTTAACATGTGGCTACTATGTCATTATTTCCTCCATAAAGTTTATAGCAAAAAAGAACATGATTCCTTTTAACCATCTATAAAACAAGATCTTTAGCCACAGAATGTTGATCTGCAGCTTGTAAGCTTATCTAAGCAATCTCTGTATGTCTACTCTCGCTGTGGTTTAGTTGAGGGTAAATGTAAGCATTTCCAGAGTAGCTCAACACCTCATTTAAATACTTTGGCCTTCTGCCTCTTTACCAAAGTCTGCTCTCTCAGTTGTTAAATAACTGTTTTACTCTCAGAGCCCTGATAAATGCAGTTAGTGAAGTCATACAAACAATAAACTTGAGTGTAGTTTCATAGTATGGTTCACTATATCTGTTCGTAGCCTGTTGCCTAAATAATGACTGACCTCTCTTTCTGAGTGTTGCGGATTGAAGAGGTGCAAATTTCTATGTCCACCTGAGTATGTTTTCGACCACGAGAGGATCTTCATGCCAGTGCTCCATAAGACTTTGTTTCTTTGAATGTGCTGAGTGGGGACTTGAAGTGATTCGTCTTTAGTGGGAGATGGCCCTCCTTGAGGACCAGCTGATAAAATTTCGCTAATTAATGCTATTGACAGAAGCCATCCTCCCGCCACACATTTGTAGTATAGGTGTTTTTTTCCTGAATATCCCCTTTTTACATGCAACCGTTTGATTAGCCTTTGCCACTCATCTCCTTCAGCAGCTACTGTTGCACTTTTGCTAATCTGCTTCCTGATTCCGCTTTGTCGCTGGTACGCTAGTTTTTCCATGTGCCTTTACCCATCTTATCTCTAAAGGTTGGTGCTTGCTTACTACTGAAAGTCTCTGTCAGTCACTTGTCCTCCATGCCAGTACACAATTCACCTTCCAATTTTTTGCCTCCCATTCACATGTAAATCTTTTTGCGCCCTTAAATGCAGCATAAGAATCAGAAATGCAGAATATATCAACTCCATTTTCCACAGTTAACAATGGGCTTGGAGTTTCTGCACCTGGGTGATACCCTCATGTTCCTCAGTTATTGACTGTCCTGGACTTATTTCTGGGGCTGCTGCCTTAAAATGCTACCCTGTGCTTGTTTTCAGCCAGAGGCAGCAGTAAACCATATTCCATCCTTTTTAGAGGTCATAGTGCATTCTGGGGCTACCTTAATAGGTGAGGGTTTGTAGGGGAGCCGTGATGTCATAATAACTGAGTTTACTGGCTGTTTTTAGTCCTTCCTTCTTTTAATGATAACAAATGGCTTGTTTCTTCTGGATAAGCATACCGTTTGCAGATAGTTCCCTTTTATGCCACATCTTCACACCACACCCCCACCTTTAGGAGGAGGCATGCCTTTAAGGATAGGGCTTAACAATTGAGAAGGTCCCTGAACACTGATATCCTGTGCTATTTGTAGTTTTTCTGCTTCTTTCACTGCTTGAAAGGAGTCCTTTTTCCCATTCAGAGCTTTGGAGTGGGAAAAGAAACGTTGCACCATTTCTTTAAAAGAAGTAGATGAGAAAAGCGGGGATCGTGAAGGACTTGAAGCTCCTTTTTGAAAGATGCTGTTAACAGTAGGTAGACACCATCGCTTTCCTCTAAGCACATCATATCCTAGAATATTTCCCGAGTGTGAACTTAGTACCGCATCCACAGCTGTCATGCTCTTTTTCCCTGGGCAACCATAGTTGTGCCCTAGAAAGGGGGCATTTTTCGTTAGTACCTGTAACTCCAATCGCTATAAATTTTCAAGAGGACTTAATTTCTAAGGATTCTGCTTGAAACTTATTCAGGATGCTAATCTGTGCTCCACTATCAATCAAAAATTCTAGACTAAGTTTTTTGGGACCAGCAGTAATTGATATGCAGGGTTCTTTGTTCTTGGACCACTGAAAAACATGTATCATGCAGGTTGGGTGGCTCAAACCCTAATCTGCAGTGTTTAGTTTTTTGATCTCCTCAACTCATCCCTTAGAGGTGCAAATGGGTTGTTTGCTTTGTGGGAGGTGGGGGCAGAATAGGAGGAGTTTTTGTCCTGCCTATTGAAGGAGAAGGTTTAGTCACTTTATGTTGCAGAATTTCAGCCAATTTCTTGTTACAGCCAGTGAATTGCCCCTGCAACATACAGCCAAGCACTCCTAAAGCTAATGTTTGTCACCATAAATTTTCATGCAGAGGGATTTACAGATCCTGGCAGACCCCAAGAGAATTCTGGTTCATGTTTTGGGTACAGGTGACCCTGTAATTTTGTTGTGTGAAACATCTTCCTACCTGTCTATAATTCCTCTAGTGGAGGTTTCTGACCACACCATCTCATCCATGACTCGCCACTTCCTGTAACAGATCCACCCAAGCAGGGATGTGTGCGGGTGGGTGTGATGGTTCTGATCTGAAGTCCTTGGGCCTAATGACCCTTTCCTTCAAATTTTGAATATATATCTTTGCAGTGTGAGGCAGACCCTTAATGAGGGGCCTTAGGTGGACTGGGTCTCCAACAGCCATTAACCGAACATCAGAACATCACGCTGTGCATAAAGCAAGCTGCTTTTTGCATTGCTTCTGATAAGACAGAGAGTCCTCTAATGCTGATTTCTTTCTCTGGGATCTGTTCCCTCTGCCCGTAATAAACTCAAGCAGTAGTAGATCAATTATCATTTGGGAACCTCTCACCTAGAAATACTCCCTGTCCCCAGAAGCCCAATGATTCGTCTCTGTCTAAAAGTATTTTGTCACCATCAGAAATA
The DNA here is from genome assembly GCF_000705375.1 of Tinamus guttatus. The sequence goes on from NW_010589796.1 coordinate 274,814, forward strand.
GAAACTCTCCACAAATACGCAGGTTTGGTTTCCCCAGGTTTTCTTGAAAATTTAGTCTGCAATTCTGCTAATTCCAAACCTGAAAAAGGGTCAGTCCCAGGTGTAGTGTGGGCCCCCTGACTTTGGGGCCCTTCAGATTTGTTAGTCATGATCAGTGGCCGAACAGTCACTAGTTCTGAGGATTCCTCTTCTATGTCCCTCCTATCTTCTTTATCTGAATCTCTCTATACGCCCCTGTTCCAGTCCTCAGCCTCGGTGTTAGGAATTAACTTTCTAATTGGTTGCATATTAGGGGTTGGGGTGCATGCATTAGCATTGTTTCAATTCACTGTTCTAATAATTGTTTACCTTTCTTTTCTTTCTCTAATTCATGATGTAAGTATTGAATTTCTGAGTCCTTACTCTGATAATCTGTTTTCAATTTCTACTTTGTTTATAGTTTTTCTGTGCCTGCGTTAGACACCTGCTCAGAATAGCACAAACAATACCCTTATTCCCTCTGACCAATCTTCCCCACTTACTGAGGGGCCACATGGCTGCATCCCTAGGAATTCCTTTATCAACATACTGTCGAATACACCATTTTAAAATGTTGTGATTTGAAGAGGGGGGCAAATTAGGTAGGAAATGAATCCCCTTTGGTTACAGGCGATCCTCAGGGGTGAGAAGGACTGGGGATGACTGGACTCATTTCTTAATTGGGGTGCCAAATACTGTGGTGGCTACAGACACGACTTTGGCAGCACCCGATTCATAGAATCATAGACTGCTTAAGGTTGGAAGGGACCTCTAGAGGTCATCTAGTCCAACCCCCCTGCACACACAGGGTCACCTAGAGCACGTGGCACAGGACTGCGTCCAAGCTGGTTTTGAAGATCTCCAGAGAAGGAGACTCCACAACCTCTGTTGGCAATGTGTTCCAGTGCTCTGGCACCCTCACTGTCAAGAAACTTTTCCTTCAGTTCCTGTGGAACTTTTGATGCTTCAGTTTCTGGCCGTTTCCTCTAGTTCTGTCAGTGGCCACCAGTGAAAAGAGGCCAGCACCATCCTCCTCACTGCCTCCTTTGAGGTATTTATATACACTGATTAGATCCCACCTCAGCCTTCTCTTCTCCAGGCTGAACAGGCCCAGCTCCCTCAGCCTCTCCTCATAGGGCAGATGTTCCAGGCCCCTGATCATCCTTGTAGCCCTGCGCTGGACTCTCTCCAGCAGCTCCACATCCCTCTTGTACTGTGGAGCCCAGAACTGGACACAATACTCCACATGTGGCCTCACCAGGGCTTAGTAGAGGGGCAGGATCACCTCCCTCGACCTGCTGGAGATGCTCTTCTTAACGCACCCCAGGATCCCATTGGCCTTCTTGGCCACGAGGGCACACTGCTGCCTCATGGTCAACTTATAATCCACCATGACACCCAGGTCCTCTGGATGGCAGTGCAGCCCTCTGGGGTATCAGCTACTCCTCCCCGTTTGGTATCATCAGCAAACTTGCTGAGGGAGCACTCTGTGCCTTCATCCAGGTCATTGATGAATAAATTGAACAGGACTGGACCAAGGACTGACCCCTGGGGGACCCCACTAGCCACAGGCCTCCAACTAGACTCTGCACCGCTGATCACCACTCTCTGGGCCCTGCCATCCAGCCAGTTCCTAATCCATCTCACTGTGCACTCATCTATCCCACACTTCCGGAGCTTGCCCAGGAGGATGTTGTGAGGGACGGTGTCAAAAGCCTTGGTGAAGTCGAGATAGACGACATCCACCGCTCTCCCCTCGTCTATCCAGCCGGTCATTTCATCATAGAAGGCTATCAGGTTAGTCAGGCAAGATTTTCCCTTGGTGAATCCATGCTGACTACTCTTGAGCACCTTCTTGTCCTCCATGTGCTTGGAGACAACGGCCAGTATGAGCCGTTCCATTACTTTTCCGGGGACGGAGGTGAGGCTGACTGGTCTGTAGTTGCCTGGGTCCTCCTTCTTGCCTTTTTTGAAGACTGGCGTGGCATTGGCCTTCTTCCAGTCTTCCGGCACCTCCCCCGTTCTCCAGGATCTTTCAAAGATGATGGAGAGCGGCTTAGCTATGGCATCTGCCAGCTCCCGCAGCACTCTGGGGTGCATCCCATCAGGGCCCATGGATTTGTGGGTATCGAGGTTCCTTAGGCGCTCTCTGACCCAATCTTCCTCTACCCAGGGTAAGTCTTCCGCTCCACCAGCTTCTTCTCTTGTCTTTAGGGCCTGGGGCTCTAAAGGGCTGCCCTTGGTAAACACCGAAGCAAAGAAGGCATTGAGCAACTCTGCTTTTTCTGTGTTATTTGTAACCAGGGTGCCCATCCCGTTCACCAGCAGACCCATGTTTTCTCTGATCTTCCTTTTGCTGTTAATATGTTTGAAGAAGTTTTTCTTGTTATTTTTAACCTCCCTTGCCAGATTGCGTTCCAAACGTGCCTTAGCTTTCCTTGTCACATCTCTACATTCCCTGACTATGTTCCTGTATTTCTCCCAGGGGACCTGTCCTTTTTTCCACATTCTGTATACCACCGCCTTCTGCTTGAGCATTGCCACAAGCTCCCTGCTCATCCACGCAGGTCTCCTGCCCCCTCTGCCTGACTTCTTACACACTTTGTTGGGTTTTTTTTTCCTAATAAAAATGTCTCTTTTAGAGCATTTAAACTGTCTTATTTCTTTAACTATAATCTTAACTCCTCAAATAAAATAAGCAGGTAACTTCCTGAGTTTGGTATGGGTGGGAGGAGGAAGGGCAATCTGACCTTTCCATGTCTTTCATATTTGATAAAAGTGAGCGAGCATTGTTATCTGTCTCCAAAGAAACAACTCTTCTAGTGCCAGAGATGAGGGCTCCTTACAGCGATACTGAAGACATGCTTCTTGCTTTGATGTGCTGCTTTAAGAAATTTCACTTGACCTAGTGGCACACTGTTAGCAGTGGTGTTCATCACTTGATGAAGTGATGAAGAATATGCTGCAATCTGTTAGTGTCTCAGAGGCTGAATTCTGCTTGTTTCTGATGTAGCTAGCCCAAGTTAGGCAATTCGGCCCATTATGAGCTAATAAGTGTTTAACCATGTTTGGTTTGAAGATGGCCATGTAATTAACAAGACATCACTTTTGGTTTCATTTGTCCGAGCTATAACTATGCGAACTGTTCACACTCTTTATTTCAGTATTGGTCTCCAAGGAGAGCTAAGAGGCTAGCAGTAACAGGCCACACTGACTCATGCTGCTGCTTGTGTTTTTGACAGTAAAATAAGAAAAATGTTTCTTTCATGCTTTCTGGAGAAGTATTGGTTCAGACTGAAGCTGGATCAATGGAAGTTCCTAAAAAAAACAACAAAAACTTCCTGCAAAGGTTTTCAGTTTGGAAAGATTCCTTTTTCCTTTTTCCTTTTTCCTTTTTCCTTTTTCCTTTTTCCTTTTTCCTTTTTCCTTTTTCCTTTTTCCTTTTTCCTTTTTCCTTTTTCCTTTTTCCTTTAAGCTTCTAAACATAAACTTCGTGCATTTCTAATCCTGAATATTTGTGTTGCTGATATCACTTCTCAATGGATACAAAGATACAAAATACTTGGACAACATCAACTGGTGGAAATCTGAAGCTGAGGTACGTGCTGTCAAATCTTTTACAAGTGTAGTAGGTTCTTCAAACTGGTAAGCTTGCTTTGTTTTACGCAAAGCACCTTTCAGCTGTAGGAGTGTAAAACAGATTTTCTGAGACTATGCTGTGTAATGTTGTTAATGCTCTTTCCAGCACTTGTCATGCATCTTGGACACGTATATTGTACAGAAGATGAGCAGTGTTCTTACAAATTCTTTTCTTGTTGGTGCTGTGTGGAATAGCCAGTACTGGCTTTTGTTAATTTTTGTTCTTGCTATGCTTAAAGTAGAGGTTCCTGGCATAGGCTAGATAATGGGTTATCAGTGAGCCTAACAAAGCTGAAGAGAGAAATATAGCAAATTTAGAGAAATGCACAAGGAAATGTAGAGCATACAAGGCAGCAAGGATCAAATACAACTTGTGTGTGAAATGCAAGCTATGAAACTATTTAACCATTTTTTTTTTCTTACCATTTTCTTACCAGACTGGTTATCTAAATTTCAAGCTTGCTCTTTCTTTTCATTTATTCTGTTTTTTAAAGCAGGTAGGAAAAATACACTTTTAAAGTACACAGTTATGGCCCAGTCATTGAACTACTTTTTGAGAAGCTTTGTTAATGGTAGCGGCTATCTTCATGATTTTGGACTAGATAATACCTTACACTATCCCTGCTTTTCTGCCTATAAACAAGTCTTCTGATAGTCACACTTATTTTCTAAAGCTGCTTTGAAGTCTCTGACTAAAGAGGCAGTGGTGATGGCAGACTTCATACATCTCCTGGTCCCTCTTGTCCGTAGTTAACTGTGTTTCCATTAACTGCTTCAAGACTGGTGTCTGCCCTTTGACTTACAGGCCTATGGACTCATTTTAGTATAAACTCTCTTGGCAGAAGCATAAACTACTGTAGTTGTCTGCAGTTGCTGCTATGTTTGTGAGCCTGTTTCTCTTATAATGTTATAGTTTCTCTTGGTGAGAGAAGATTGTGCAGAATTTTACAAATCTGAGCCTTGGAGATGAAAAGATTGTAAAAGATGAATGGAAAAATAAAATGGAGAATTCTCTTATTTGACCCAAATGATCCATGTTATTGTCGAGTAGTGGAACCAAGTGCCTGTTAGATGCAGAGTGCAATCATCCTCGGTGGATTACTGAGTCACTGCAACTCTTAACATGAGACTACACTCCTGAACTAGATACACTATCAGCTTTATAAACGTAGGATGTCAAGAAACATATAAAATAACACATACATCAACATCACGTTAGTGGGGATGCAATGTGGAAGGAGAGCAACAGCTCTGCTTGTGGGTCTTCTCTGAATAGCGATTCTTAATTGAACGTAGCAAGGCAGCTTCTAGAATTCAGCATCTAACAAAAACTATCGGGACTGACATTTTCAAACTGGTTGTAGTTCTTCATTCAACCCAAAAGTATACTTTTTTTCCCTCTTCTGTTTTAAAAATATTTCTTTTTGATTTTAGATGTTTTTAGTTTCAGAAAGTCTTTCAAACCATACAATACCCTCTTCTGCCACAAAAAAAAAAATATAATCTATTACTAGGACAAAGAGGGAGAAATCATTCCACAGAAAAATCAAATGATGCAAATCTGGTTTTCTTGATCAGGTTTTAGGTAAACATCATGAGAAGACTTCCTTACATCTTAATTAAAACAAAAAGCAAACAATTTGGACAAGATTACTTAGTTGTTGCCACTTGTTTATTTTATATAGTTATGCTTTTTAAGCAGATTGCCTGTGTTTTTTTTTTTTTTAATATTCCAAGTATAACTGTAACTCCAGACCTTTTTATCTTGACTTATTTTTTTCAACAATATAAATCTGTAAATGTTTTTTCTCCTTTTTTTTTCCCCCCTAAATCTTCCTCATATTTATCTTTTGGAAAAGATCAAGCCTATTAACATTTATGTGTGAGAACATAACATTAAAGCAAGCTGTTAATGCTATGTATGGAGCTAATCTCTTTCTGATAGACAAACTTCTGAAAAGGGGGAGATTGAACTGTCTTTACTCTTGTTCTGTGCTGTTGAGGCTAGCACTTGGAGTTGGATAGAGATTGTATTTTTAACAACTGTAGGTGATTTTGAAGAATGTCCTACCCTCCCCCTACTAAAATGTGAGCTGCGACAGGCTAATATAGTAGCGTTGCATACTTTTCCTGTTCCTTCTTCCCACCTGCCCCCACCTCCAGCCAAACCAAAAATTTACTGAGAGGTTTATTAACCTACTGAGAATTTATATGTTCTCATTCACATAGTAAGTTTGTTTTGAAACATCAGATTTCCTTTAATTAAAAAAAATACTTTCGATCCTGAAATTACAAGTTATTGAAACAGCAGTAAATTCCTTCACAGCCTATGCATGAAGTTGCATACTTGCTTAAGCGCTTGCAGGCCAGAAGGCTTTGTGTTAGAATTATTGTTATTTGCCTTCCCATTTCCCTTGCCTCAGAAAAGAGATTCTTTCAATAATTGCTCACTTAGTATTTTTTTTTCTTTCCCAAAATACTATTCAGCAACATGCTGTATGACTGAGCTTGTGTAAAATATGTGCAATAGAGTAACTGACAGTGATTTAAAGCAATTAATTTTTTTTTAATTAATACAGTACTTTGAAATAGCTTTGCTTTTTTGCCCTAGGCCTTCCTCCCCTTCCTGCCCCGAAAAGTGTGTGTGTTTTCACCAACCTCCCTCCCCCAAAGTAATCTGATGTTAACAAGAGGAAAATAATGCGTTACTGCCAAATTTATATAGAGGATAAACTCTACAGTACATTTCATTTGTACTTGTAGCCAACTTCATTTGCTGACAAATTGTGTGGGGATGGTTGATATAAATGTATTTTTTTTAATTATTGAAATATTTAGAAAATACAGTATTGATTTAGTTCATGGCATGGTTCATTTATTCTTGAATACCTTTCCACCAAACAGATGGCTATTTATTTTTTATGTAGATTTTATAATGTTGGTTCAGGCTTTGCCATTATAACATAATTGAAGGAAAAATGCATGTATATTATGTCATGTGTATGTTCTTATAAATTTAACAAATAGGTGGACTTAAGGGAAGATGCCATGCCAGGAGAATTTAGATAACTCTGTGTTAACCTTTAGCTTGTGGTCTTGATTGCAGAAGATGTTGGCAGTAATTCATCTATTTAAAACATAATTGTTGCCATACCAATGTACATTCTGTAATTTAAAACGAATTGAATGCTTGGATGCTGTTAGTTTTCATAAAAAGGTTGCAGCAAGGGTGAAGGAATGTAATACGTGGTTAGCAAATGGAGAAATGCATAAGAATGACTTCTTGGTTTATTTGTTAGAAAAGCACAAAGTTTTGAGTGTTTCCAGCCTGTTGCTCTAGATAATGAATAGTTAAATAAGAAGGACTGATAGTTTCAAGAAATTGGACATAACAGATTCACAGTTCCTGATGGGATGCACCCATGAGTGCTCAAGGAGCTAGTTAATGTCATGATGAGGCCACACTCATTTACCTTTAAGTCAGGACAATCCAGATAATTTCCTGAGGATTCTAGGAAAGCAATGTGACTACTATTTTAAAGAAGGGGAAGAGGAAGGTTATGGAGAATTACTGGCTTTCCTTAATCCCTGAGGAAGTTGATGAAGCAAATTGTTAATGTAGATCCTTTCCAAAAGTATTGAAGACAAGAAGGGGACTGGAGGTAGTGAGCATGGATTTATGCAGGAAAATTAGGTAAGGGGAGAGAAGCTGATGCTTGTGTTGATTCAGTGAGGCTTTTGACAGCTGTCTCCCATAAGTCTCCCATAAGTACTCATGAGCAAACTCATGAGGCTAAAAAGATCAACAGTGAGTTGGACTTGAAACTGAAAGATTAAGCTTAAAGGGGTTGTCATCAGTAGGATGAAGACCATCCGTCTGGAGACCAATCATTAGTGGTGTTCCCCAGGGGTTAGCACTGGGTCCAATCATGTTCATCAGTGACTTGGGTGGAGGCACAGAGTGCTGATAATACAAAACTGGGCGAAATGGCTTATACACTCGAGGGTTCTGCTGCTATTCAGACAGACCTCTACAAGCTGGAGAGATGAGAGAAATCTCAAGAAATAGAAGCGCAAGAGAAGTCTTGCTCATGGAGGAAAATAAGTGCCTGGACAAGGTGTGGACTGACCTGCTGGAAAGACGCTTTGAAGAGAAGGCTCTGGGAATCCAGAGTCAGCAGTGTGGCAAAGGAGACCATGGTACTGTAGGCTGTATTAGGCAGAGCATTGCTGCAGATGGAGGGAGTTGATCCTTCCCTTGTGCTTAGCTTCGGTGAGACCACGTATTGATTATGATGTCCAATGTAGCTTCCCAGTACCAGGGAGACATGGACATACTGAAGAGAGTCTACAAAGATGATAAAGGGACTGGAGGATCTCCCATAGGAAGTGAGACTAAGAAATCTGGGGTAGACTAGCCTGGAGAGAAGAAGGCTCGGAGGTGGTTTTTATGCACATATGAGTTCTTGATCAGAGGGAGTAAGGAAGACAGATGCTTCTCAGTGGTATCCTGGGAATGAATGCATAAGCAATGGACACTAACTGAAGCACAGGAAGGTTCATCTGAACGTAGGGGAAAACTTTTTTTTTTTTTTTTTTTCTTTTCCCTGTGAGATTGACTGAGCACTGGCACACGTAGCCCAGAGGAGTCATGGAGTCTATACCTATTTCGTATACCCAGAGAGTGGGTGTTTTTTGGTCTGGAGAAGAGGAGGCTTAGGGAGACCTTATTGCTCTCTACAACTACCTGAAAGGAGGTTGTAGGGAGGTGGGGGTTGGTCTCGTCTCCTGACCATAGGACAAGAGGAAATGGCCTCAAGTTGTGCCAGGGGAGGTTCAGTTTAGACATGAGGAAGAATTTGTACATGGAAAAAGAAAGAGTGGTGAAGCCTTGGAACAGGCTGTCCAGGGAAGTGGTGGAGTCACCGTCCCTGGCAGCGTTCGAGAACCGTGTAGATGGGGCACTTAGGGAGAGAGATGATTTAGCAGGCAGGGCGTTGAGGGGCTTATGGTTGGACTCGATCTTGAAGGTCTTTTCCAACTGTTACAATTCTATGATCCTTAGTGTCTGTCAGTATCTCTCACATCCTGCCCGGTAAAGCCCAGGTGGAGCTGCACTGCCCCAGAGTCTGAGTGAGGTGGACTAGAGACCTCCTGAAGTGCTTTGCAGCCCGAGTTGTCAGGTAATCCTATGAAAGAGAAAGGTGTTCTCTGCACATGAGCAAGTGCCTTCACATTTCAGCATGGATGCTAAAGACTTGAGGACAGCTTAGGTCGTCTTTTAGATTCATTAACTACACTGGTTAATGTATGGTATTCTAAATATCTTATATTTGTGTAGGCAGATTTAAATTGGGAAGCTGTTTCTAACAGGAAAGAATAAATTTTAGTCTGCCTGGAATAACTGTTTTTTTTGCAGTTCATGAATGTAACATGCCTTTAATCATCTGGAGATATGGTTTAGCAGGCAGGGTGTTGAGGGGTTTATGATTGGACTCGATCTTGAGTCCAACCATAATTACTCTATGGTTGGCCCTGCTGGATATGGCTCTGACAATAAGCTGCTGTAATTGACCTTGCTTTGAAAAGGGAGTTTGGAAGAGATGCTCAGGCTTGCTAGATTTCAAGGACGTAGCAGGGGACCAGATGTCTCTTCCAATCTCTGCTCTTCTGTGATTCTGTACAGTAACAGAGACTTCTGCTGGAGGCCTGTTCCTATCTTATGCAAGTACAGGAGTGCAGTAGAAGCAGGCTGAGAAAGTGCTTAATGAATTCCAGATTGCTGTAAGGTCTAAGTTCATGCAAGCTCTGGGACAGGTCTTCATTTTCAGGTGCATGTGTGAATTAAAACCTGATTTCTTAGCTGTTAACCCTGCTGCACCCTACTTTGTTTTCCTACGGCTCTATTATATCTCTCTCTCTTTTAATAGCCTGTGAGAAGAAAAGCCTTGAAAAATTACAGGTTGGTAGTTTCTTTTTCATTGCATGTCTCCAGACAATTGAAAGTTTTTAATTTTTTATTTATTTTAAATCTTGGGTTAAGTTGAAGGTATGCAAGGACCTAAATCTGCGAGACCCTTTTCCTGCTATAGTCAGTTATGCTGGATAAGCCACTGAAGGTTTTTATTTTTTGTTTTTCTGTTCTCCCTGGCAGGTAGCTTCAGTCTCAAACCCAACGAGAATGCTCTAATATGAACCTCTGCCAGGTTAATGGGTGAGGCTTCTGATATTCTGAAGAGTTGCACAAAAAACACATTTCTCTGTCTGACCCTGTGCCTTTCTTTTCCAGTTTTGGAGTTCGTGGCGTTTAAGACTTTAATAGTCTTACAAGCACTTTTGAAAGCAGCTGTATGGTAATATAGATGAATGACTTACAGTCCTGCAAATCCTACCTGTGGTAGGATTTTATTATTTTAGTTTTCTGGTAACTCAAAGTAAAAGCAAAACAGTTGCTTAGCCAGAACTTTCCTGAGTCTGCTAGCATAGGACAGTGGAAAGCCAAATACATTACCAGTTGCTGTATTTATTCTGCTTTGATCAAAGCAGCTTAGTGAGAAAATTCTTTGAGCACTCACTTTAGCCGAGCCAAAGACAACATCTAGGCTTTCTGAGTTTTGAAGCCCTTGCAAACAAAGAGCTGGTGTCTTTCTGGTAGAGGAAGGAAGCCATATTTGGTCTTTGTTTCAAAAACTCTCTTTTTACTTAGCATGAACTAATGGTATCTGAATAAAACAGTTAATACTGACATCTCATATATCCTGTCTGAAGAGGAGCACTAAGAACTTCAACAGTTTTCCTAAATCTTTATATTTGAAGACACTATCATTATAGGTTAGAGTGAAATTTAAACAGACAAATACCGATTATCTGTTTTGCAGATGAGACACAGTAATACAGCCATGCTTCAACAGTTTTCAGTCCTGTGGTTTCCTCTGAAAAAACAGTATGGTTCTGCATCTGTGTGAACATCAGTAACAGTATGTGAAGAAACAGGATAGTGAACAGTGAAAAACACATTACATGTGGAAACTAATTTCTGTCACTGTATCAATACTTTATTTATTTATCTTGACAAGTTCAAAACTTACTTATCTCCATAGTTAAAAATATAGAATTTGTTTGTTTTTTATATTGCTACATGTTTGCTGTCAGAATGGATGCTCTCAGAGATTGTTATCCCACAGATTGATATGCCTCTTGTAATTGCTTACTTCTGTCACTTGTCCCATTTCTGATCTTGATTTAGGCTTTGAGCTACCTCATCTAAGGTTTTTCTTGAATATTTCTTTTCAGTTCTTTATGTCAATCTTGTAACCAGTAAAATTAAATGCCGTGTTCACAGTAAATACCTTTTACACTTAAAGTTTGCAAGTGATGTTTTTCCTAGTTGTACAGTACTTAGGAATCAACAGACAAAGTAAACCAATTCGCTGTTAGTGAAACTAGTGAGTTAGAGAACTGAATACCTTGAGGGCTGAAAATGGCCAAATTTAGCTATTGCGTTTTTAGCTAATTATTATAATATAAATAGCTCCAGAAATATAAATAGCTTCAGATAGCTCCAGGGACAAGAAAGATTAGAGAAATTTATCTCTTCAAAGCTAATCCATGTATATAGTGACTGGAAGTTAATAGTGGTGTGAAAATACTAATTGTATTTTGGTTCACCATGAAGAACAGAGTAGTTGTCATTTACCAGCTCAGTAATGCTGAAGGATTCAGAAAAATGGGAGGTCTTCCCTTTGGATCGTCTGTGATTCACACTGCAGTTGGTAAAACACATGGGAAGCTTCACTGCATGATTCCTTGTTCTTATTTTCCTTTAGGCATCCATTGTTGGCTATTCTGAGAGAAAAGATAGCGAATATTTTGGTCATCTGATTTCATCCACTATCAGTTGCTTTATGGACTGTTCCATTATATGAACACATATTACATTAAAAAACCACCTTTTTCTTAAAATTTTCCATGTTTGTTAAAGCATGCTTGGCACATGAACCACATGGTGCTTGTAAGTTATGGCTCTAGATCTGAAGAGTTAACATTTGGTTTTAAAACTAACAAAAGAGATTTTCCCCTTTGGGATAGAAAAATAGAGCCCAAAAAGGGAACAGAGAATAAATCTGTTGCTAGGAAACAGAAGGATAGTGGAGGATTAAAAGGAAAAAAAAAAAAAAAAAAAAAGGAAGATGTTAAATGAAAATGTGGAGAAGAAGGAAATACCTCAGTGTATTCCAATCTGAAATGTTAAGATAAACATTAAGAAACACTGCTGTCTCTACGGAACCTCTGGGACCTCGATACTAATGTGATAGTATTTTAATAACATTCAAGACAAATTTCCATTCATGGCACTCATGAATTCATTTTCTCTCTCTTTTTTTCCCCTCTTTTTCTCTTTTCCTTACTTACAAATCTGTTGATCTCAAACTTGGATTATGCCTATTCTTTATTTGATGCTGAAATCCATTGTCTAGAGCAAAAGTTTTTCATGACTGACAAGAAGGTTTCCCAATCAAAACCTTAGTTGAAAAGACAAATCCAAACCTTTCTCACCTTGTTTTTTCCTGCTGTTTCTAGTATCTGATGTGTTTTTTTTTCTTCTTCTTCTTTTCCTGTCTATCATGTCCATCTGATTAACAGTGTATGAAAAGCTGTCCTTTGGGATTTTCAGAGATCTGAAAGATTGAGCCCTGAGGAAGGCAGGTGATGATGGATTTTGACAGTCCCTTTAGGTTATGGAAATATCAAAGAGTTGGAGGAGTGAGCATAGCACAGGAAGGAAGGTAAAGTTTTGCTTGTAAGGTACAATTCTGTGTATTTTGGCGTAAAGATAGATCGACTCTCATTTTTGGTTTTGTGCTTTTCTGGTAGGTTACGTCAGCTTGGCTATCTGTTAGGGCTGCAATGAATTTGAGAGTTACCTGTCCAAGAGTTTCTGTCTCCTGTTGCTTCTCAGCAGGTTGAGTCAGTTTCCTGTTGCAATGGTTTTAATGAGGAAAATGGAAAGGTTCACTTGGCCATCTTGTTTCTGCCTTGCTGACTTGCTAGTTGCTCACGCTGCTCATTTAATTGTTCTCTGATTTTGGCCAAACTAAAGTATGGGGGAAAAGTGGGAGCAGAAGGCAGTTAAAGTTTAAGGAAGTACCTTGGTTCCCTGTATGCAGACGTAGAAACCTGTATAGGTGTTTAAATCAGTCCCTGACTATTAGAAAGTTAATCACAGAATGATTGAGGTTATCAGGGACCTCTAAAGATCATCCAGCTCAACCCCCTCCTCAAGCAATTTTGTATCATCTGCAAACTGGGTGAGAGTGCTCTCTGTCCCCTCATTCAAGCCATTGATGAATAAAAAGCATGACATTAAAACATGAATTTTGGTCAAGAAATCATTTGCTGAAATCCCTTACTAATATAAGAATAGGATTTATTTTTTTTCAGGGGATACTAAGAAATCTCAACTAATTCTGTGAAGTTTTGATAAATCATGTGGAAATTTTGATTTAATGTATTAGGTGAGATTGTCAAATGGTTCTTTGTGCAAATAAATAAGTTTGCAGTATTGCTCATAGTTTTTCAGTAGGAAAACTGCATGCATTGTAAGTTTTAGAGGCATTTGTTCTGTTAAAAAAAAGTTTAGACTATCATTTGAATGTTTTTTCATGGGCAATGGGAGTTAAGGCATTTTAGCAATGAAATCTACAAGGTTTTTCTGTTTTTTTTTTTGGTAATGATCTGAAATAGGTTGTTGATGTTGACTTCTTTCAGATTAATACTGCCAAGGGTTTTTGGATATTTATTAGAGGGTGATTTCTTTCTTCCTGAACTTTTTGGTGTTATTATCATTCATAGCTGTACTCGTTGGTAGCATTTAAAAAAAAAAAAAAAAAAAAAAGCCAGTTCATATTACCTCTATTTTTGGAAAGCGACAGGACATTCTTAAAGAAAACCTGTACAAGTGGTAAAACTTGTCTGTTTCAGGCAGACAAATTTAGTAAGGTGGTGATGTTTTTTCTGGCTTTTAGTTACAGTAGACTCTGAAATATGAGGAGTCCTCATTCCTTGGCTCTTCATGTTAACATCATTGTGGAATGATTTCACTTGTAACAAACACAAGAATTAAAAGAAGGGGAGAGTTGCTGTCTCTGCTTCTGCTTCTCTTGCACTTTTCTGCATCCCCGATCACTAATCCAACTGTGGGGAAGAAATCTTCAAACTGAATTGTGAAGGCTGAATGCTGCTTAAGTTGAAATCAAAAGCCAGTTCTTAGTCATCTCCTTCAAAATGGAGAATTTTCGTGCTAGGGAAAAAGATGCTTAATGGAATAGGTATTGAAGGGTGTGGTCATAGTTGTAGAACTTTAAAATTACTTAGATGAAAATGCTATATGGTGGAGGTGGTTTTGAAAAGACATTAAGGTATATTTTGAATCCTTAGGTAGTCTAAGGTATCCTTAGATGTTCCAGTTCATATTCTAGAGGATATTACATATATAAGCAACAGAGACTAAGGTTTATTTAGCTGTTTCTATCTACACTTCTGGAAAATTCTGCGAGAGATGTTGGAGTTTATATACTGCTTACAGTCATGTATTCCAATTGTTTATTTAAAAAAAAAAATCTTTTCAAACCTCTGCATGCTACAGTGTAATTTGCATATTAGGGAAAATAGCCAAACTTTTTTTTCTTGGAATCAGTGAGCCATTCTGGATATGGCTTGTTCTCAGAGAGTGCTAGTGCTGTTAACCAGAACAGAAAAATAGAGGAGTGTGGGCAACTTCAGTCTTCATCAAGTTGCGACTCATTTCATAAGGAAGTTGAGAGCAGGAGCTGTAATTGGGGTGTAGGTAGGAGGTAAGGTGCAAAAGATCTGCCAAGGTGTGTCCTCTATGTTTTGCCTGCTTTTGTCCTGTGGATGTTTTCTATTGTCCGCCCCTAATCTGTATACATTAATAGTGTGAGACTGCTGGTGAGACAAAATGTATAAACCCAATGGGACTGCTTAGGCTGCACAGAATTGATAGGCTAGACTAATTAGCTTCACACATGCTTCAGGCTTCAGGCCATTAGTAAGAAAGGCAGAGACTCATTAATCACTTAGTAATAAGGAGTACGTTTACTAGTTGTAGGACAGAGATAGCTCAATAGTTGAAAAAGATCTGTTAATCTTTCTTGTTCTGTTTTAGAACATATCCTTGAATTTACCTAGCTGTAAGGTAGTCTAGTAATATGTTTAGCACAGAAAGTATACTTAGTGGGGCATTTTGAGGAAATAGGGGTTTTATGAGTAACTACAGCGCATTCATAGTTGCTAACTTCTGGATTCTGTTGCTGAGGTTGAGCAAAGTGGGAGGACTTTGGAGTGTACAAAGCTTTGTCTGGAATGGTAGAACAGTAAAATGGCCAGTTGAGGACAGAAATGGAATGCAAAAGAATCTCTAGCTCTGTGTTAGTATTCTAGCTCTCCTGAGAGATATATGAGAGAGGACAGATTGTGGTTATAAATAAGGGCATCTGTAATGTGTGTGTGTGTGTGTGTTTTTATTATTATTATTATTATTTTTTCCTTAGTATGTAGTTTGCCATTTTTTTTCTTGTTCTAAATTTATTTTATGTAGTTTTGAAAATTATTCTTTGAAGATGCATGGTTTATAGGTTTCAGAGTCAGTGGAATAGTTGGGGATACTTTAGAGAGAGACCTGGCAATAGTGTGTTACAGGCATGTCCTATTGTAAGAAACAAAAGCAATTTATTGGAACTAACTGTTCAGACTGACCTTGAAAAAGGTCACTGTGCTGGACTTTTCCACAGGGAAGGAAGAAGTGTTTAAAATTTTGTCTTACCTAGATTACAATGGCTCCACTGCTTTCTGTTCAGGATGTTTAGCTCTTCATTGCCTTTGAATCACGCAGTTAGACTGTGGCAGACAGAGCGTTTTTGATCTCGGGATTCTTTGTCTTTTGCTGCTCCAAATGAAGAGACTGTTTCAGTCTCTTGGTTTCCGCTATTTAATCAAAAATATTTTTCCCATGCTTCCGTGGATCATCTAATATATTTTTTTTAATGCTGCTCCCTTGCTTTTATGCCTTGTGTCAAGAACTGCATTGTAGTTCTTCTCTTCTTCTGTGTGTGAAAAAGCAGAGTAGCCTTCAATCACTTTATAGTTTTAGCAGCAGCCTCTATGTGCTGTGTGAGTGGGGAGAACAGTAATCAATTTTTATTACACTTTATTTTTTCTGAAAAACTGGGACTCCAGTGTTTCCATTGAGACTTACAGTATATGTAATGAACTGTATCCTGCTGAGCTTTGTAAAGCCAAGAGTTTGTGCATAATGTATGAAAAAGCAGACTGATACAAAATGTTGCACTATACCATGCTGACCAGTTTCCCCTGCAGACAGGGGTCTACCTGGAGGGGAGGCAGAAGAGCAAGCAGAACTCTTGCCCTAGCAGAAACTCAGAGTAAGAAGTAGCTACTCAAGGAAGAGGACAAGAAGCCGCAAATGTCAGAGGAAGCCTGAACTCAGAAGTGAGGTTCTGAATTCACATGGATGTCTGCACATGATGATGATAACATGGATGTCTGCACACAGCTCGATAGTGAGGCAATGGATTTGCATGATAAAACTCCAGCTATACTTGTACTTTCTGATGCATGCAGTAACATGGGGAAAGTTGGTAAATGCAGAGCAGCTCATCAGAAGTGCCTGAAACATGTCAACTTACTCTTTTCAGATTTTTGTACTAAAAACACTCCCATTTTATCTGCTGAAATAATGTTTGTGTTGGTAGAAGGGTAAGGTAAGCAATTATAAATAACCTTTGCATAGTAAGTTAGGACTCAAGTTGTCAGTTGTCGTTTGTGTTGTATATTTCTTCTTATTATTTTTTTTACTGAAGGTAACAAATCTCAGCATAGGCAGTGGAGATGGAGTAGTGTTCTTGTAACTTTGAAATCTGGGAAGGGAGCGGTTTTATGCAGAAGTCTCTCCCAACTGCTATTTTAAATAAAACTAAGTATTGTTTTATTAGCTCGTTCTCAAAGAATAAGGAAGGGATGTCACTTACATGACTATATAATTGTATATATTGAATGGTTGCTTTCCACAGGAAGAAAGCAGTTCATCCCTGTCAGCTCTGAACTAATGTTTTCCTATGCAGACTCTGTTGCTATATACATAAACAAGAAGACTGTATTTAACTTCCTCACTGATTTCTTCCAGCAGCCTTGCCTGTATAGTAGTAATTGCACACTTCAATATTGTAACTTTGTTTGACCTGTCCATAATAAATGGCCTCAAAAACAGCTGTTATGCATCAAAGCTTTGCTACAGTTGTCTATCTTCACAAATATGTAGCATTTTATCTAAGTTGTCAGACAAATATAAAATTGGGCATTTAAGAGTAGCTCATCTTGCCACGGAATTCTTCACAAAACTATTAACACCATCTTCTTCACAGAGTCTAACTGGTCTGGAAATCTGTCTGTTTCTGATGTTCCCTGTCTCCCAACCATGTGTCTGGAAGTCAGTTGCATGTGTGCAACTTTGTGTCTGAATTTACTCTGCCTCCACAGCTCTTTTTTCTGCTTAAGGGAAAGGAAGACCTAACTCTAGTCTTGTGCTGCTATTAATAAAGCAACGGAAAAAATGTTGTGTGGGTGTGCATGCACAGTACTACATACTCTTCTCAAAACAGATACATGGAGGACTTGAACTCTATCATGATTGCACTCTATCATGATTGCAGTTATACAAGCCTGCTCTTGTGAAGCCTTCCACATTCGTATGTGTCAGCTGGTGGATGATTAGTGATGGCTGCTGCCCGCTCTTCAAAACAAAGCTGGAGAGGAGCAATAGCAAGGTCGTGGCATATACCTTTCCTCTCTTGTTCTGGATGTCTCCAACCCTGGCTGTCTTCTGGAGAGAGCATCTTATCTTGGTATTACTGAGTTGTGCTTGTCAGTTTCCTAAGAACTTTGAATTTTCAGCTAAGATTCTGGAAAGAGGGGAGGAGATGGAGTATTGAGTCTCAGTAATATTCAGATCTTGAATTGTGACTGTGGAACTCAAAGCAATTTCATAGAAACATATCCCTTTTTACAAATAAGGAGAAACTGAAACATAGTAGCAGAATACAGAACAGGGGCCACCTGCTGCATGCTGTCTCTGCTAGACCAAATGCAATGCAGATCACCACCAATTCTGCCTACCTGCTACATGCTCTTACATGGTAGTGGTTGTACTTTTAAACTGTTCAAAACACAAGAATAATTGAGATCAGAGGAGCTATAAACCTTAGGACATTCCTAGAGACAATCATATGCACTCTTGGGTAGTGGGTCTACCTTGTGCTCAAAATGGAGCCAAGATTACTTCCTGGCCTGTACATATGTAAACTGTTATGTCTCATTTTTACTCTTTCCACTAGGCGGCTTTGACCAAACAATTGTCATGAGCCTCTTGTGGGCATTCTTGAAAAGTCTCTGTTCCCTCTGCAGTTCTTCCAGGCACAATAGGCTCCTCTGTACCTCCAGTGTATTTATGGGTGCTTGCACATGTAAATAAAGGAGGGAGTGTGGGACGAACACATGACTCATTCCTTCGCTGTCATCTTTTGACAGAATTTTTCTCCTACTGCCTTTTCTCCTTTTCTGTCCTTCAGTTCTTCTTCTGAAGAAATAGTCTTTTTCAATAGTCCAGCAGATACTCAAAATACAGTATGTTGCTCTGAGGAAACAGGCACACAAACTGGTTTAGTGAGCTGCTGTGTCAGCAGAGCTCAGCTCTGTGACGTGCTCACTCAGTAAGCATAAGCCTGTTCTACTCTCTTTTGCCAGGGGCTAAAACCATGCATGTGGTTATTATTGTAACTCAGCTGATTTATAAGGTGCCTTAGTCGTGTTTCTAGTGCCTTTGGTTATATCTGCCTTTCCTTTATTTCTCCTCACTTTTCACTCCTCCCGTTCCCAATAGCACCCTTGACAGTCGACCCTTGACTGCAGCAACATTTCCTATATCTTCTGAGGACATGGAAATCTGCAAATGCCAGAGTGTAGATCAGGTTCAGTGACCACATTATTTCCCTCCAAACTGCCAGTCGCATAAAGTTTGAGTGATCTATCTTCTAATGAGTCTGTCCTGTGACTGTGGTATGGGAACTTTGTAATGCATGGTCAACTTTGCTTTTTAGTGCCCCTTTTCAGTCTCAAAGGGACGGGATCTGGGTTGGTTTGCCTATTAGAGTTATAAAAGGATGCCAATAGTCTGTTTCTTGCACGGAAACAGATGTGGAAACTGGGAAGGTTGGCAGCATTTTCTGATCATCTTAGTACCTTGCTCCCAGTGTGGTTCACTATCCTGAATTTCAACCCTCTAAGGCACGACATGGTCTAATCAAGTAGAGAATAAGTTTTTTTTGAAGTTCTTTGAGTTGATAATCATGAACCTGTACCATGGCAGATCTGGAACTTGGCTTAATACAGACCAGATGCTTCTAAAATGTGCTTTGCAGGAAGTTAATCCTGTAACGTGTATTTCTTTTGTGTTTTTGTAGGAGCATAGCAAGTTGATAATGACCAACTGGTATTGTGTTTTTTCAGTTTCTTTCTTTTATGATAACCTAATTGAAGTTGTTATTCTATAATAAGTTTTTACCATGTATAATGTATTTGTGGTCTGAATGTTACTTAGGGGCTGACAGTAGACTTCCTGAGAGTAGAAAAGGAGTCTTTCCTCAATTCAGTGGTACTTTGAATGTAATACAGGTGAAGAACTAAACAGTTCTTAACCATCAGCCATTTTGGTTTATGTTCTAATAGCTGTACCCCCTAGAAATCTAAATGCAAATGCTTCCCCCCCAAGACCTTCCCTTCCAAGACCCTAATTAGGTCCCTACACCACATTTATGATCGTTATGAGAGATAGTTAATTACTTTACGTACTGTCCGGTCTTCATCATTTCAGCACGGCTATAGACAGGGCATGATCTTCCTTGTGCACGTATGTCCTTGCAGATTTACAGGTAAAGCAGCCATCTTGCCTGAATTCTGAAAGCTGCTATAACAAGCAGAAAAATTGACTACACAGCTGATTTTAATGTGTTGTATGTAGGTACATACACAATAATAGTTAGGACTCCTCTTTCTGTAATACATAGAAGAATCCCTGTGAGCCTTCTTTGTAAAGAGACTTGCGCTTTAAATAGCAATCCAAAAAGTCCGAGTTTGATTGAAGCACCTTCTGGAGTGCTCACTGCAGAAGCTGAACTACCTATTTCTTCAAGTGCTCCAGACATGACTTCAGAGTGTCTGGAGCTGTGGAAGATGCAGGAAAAGACAGAAGATACAAGTCTAGTTCATAGTGCGTTGATGACTGATTCATACATGTGGTCTATGTCTGAAATCAGCTTTTTGTTATTGTAAGAATAAGTTCTCATATGTTGGTATTTTGGTACATATTATGGCATCTGATAAGAAATCCTATTGGATATAAGTACACATTATATATGATTCTAGTTCTTTCGCTTTGTTGTTCTTGTTTAGAAAATATCTTGCAGCCAGATTAAGATCTTGGCACAGATTCCAAATACATATTTGGCTATCACAGATATACTTGACTACCAAAGCATGGTTGGTTTGATGCCTTCTAAATAGAAAGAAATTGTTCTCTGAACAGTTAGGCTGTTTTTTTGTCATGTATTTTAAGAGAGCAATTGCATGAGTAGAGTTCTGTTACATAAAACAAGTTTACAGTAACATTTTGGAAGTTTCCCCTTCTCCTGTACTACTACAGGTCTAGAGCTCCTTCGGAGTTGAGGTTTCGGTTTGCCATTGGAGGGGGCCAGGGATGATTCTGCAGTTGAGCTCCAGGCCGTACTGAAACTGCATCCTTGGGCAAGGAAGTGGATGGAGCTAGGCTGATTGGCAGTCATTAAGGTCCCTTTAATGACAAGAGTGTAAGGAACGTGACTCAGCAACCATGGTGCCCCCTTTGTGGTACCAATTAAGTAACCTAAAAGTGAAGTTTCAAAGGGCTCATGCTTTGGATTAAGAGGCAGGGAGGAAGGATGGTGCCCTATGAGGTGAGGAAAAAGTGCTACACGTACTGCCAGAGTAGTTGGCTACTCCCTTGTGAAAAAGATACAGCCTTTAATAGAAAGCCTGGAGAAGTTTATTTATGAAATAATTCTGTTTGAAAACTGAGTTTCAGCAATGGGCCTTGTTGGGTGAGATAACTGTGTAGCAATTCTACTTCACTTGCTGCTATTATTGCTATGTGGTTTGTGAGGTATTGTTTTGAAAACAGTAGTTGTTCATTCTGTAATGGATTTCCAGTCTCTGTTTAATTCCAAGGCATAAGATCAAAACCATGATGGTGTAAATGCCCATTTTTGGCTTTTTTTTTGTGGGCTTTCTTTTTGTTTTACTACTACTACTTTTAGTATTGGTTATGTGTTTACAAGCTCTAGTTTTTATTAAATGTCTATGGTAGAGAATATAAAATTTTATGTCCAGGGGACATAAAGCTCAAGCAGCATAATTTCAGCAAAGTAAATTCAGTACTGCTTTGTCATCTCTTCTTCCAGCCTTATTCCCATGATTTTTAAACTAAGCTTTTTTTAACTGATACCATGGTTAGTTCTTAAAACAAATGTCTCTAAGGATAAGGACTGCTAAAGTATTAAAGCCAAGAATGATTTCCAATTGGCTTTAAACTGTTTACCAACCTGTTACAATCACTAGTTAAATTCTGGTGTCTTTATCATTTTTGCTTTGGGGTTAAAATAATGTCATGCAGCTCAAGAGCTCAAGCAGCTCTTTAATGCTTGTTTTGTTAAAAATCTTGAGAGCTGATATTTCTTACCTATAGGAAATGCTGCTTTTCTTCTGCATTGCAGTTCTTTCAAAATTAAAACAAATATATATATTCGGGAATTCGGTTAGTGGTATATACTAAACACTCAGTTTGGTCAGTTTAAATTTAGATCAAAAGAAAATTTCAAAGCACTGAAGATTTTGATGATTCTCAAAAAACTGTGTAGAGGGATTATTTCATATATTTATATTGCCTTTTTCTGTATGACACAGGCAAGCATATTAAAGAAACTGAATGCAGATAATCATAATAATTTTATGTAGGAAAGGTAATTGTATGTAGGAAAAGGTATTTTTTCTGTAACTGAAACACCAGTAAGTTTAAATGGAGATGTTTTTAACATTACATGTAAACAGAATATTTTCATAATGATTCTGGTCTGATTAATCAAAGTTATGTCCTCTCCTGAAGCAAGGGAAACACGTACCGGTCTGTCTCTCTCAGATTGTTTTAAGATGTGTCAGCACTAAAAGGTAATTCAGTTTATTTGTGACATCAGAGTTAGGTCAGTTGCCCATCACACAGCTCATTTGCTCTTGTTGCTATAGTCTCTTTGCTTAAGATGTTGCCTTTCTTTAAATCAGGTCTTGAATGTGGGAGGATATGGCGGTACCTGGACCTTACTCTCGTAACCATGGAATACTACTTGTACTCTTTTTAAGCATGTTTTTCCTATACCCATTGTTTACTTCGGAAGGTACCTTGTGGTGGGTATTTTTCTTCTCCATATTTTTTGTTGTTGGAAGCCTCTTCTGCTCCTTCAATTAATTCAGCATTTAAAAAGAAAAAAAAATCAAACTCTTCAGTGTAAGAACATTACAGAAGACAACAGAGGCTATCCCCACGCAAGACTATTGAGAATTTGAAATCAGAATGAACATACTGCAGACCATATAAGTGATTCCCTGTGTAAAAAAGGTTAGTATTTTTGCTTTGAACATAAAATCATTCAAAATAAAATTCCAGCTCAAACCCTGTGAAAAACTTGGGGAGGTCTGGAGTCTAGTATACAGAGCAATTTTACTAGATATGTAACCCATTAATGTAGTATCTTTACTATGTCTTTTGGGGATTGAAAGTGAAAGGATAAATTAGGTATCAGGAGAGTTTCAAAATCCTGAAACTGACTCATTGCTGCTTATTTTTCTTCTTTTGCTCTTCCTTTTTCCTTTGCTCTACCAAAAACATGCTGCTTGGAGTCTTTTATTAGACCAAAAAGCTATTGCTTCTGTTAAACAAGTACTGTCCCTCTAATCCTTTAAGAGTTTCAGCAGAGCATGATGGTAGTGTCTGTGATATTCTATTTTTTCCTCTTTCATTGGCCCTTTTCCCTGAAAATGGATTTCTGTGTAAGATAGTGATTATATGAAGTATTGAGAGGCGACAGACTTGTAGGAAGGCAAGCAGTTGTGCCAGAGAAAACAGAACTAAGGCCATTGATTGAGTTGTATGTGGGACTTGAGGAATCAAAACATGAGATGCTAGTGCCTCTATAAAAATTATTTTCCTCTCACAGAATTCTGATGTAGTTTGTTTGTTTGTTTGTTTGATATTCCAGTAAAAAAATATTTTCCTTCCTTCTCTGGGAGAAGATCTACGAAGATCTATCTCAAAATTAAGATCATTTTGGATTTTTTTCACAAATAAAAGATATATAAATATTGCTAAACATATTGCAACATATTGCAACATGGAAATAGTAATTGTCTTGACCAGTAACATGTGTGTATGTAATTAATCCAAACCTATCTTTATAATTGCTTCCAGTTGCCAAGCTGGTTATGAAAGCAATATCCATGTTGAACCTCTGTGATCCTTAGTCTTACAGTATTTCTTGGCTATGATAGGATGAAATGTATTAGAGATCTGTGAAAGTGATGCACTGTCTAAAAAGAAAGTCACAGTAGCAGAAAATTTGTGTGCTGGTATGAAGATGCAATACATAAATGGAAAGCTGTTTTAAGCATACGGGTAATACGCAGATGCAGGACTTCAAAACTTTTTCTAGCTGTGTCTTTTGCTCCACTCACCAATAAGTTTGTGTTAAGCAGCCTGCGCATGCAGTAGGTGCAATCTGTAGATGGAGAATGGAAAATGAAAAGCTGCAGAGATTTCGTTGTTCTTTAAAAAAAAAAAAAAAAGAAAGAAAAACAACAAAACAACAAAAACTGCCCCAAAGCATCAAATATGGCAATTTGCTCAGCAAGCTGAAAGACTTGGTAGGCAGTAGTCTGATTCCGAAAACATCACGAGGAAGATGATGCATCTACCAACAACAGCAAAATAGATAGGAAGTAGGGCAAGCATATACTGAATTAGTTAAATGCTGTTTAAGTGAAATGTAATTCCTTAGAAATTAAAGGAAGTACTTTGGAGAGCATTCTTTTTGAAATAATAAATCCTTCATTTCTATGCTCAGTCACTCCAAGAAACTTAAATGAGAGGGGAGGGGAGCACTGAATTTAGTACAAGTAGCACTACTGCTTTAGGTTAAAAGAGAATTTAAACTTCACTTACCTCCCACACCAAGTAAACATCCATGAACTGTGATGGAAATGTCTGTTTACATGAGAAGTTGTCTGCCAACTTGTGTAACAGAAACAAACCGAGGCTTTCTCTCCTTCCTAGAGTTGAGTTTTCCTTTTCCTTTTTTTTTTTTTCCTTCAATTTTAATTTTTCATGTACCTTCTGTTTTCTTATCTATTCCTTTATGGGTAATTTAAATTCAGGGAAAGGAACTATCACTGTAGAGCATCATCTTTCCTCATTCTCACCTAGAACATTTGGCAAAAGCAGGGTATTTTTTTTTTTAGTCTCATTTTGAAGTTACAGTTTCTTTATTCCAGTGAATGAATATACATAAGGTATTTCTGACAGGTGATAACACAGCTGTAACAGGGAAGAGTTTTTGAAGAGGTATAAAGAAGGAAGTATGCTTTGTGATTTTCACTAAATTTAAAAATAGGTTGATGATATACAGCTGACCTTTTTAACCAGCTGTATTTTTATGAAAAAAAAATCTTTCAAAGATTGTCTCTTGTTCTATCATGTATATTAATGGGTAGGACTTTTCTGTCATTCACAGAACATTTATCATATCTTTAGAATTACTGTATCCTATAAATAGATAGATTGAATTGAGGAGAGAGACGGTATGAAAGACTAGCAAGTAGCTAATCTGAAGACCAAATTGTGTTGTCATATGAAGTCTAGATGCATGAAAAGAGAAATTCAGGGCCTGGATTTCCACAGTGTTTTGGCAGTGTGCTTTGTTTTTTCTCTTTTGACTTAGAGGTAACAAGAGACATTTGTTGTGGGAGAAGAACTACCTTCTAATCCCCTGTAGTGATCCATTAGAGACATGTTTTCAAGAGCTGTGCCATCCAACCACAAGGCTGATATTTCTTCAGTAATTTTCTAAGTCACAAGTTTATAAAAAACAGTTTTGGAGGGTGACGACTACATTGCATAACACAGGCCTACAAGGTAATAAGGCCCATAGGAGACTGAGTAACATTTTGACATGGCGAAAAGGTCTATTGTTACCTTAAGAAGGCTGAAAATTCTCCAAAAATTTACAAAAGCTAATTTACAAAGGGACAGAGTGAAGCATGTGTTTGTACTGACCTTGGGACTGGAACATACTTGCTTTGGGATTTGATGGGAATGGTTTGCAGAATGGAAAAATAAAAAACATGTGTAGTAGGATTCAGTTACATTCGATGGCTAGAATGAAAACAGAACTTTAGCTTTCATTTTAAAGTTCTGTGCACTTTTTTTTTTTTTGACTGCAAAAATTCTAATTGTTACTTGTTTGTCAAAGTTGTAGATGTTTAAATGTCCATGAACCTCTCCTTGGATTTCTCCTTTTTAGTGGTAAAGCTATTCTTAAGAATCATCTGTAATTTCTATGGAACTGAGAGAACAGCCAGCCATGACTTGCTGCAATCTCTGGTACCAAATATTTTCCTTTTGTTTAAGCCAAAATCAGTTATATGGATGCTAATGCAAGCTTATCATAAAGGATTATGCCTCCTGTAAAGGAAAACAGAAAGGTAAGGAGTAGGAGTGGGTCTGTAACTTAGAGCAAGGAAGGGCATTTTTCACTTTACTCGCTTGCAATTGTGTGTGTAGAAAACAATAGAACTAAAAATATGAAGGAAGTAGGCACTGCAGAAGCCATATGTTTAGATGGACTTCGGTACCTGGTGTTCTATTGTCATCTTAAGTGAAAATTAAGTGTAGGAGAGAGAGAGAATGTGTGTGTTCTGTCTTAACTGCAGCGCAGACAATTGCCAGAAGATCTGCGCTACATTCTTATAGAGTTGTCATTTATTATGATTTACATAATTGCAAAAAACTGCTAAAGTAATGTTAAGGCTGCATAATTCCATTTATAATTGTACCACAATTTACATTTACACACACATTTCTTGTTGTAACTAGGGGTGACAATCAGAATTAACTAAACCATGTACATCTTTTCTAACATACAACAAATAGTAAAATATTAACTAGAATAAAAAAGTTAGCAGAGAGATTTCTACTTAATCACTGATTTTAATTAACTTGCAGACACTAAAACTTTGTAGAGCTTGTTTTTTGAAGTGAATAATTCAAAAAGAGGATACATTTTTTGCTGATTGTGGGATTCTCTTGTGTTTCTGGAAAGATAAGATTTTCTTCTTCATGTGAAGGGCTTGTGAATAGAAACTGCAGCTGACAAACTCATGGACCAAATGTATTGTAAAGGAAAAGCACTTCACTGATCACCAATCTTCTCTGTAAATGTGTGTGACGAAGTTCTAGTTTAAACTGAATAAGTAAAAAAAAAAAAAAAAAAAATCCCAACTTGTGACTGCTATGTTATAAATGATTTTAAATTTGACCGGTGATTACTGATTGTGGTAGTTCTAATTAGATATAGAAGACTTTGATTGAACAATAAAAAAAATTGGCAAAAACTTTGTCATCGGATACCACAAAAGTCAAAATTTTATTGGAGATTTACTTTGTACCTAAAACTCGATGGTTTGGGACTTGGGTCTTTTTGTGGGTTTTTATTTGTTTTTGTAGTGCTTTGGGTTGCATAGTCCTGATGTTTTTTTGCAACTGCACAAAGCAAATGGGTTGATACCACCCTAACTTAATTTCCTAGCATCAGTGTTTTGCAAACTGATTTTCCAGGTAGTAGCTGATTGGCAGGAAGATCAGTACATATGCTTTGTGAACTACTGTTTCCTGAAAAGCATTTCTCTCAGAACGGTTTAACAGAATGCAATAGGCAAGGGACATCCTGCAACTTCTAATGATTCATTGAATCAGCCAATCCTTTTAGCAAAAACAAACAAACAAACAAACAAACAAAAAAACCCACCCCAAAGAACAAACAAACAAAAAAAAGGAAACCCAGATTTTGGGCAAATTTGTCTATGACCATTCCTCACATCCCCAGCTAGTATCCCATCACAGGTAGCTGACTATATGCAACAAATATCAGCCAAGCTTTTAGTTCACCTGCATGGTTTTTCACCTTGCAGATGGGTGGTAGGTGGTAAGGGAGAGGTGTGAGGGGAAAAAAAGATATTTTACTCCAACTGTCGTCCAGAAGTGGAGAATGTGGCTGAATACTGGTCAACTTTTCTTTCTCTGTGAAGGAATATGCAATGTGAAAATGTAGAAAATGCTTCTGTCTCCTGTGCTTTTCTCTAAAAATGGATTGCTCTGGGCACATGCAGAGATGATCCTATCTTTGGCAGTTCTGCCTAGGGCATGAGGAAGAGTAGTGTGTCATATGCCAATCTGGTACCTTAACCCTTTGCCATGAGGTGGAAGAAGAAGTAGAAAGCTCTTCATAAATGGTTTTGGCCACGCAATTTTTATTTTTTTTTCTAAATTATTTTCCATCTTTCCCTGTAAAATGTATGGAAGAGAGGACATCTACTTCCACAGCCATGAAGCTGCATATACACACTTGTGCAAACAGTGAGCATACAGGTGTGACTGTGAAAAGGGAAAGATATTACAAAAAACATTTCAATATCAAGTTTCAAGTTTAAGATGGGATAGTAAAAATCAAGACTTTTTGTGAAAATGAGTGGGAGAAGGGTCAGGGATGCCTTCCTAAAATAATGTGAACATACAACCGTAATGTTTATGACAAACTATCCAATTTCTTAAAACCAAATTAAAAAATGGAACTTACGTAGGCAAAGCTGCAGGGTGGAAAACAGTGAAAGATGGGGACAGTGGAAAGTAACTTATTCAACATCATGTTATTCCAGGCAGAAGGTAAAAATGCATCACATGTTCACCTTCCCAGGCTTTGCTACAGCTTGCTGATCCCCCTAGCAATGCTGATGTCATGATTAATTAATAGATAATTTCCAAAAGTGTGTTATTATCACTTCAGTTATAAATGCAACAGCAATCCCAGCTGTTAGATAAGACAATCAGTTGTGTGGTACTTCCCTAAAGGGGATGTTTTGGGCTTGTGTATTAAGTCTTTCTGTTTCTACTGAATATGATCTCTTTCCAGTGCTCCTGATCGGTCTGTGATAATTGCAGATCTTCTGCCATAATGAACATGTTGGATTTACTCTACCTTTACGCTTAATGCTTCATTGCTTTTAATGCTTTGTATTTGTAACAAGGCAACCACGTGCTGTTCAGAAAACACATTCTCTAAACATTTTTAATTGCACTTTAAAAGCTTTGAAAACAATTCAGCTATTGCTTTTTCTTTATCCAAAGGCTAATCTTATTAGGAAGAAAAAGGTTACTTACTTTTCAGTTTAGAAAATTATCTCATACGCATCTGTGTCTGGCCTAACACTCTGAGGGATTGTGGCTAAGGTTTAGTAATAAGATTGACAAAAAAATATATGTTGCTTATGTTATTCAGAGTGTATTTCAAGTGTTATTTCAGAATTTTAAACTCCTTAAAAGGAGTGGGAGACAAAGTCATATAATTGTTTCCTAACAGGCATTTTGTGTACAGAGCAGGCTAGAAGCAAATATGTTTGAAGGAAGGATCTTAGTTTGTTTCTCTTGATTTGCCCTGGGCCCTTGGGATTGTTAAATGTGGCCAATTTCAGGTGTGATTGGGTAAAACTACATCAGAATGCAAGTCTTCTGTGGATACAGTCATGTTTTAATAGAAACCAGAAGCCCAGGCATCTGTTCTTGACTCTTACTACTGATTTAGTAGATAACTTTGGTTTATGTGTTTCGTCCCAAAATCCTTTTAAAATTGGTGGCTCTGAATCCTGCCTTCCTACATAAGATGCTTTGAACTTACTACTGTGCTTGTCTTGATAAGTAATTTAAAATAGCTTTTCTTTTCTTAGCTGAACAGAAATTTTACGGGCTACCACACTAATATGATATTTATGGTATAATGTTTATCCTGGATGCTCTTTTAATTGGATAGCCTACTCTAATATTTTTTAAAAAAACAACTTCCTCTCCAGAAATCCTGTACAACTGAAGAACTGAGGGGACTGAAAAGTGCTGAGCATGTAAGAAACAAAGAAGGATTTTAGAAAATTGTCACTGGACTAATTATTAAAAGTTAATTAATTAAATTAAAAGTTGTTAATACACATTTATTTTTTTACAAACAGAAAGGAGTGGACTGTTTTTTCCTGAATGCACTAATAAGCATGAATTATGGTTCATGACTAGACCTCCTTGCTGGTATTGACGTGATGAAAAAGAATAAATCTTAAGTTCACTTGCAGCTTGTGTTTGTCCTCAGTTAAGTAACTTGTAAGGGTGATTGCATGCGACTAAAACTTTTCCTGTATGTTTTCCTGGGCACCTTCTTATGTTTATGTGCTGTTACATAAACACATAAGGGGATGTTTCCCCTGTTGAAGTTTGGACATATAAATTTGGTGACTTATGTCTAATGTATGTTATATGTTATAATATTGATGGAGATAATAAATTTCTCCACATAACAGTGCAGAAAACTAATTCACCAGTTTTCCCTTCAGAGGTACCTATGCTACCTACCTTCAGTCACACAATGTCATAGAGTAGATGATGGTCCTTAGTGCAAAAAAAATCCATTTGAACAGGTGAGAAGTGTGTGTGTATACAGATGCACACATTCAGTCTATGTAATCAAGATCATATAAAGAGAACAATGGAAGTTTGGAAGTCAGTGGTATATCTTTCGTATGAAAAGATAATGTAAAGAGCAGAAAATAGACATGGGAAGTCCTGGAGCAGCAGGGAGAGCTTCTCATCATTTGTTCATGATTCAAGACAAGAAAATATGTTTTGAGGTACTGTTTTCTTCAGACTCAACTACTGTATTCTAAAGAATGCTTTAGGAAAATTGCAAACATGGAATTCAGTAAAGCCCCACATTTTGGACAGGGGAGGAAACATTTTGGTCAAGTTTCCCAAAAGGAGTTTGGGATTCTCTTCTAAATAGCAGCTTCTCATTTTTCATTAGTCAGCCTAGCTATATGATTATAACAAACTTGAGCTAGAAAGAAGATTATTCCTACTGAAAGTTATATTATTGGAAGAGAGGTATACAGTGACCAGACTGCTGTAATCTGTGACAATACACTGAATTAAGTGAGTAATGCCTCTCATGTCATAAGCGATCTTAATACCACCTGTGTTTCTGCAAATTCATTAGCCAGTGACCAAAATTATTAGGAGTATATTTAAGTAACAAAAATATTTAGAGCCCAGATGTGTTTCTACAGCAGCATTTTTCTAGCCATGGCCTGCTTTGAAATCCAAGCATTTAAATGTCATCTTCAATTTTGTTAATAATTTATTGAAACAGCTGACTCAAGTGAAGAAAAATGCATAAGAGCCAAGGAAACTCTGGCAATCTGAGCAAGCTTGTAACCTCTGGGAATTTCATCCTGATATACATGATACAAATTAGGGGCTCCTGTGGGAAAACTGTATTTTAAAGATGTGAAGGAAAACGTGGAGTGTAATTCACAAAATCATCAGAATACAAATGTTTTATTGAAGCTTTAGTGAAAGCAAAAAAAAAAAAAAAAATCAGAGTATCCAATTCAATGGGAATAGATTTTTTTTAAGCCAGTTTCAGATATATGAAAATCTTGAGGTTATTACTTTCTTCCTTGTTTTTTTGAAAATGGGTGTCTTGGGGAGGGCAGAAGGGCAGAAACAAGTCAGTTTGCCACCACTGAGGGATGTATGATGCTGAGGGTATGTTGCTGACCCAGGAGACAGACACCTCAGAATGAGCTATAGCACTTGCTTGTCTATGCTTGCTGCCTGCTTGTGCATGCAGGAGGGTGCTTGGTTATGCTTCCAGCTGATGAGTCCAAAGAGGGTAGGCGAGGCATAGAGCCCTGTATCTGTACAAAACAAGGATGGAGAAACTGTGCTGTTGGGAGAGCAACTTGTTGCTAATCAAAATAGAGGCCGCCTTCCTCCCACACCTACTGATTTTTGCTTTAATGCTTAATGTTTATGTTGTGTTATTTGTTTGTTTTTGGGGGGAGGTTTTTTTGTTGTTCTTTTTAAACCTTTCTCCTCCTTTGGTAAAGATGCAGGAAGGAAGATGGAAGGATGGAAGAAACAGTATTAAAGAATTCTAATTCTGTGTGACACTTCTGAGGCTAAAACTTTGTATCTTCTTCATGCAACTCCTAAAAATCATGCCTCTTTTCTTGTCAGTTTTCTCAATTTTCAGGCCTTCCCAGGCCCAGGGCAAGATGAACAGATACTGCTTTGTTGGTAGTCATTTCCCAAAGCCGCTCAAAGGCAGAGGAGTAAATTTGGAATTCTGTTCCTCTAAATTTCTTCATGTAAGACTAGTAAGAAGAAATGAGGAACAAAAGTGTGAACGGTCCATCAGTTGTTTTTGCACAGTTCATTTGTTGTTTGTTTTTGGAGAGGTTAGATAACTTCTGCTGGAAATACAAGGGTAAACGAGACCCTTAAATGGAGGATCTGACCTGGCTCCTATGTGTCCCATATACAAAAAATAACAAGATAAGACACATCTATAGGGAGGTGAACAACAACAGAAAAATCTTTAAAGGAAGAACCATCACAGTCAAAGAAAGAGGGTAAGCATTAGATGCTGGAGGGACTTGAGAATAACTCACAAGAAACTCTTGTTGGAAGATTTATAGCCAAAAAGAAATGCTGGATTAAATTAAATTGTTAATAGATTCATAGTTGTAACCTTTAGTCTGATTTCTGTCTTCCAGTAGAGAGCTGGGTGGATGCTGAAAATAAGATTGGCTCTACTATTTTTCCTTTGAAGCCTTCTCATTTAAGAGCATGGTGGAAGATCTTTCTGCCTGCAGGTGCATGAAGAAAGAGCCTCCCCTCTAGGGAGCAGGTAGCACAGAATTAATGATAAGTATATCATATTAAAGCAAAAATGAAGTTTTTCTTAGAAATCTGTATGAAGTAGCTCCTGCTTTAGTTAATGAATGATATTCCTTGTAGAGAGTGGACTTGGGCTGTTAGCAATGCTTTTTAAATATGTTACCAAGTAACAGTGGTAAGCTTAAGTTCTCTATTTACTACTTCCGTTCTAAGGGAGATAACCAGGATAAAATGGATTAGTGGGGAAAGGAGTGGATGAAGAGGAAAGTAAAGGTATCTTGATAGCTTGGTATCGGTGAGATAGCTTTCAGTCAAAATGTAACTCTAAGAGTGTTCTTCCGCAGTTGCATGGAAATTATCCTTTTAAATAATGGTGTTGGTACTCTCCCCAAACTCTCTGCCACATACTTTATTCAAACCTTACAGATTTCCTGAAAAGCTCATTTTTGTACTCTGAGAGTAGTCATTAAAGAGGCCAAGGTGAAACTTAACCTAATTCAGTGTCTATGATACACAAGCCTAACAAAAAGATAAATTTCTCTAACTTAACAAGTTAAGCAATTTCTACAAGTAAAGAGCTGTCTTGTGAAATCTAATTCCGTAAAGACAATTCAAATGGGCCCAGATATAAACACCTTCAAACTGCTTTTTGAAGGTTCACAGACAAAGTGAAGATGTTAAATACAGATGTAAATTTGGCTTGGGGATATTGTTCAGCAGAATATCAGGGGGACTTGTGTTGAATGTTGTTATTTAACATCCTCATTAATCACATAGCTGGTCTAAGCAAGTTGCTAATGAAATGGCAACTGTTGTTCTGTAGGGAGGCTATAGCAGAAGAAATAACACTAAAGGGACTTGGAGGGTTGTGTTTTTTCTTTTTTTTTTCTTTTTTTTTCTTTCTTTTTTTAAATATAAATAATAAAATGGGATTTAATTTGGCTTATCATGAGCTAATGACTGAATCCATAATGGCAAGTTTACAGAGAGCAGTCTTGAAAACAGATTTAGGAAGGAATGGGGAAAAAAGGCTAGAAATTCATAGCGAACAGCAAATGGCTTGTTCTATGTTGGGCGTATGTAGAATCAGAAACAGCTACTACAGTATAATTAGGAGGAGGCATTCCAGAGAGCAGCGGGAAGAATAGTCACAGCTTGCATTGCTGCAGGGGTATGTGGACAGTTACATGTGGTTCAGTTTTCTGCATTACAGGAGGCACTGTAGAAGAAAGCTAGTAGAAGAGTCAGGTTGTCTTAGGGTGGGATTATAAAACTTAAGATGGTTTGAGACCACTGTTAATGTTAAACAGTCTGATTTTTAATAGTCTAATAAATTACCTGATTTTCCTTAAGTCTGTAGAACTGAATAACTCCGAAGTACTGTGGCAAATATTTGACAATTGTCCATAGCAGTTCAGGACAGAAAGAATACCTTGCTCTACTGACCCCAGAGGAGAGGGTTACAGAGGCGAAGTGAAGTTGTGGGCAGTGGTATCTAGCCAGCATGCTGATCAGTGTGCTAATGCCCCAAGTATTTGATATCCTGGTTGCCTTTTATGTTCCTTTTCTGAGAAAGCAACCACAGAAGCTGTGCAAGTTCTACCAAGCTCTGCTGCTCTGGTTATAGGAGAGCATGACACCATTATCTGAATGATTTGTGTCTTTAATGGGGAGTTGAAGAGTTGTTTTCTGGAAATTGCTGGCTTTAGAAGTATTTCTTGTGAGATTTATGTAGCTAAGAAATTGCAGTTAGTTTCATTCCTATGCATTACAGATTACCTGAGCGTACATTTTCTGTTCCTGTTACTCATGTTTTACTAGGTAACCATTGTTTGAGGTAAAAGATATTTAAAGTTACTACTTCTTTCCAGAAAAAAAAAAACACTTGTTTTTTAATGATGGATTTTAGTTTTCAGCAGTAAATTTGAGACTAGGTGAACACTAACGTCTTTGTAGGGTGCTGTACGTCTGCTGTCCAGTGGTAGCGTTCCTGTGTTTCTGCTGCGAAGAACCTGTTATCACTGAATGCTAAAACCAGTATTTCCCTGATGCAGAGCACAGTGTAGTGCCCTGTTTGTGCATAAGTATGCTAAGTTTGTCTTAAATGTGTCGGTGGTTTAAATGATGGACAATTTCAATGCAGTGTTTATCAGCACCTACGGCTCAGTGGCCTATGATAACTGCTGTGTTCTAAAATAAGGGTAACTGGTGCTTATTATCAGCAAATGCTTTTATTCTTTACAAGTTATACGTCAGTCTAAAATGGAGGTGTTATGATTTTCTCATTTTTTTTGTAAAGCTTCCGACAAGTGCTTTCAAAAGTGTATAGGTGGATTTAGAAAGTATGCTAAAGCTAGCTCAAAGGCAATTATTGCATATGCCATTTGTGTTTTGTTTGTGTTGGGTATGCCATTTGTATTTTGAATTAAGTTATGAATGAAGACTTACCTCAACATTTCTCAGTAATATTACAATTCTTCTCTAATACTCTTTTTTTTTTCCATATTTGTTAAGATTTTTGTTTAAGAAAAAAATAAAATCAAATTTTCATAAATGTTGCCACAGTTCCCTTATTCAGAGTAATTGTGTTACGTTGTAGAAGACAAGAGAAATGATTACATGAAATAGTCACTCATTTAGATTCATCTAGGATTGTCTTGATTGTTTTTGTTTATAAGCGAGTTATGCTGCCATGGGTGGTTAAGATCGAATGGTCTCCTTCTAGGACATATCACTATATTACAATATGCTTATCTCTACAGTGATTTCTATTTGTCATTACCTTGTTTAATGAAGCAAGTTTTATGAAATCACCTGTATTTCTTTATTATATTCAGCTGGATCTTGAGCAAATTTATTTCATGAGTGTTTTTGCCTCCTAGGCTACCTGCCTTGCATCCAGCTATTAATAAATCTATGCAATGGCCCAGGACTTACATGTTGAAAAACAGTGAATAAAGAATCATTAATTTCAAAGGACTTTGTATGTTTAACAACAACAAAAAAATCATTACTGAACAATTTAAGTGTTCTGAACAACTTCAGTGTTCTGTATTCATTTGATTTCACATAAGATTTTTTTTGTGAAGTCTGTTAGCTATATATATCTGTGATTTTTTGCCAACCTATATTATAGTGTTATTTGTTCTCAATTTGCCAAGTAGGAATAAATAGAGTCATGACCTAGCATTCAAATGCAGTAATTCGAGACTCATTTAATTGACTTAATTGAGAAGAAAGTACTGTAAGACTATGGGAAGTTTCCTTACAAGTGTGCCTTGGTCTCTGCCTGTCTAGCGGACATTTCTACTGTCTCTTCTACTGCTTTGTTTCTAGAGTTTAAAATTTTAACTGGGTCCATGAGGAAGCCTAAGAGTGTCAGATGCTGACAGTTATTCTCGAAGTAAAAGTTGAGTTAGATGAGATATTGCTTCCTCAGACTCCCTGTCTTTGCATTTTTTCTTAATTAAGCAAAACGGTTTTGTAAGAAAAAGGTATAGTTAATTTTTCCTTTCCCTGAAGAGTGCCCCAGAGCACAAGAAGGTTTTATCTTTTATGCGATGTTAATAAGAACTTACACTTATGTGGATCATAAATACAGTTTTGTCTTGATTTACTGTGGTATCTTTCGTATACGTAAATATTGCCTATAAAGAACCTCTAAGGCATTTTAAAGATAAGAGTGAGTTCTAAAGCTAGCACTTTAGGATATGTATGTTTTCAGTATCATCTGTCCCTTCATTTCTTTTCTCTCTTTTTTAAATGACATTAGCTCTTTTTGGTTGGACTGCTCCTAAGGGTAAATCGTTATTAGAGAGGAAAACTCTGAATCTCATAAAAAGGCTGCTTGCTGTTCTCAAGTTTTTTTTGTTCCTACAGGTGAAGACAATGTTACCGAGTTGCTCCATGTTCTTTAGTATTTCCTTTAATCTTGATATATCTAAATAGGATTCAATATTATACATATAGTATTATGGCAAGAAGCAAAGAAAATATTTCTAGTTCCTGTTGGACATAACTTAACTTCTCCGATTTACAGAATTCACTTCCTGAGAACTAGGATGAATATTTAGTGTTAGAGCAATTCTTTCCCTTCACCCCTTTTCAGTTTGTTATTCTCCTGCTCTGAACCTTTTGGCTTTGGGGCTCTCCATAATGGAATGTGTAATTGTTTTCTCTTTTTTCTTAGCTTTGAACATTACGAGTCATCACACTTTTGGTTTTATTATTGTTAGCATTTTCTTTGTATTATATTGGATTATGTATGTGGGAAGGTTTCTTTAACTCTCACCCAGAACGAGGCCATAGAGAGACATTTCTAACACTGTGACCTTTTCACTGAAGTAAAAGGGTTTTCTCTTGTTTTCATTTTTCTCAGAAAGCAGAAGTAATTATGAACTAGCCCTTAATATGGTTGGTGGCAAGGAAGCAATCCTGAATGCGCGCTCACTCGTGAGTGCTCAGCAATGAACAGGGCCGGTTCCTACGGGCCTGTGTTCCACCATCCTCTTATTTAACAACAAAAGGGCATATGCTGATCAACCATAGCATCCCATTCATTCCTGTGATAAGGGAGAGGTCCCAATAGGATAACTTTTTTAATAGCTTACTGTCATAATGTAAATAATACGAATTTAAAACCAAACCATTAACATTGAGTAGAATGTTATTTTTAAAGCTCTTGACTGGTGGAAGAATTCTTTACCTTCTGAAATGTATGGAAAAATGCTAAAGTAGATACTTCAGAGTTTTACTCTGATTTGGTTCAATTTCTGTAGATGCTTTTCTTTCTATTTTTGTTTCTGTAGTCTATAGTCTTGCTTTTATTCTGAATAGGGTTTCTTTAAACCAAGGATCCAATTGTGAAAATAATTTAGGTAGCATCTGTTAAGACAAGTACCAGGGGCAATTGCTATTTGAATAAATAAATAATAAGCCAAGGAAACCACAGAATTGAACATGCTGCATTTTAAAAACCTATCTTGTGCAGTTAGTTGTCATTCATGAGATATACTGTGGGAACTCATGTTTTGAACTAGTAAAGAAGTCCAAAGAAGTCAGATGGGATGTGGAAAAGATATGAGGCTTCTTTGAAAGTATCTGATAAGCCTAGTCTGAAATGCTGATTTCCATTTTGATATAGTTCATGTCCTCTAGTATGTATTCCAAATTATTGCCAGCTGTACATAATTTTGCAGATCTGCATTGTTTATATTGCTTCACTTCAAGTACTTCACTCCATCACATTCCCCTCACTGAAACTGAAGAAAAGTGTAAAAAATTCTGTTCTGCTGTACTTTGGAATCGTGATCACCAATGAAACAAGAGAAGTGTGAAATTATCCATTTCCTGTGTGTCTGGCTGGTGTCATGCACTTAATTCTTTGTTCAGGGTGTTTATGCTGACCTCTTACTTGTTCAAATAAAATACAAATAGAAAATACATGTCAGAGAAATGCCAAGAGAAGAGAAATGCAAAAAGAGAAGAGAAATGTCAAGAGAAGAGAGAGAGAGAGAGAGAAAAAAAAAAGACAAGTCATGAATTGCTATGGAGTTTCTGACCATATTCGTATTTTTTGGTTGCTTTCAGTGTTCGCGTGTTTTAAGATTGATGGTTTGTTTAGAGTGTGATAGGAGTGATATGAAAGCAGAAAGTCTAGTAAAATCAATAACAAAATTCAGTGTGTTCTTATGTTTCCTTGTGCTTGGCCCTGACTTATTTAAACCATTTAAAAATGGCAATTTTACCTAGCATAGTACATGACAAACAAGATCTGTTTTGTTTCAGGGGACCAAAATCCATTCTAGAGTGTCTGTAATAGGTTTTGTTCATGATTATTTTAACATGTAAAGAACGTTTAGATGCTTCATTAAGTTTGCTTCATCACAGCTTGACAGACTTCCTGTTTGATGAACTTGAAGGTGGAATAAGAACAAAAGTTCAAATCCTTTTCATCACGAAGATTACAAAGTAATAGAAGATCATCTCAATAGTGAAAATAGAGCAGTAAAAATACCTTCAGTACCTTGGTAATGAATATAGAAAAGGAGAGATGAAAAACTGTGTTGAGAAATGAGGTTCAAATTACTTTCAGAGGGTACAGATGAAGGAAAATGTTAAGTATTAGTTTTTTGCACACTTTTTGAGAAAAGTCAGCTTAAATATATCCATTATATATATATTCGATATATATATTGGAGATAAATATATATAATGGATATATTTGTATATATATATTATATTTATCCATGTAAAAATATATATAATGGATATATATACAAATATATACATTATATATATTTATCCATGGATAAATATGTCCATTGGGTCAAGCACTTTATTCTGGTCTAGCTATAAACTTTTCAAGTTTAGTTATACCAGGTCTCTGTATTATTAATCTTAGTGGAGAATTTACTGAGTTTGCAGCTTTACAGATGTATTTTTCTGTAGTATAATTTTGTAATCAGATTTTTGTTGGTTGTTTGCTTCACTGAACTATTCTTCAAATTCTGTTATTGGAATTTTTTGAATTATTTTATAGAAGCAGAAACTTTTATCTTTAGAGTATGATATTATTTTTAATAATATCATGCTTACAACTGCTATTGCTTCTAAATATATTTTTTGTATCCTAATATTATCCAAACCCTGAAAAAAAAAGGCTGGAGCATTCAGTATAAAAGTGAATGTTAGCATTTTGAATATAGTCTGAACTTATATGAAGCACTTTTGTAGATGTGCAGAGCTAACACAGTAAGGAGCCAATGCCCTTTTTAAAAAAAAAAAAAAAGAAGAAAAAGAAACCACCTTTCAAACAAAAACCCACAAGTTTATTCCTTTTGAATTGCAACAAAATTATATGCTTATTACGTAATGCTAAAAACCCACAATGGAATTAGGAAGATATCACAGAAGAGAAAAATGGAAGTTTCAGGGATATTCTAAAACATAGATGTCTTTCCAATCTGGATGTGTCTTTGAAGGAAAGTATGATTTTATAAGCTGTTTTTTTTTTTTTTAAAGCTTTGTTTTGTATTTTGTTTTTCTTAAAACTCATATAAGTGTTCCAGGAGAATCAGTGTTTTTATTTGCATGTGTAAATGTATGTGTATGTGTGTGCATCCATGTACAAGTACAGAATTTCCAATTATTTGTGAACAATAAGGAAACCTTGAGTCTATTAAGGGCTTCCAGATGCTTGGACTGTCTTGGGTTCCTAAAAGTATGTCAGCAGCCAGATGGCAGTCTCTAAAGGCTGGTACTCTCTTTAGAAAAGTCATTTTTGACATAATAGTACAATGTTCTTCTGTGAGAGTAGGCTAGTTCTTTTTCTTTTCTTTTTTCTTTTTTTTTTTTTTCCTTTTTCATGATATTGAAGAAATGGCATTATGTTTGTTTATAACGTGGTATGATCTATCCGCCTAGAAATGATTGGCTTCAAGCTTATAGTGAAGAAAGAGCTTCTAATTTTGTCTAGTTTGTCCCAATATGAAGCTAACTTAATTTTGCAGTTACTGTTGTGTTTTTTAGCATCTGCCCCTTTCATATGCCTTTAGAGTCTGCTTTCTCACTTACTTGTGAACGTATTGCAAGGAGTTGCTTTTTTGTTTGTTTTCAAGTGCATGTTTTTCTAAAACATGGGATGAATAAAACAATTCTAATATATTTAAGTTTTTAATAATCAGATCAATTTACAAAAAGAACTTTGTCACTTCTTAAAGATGTTATTAAAAGAGCAGAAGTGGAGTCCAAAATGGTTAGTTTCCATGCCTAAGAAAGCAGACTGCTTTCTTAGACTACAGATTACCAGCAGGTAATTAGTGCAAATATAGTCTAGCAAATGTAGCAGTTTCTTAAGGTGTACTTTTCGTTTAAACTTTATTTGTTCAGTTGTTGCTGGAGTTAACCTAAAACTAAAAACAGCTACTGAAGATTAGACTATATGCCACTTTCATTTTTTTTCCTTTTAAGATCTAGTCCAATTTTCTTCTTTCTTTCCATGTGATGTATACAAAGGAGAACTTGTTATTAAGGCTATATAATATGTAGGACTGAAAAATATGAGAAAAAAGTTAACTATTGTTAACTTTCAGAAGTCAACAAAGATCTGTTACCTTGTATACATTACAAAAGCAAAAAGTGTGTGCACTATAGAGTTCAGAAACAGGACTACAATTTGTCGTGCTATCCTACTGTTAAAGGGAGACAGTAAAGTAATCCAGAGGGGCCTTACTTAGTTGATTTTTTTATTATGCAGCCAAGATCTTTATTATAACAGCATCCACTGTTAACAGTTGTGATTGTTATAGGATTCGGCTGATCAATTAATAAGCAGGACTTAGGAATTAGTACAACTAAAGTGGACTACACTGCTTGTTCCAAGAAAAAAAAAAGAAATAATAATAATTAAAAAAGCTAAAAGAAAATGAAATAAAATATTTTAAAGGGTTTGCTGTAGCATTACTACCACCCGAATATACAGAGGACTCTCAACCTTGCATGGAGTGAAAAATTATATGTTAGCGTTTCTACAGCCTGAAAGTACAGGGGACACTCAACCTTGCAGAGAGTCACCTTAGCCCAGCACCGCAGGTTAAGGGGAGTGAAGGGATACTCACACCTTGGTCCAGCCAGAGGAGGTGGTCAGGTGTTTTCCCTGATCCCTGCTCAACTCCTCACTGCTAGACTCTGCCCTTTATAGTCATACTCACAAGGTCCTTCCACTATTTTCAGCTGAGTTTTACCCCTATCAGGTGCTTTGCAAGTGTACCAGTTCTTTATTGAGTGGGGTCTTTCTTTGCAAATGTCAGCAAAGTGAGACCATCCTGCCTGCGCATGACGTATGGCCATTTGCTGCTGTGGAAAGCACCCAAAGTGTCACTATCTCTTTTCTGATAGACTTTTCTGCCATCACTGGTAGACTGTTCTGCCATCCATCTGGCCTGTTGGCAGAGCTTGTGCACTTCAGCAGTTTTGTTAACTTTTTACTCACCCATCACAATTTTAACAATTTTTTGTCTAAAGAAAACAAAGGTTGATGTTTCTGTTCTACCTTATGATGCACTTTGTATTAACTGCTGTTCTCCTGTTTTCATGCCTCAAATGTTGAATACCAATGTAATATAATTGTCATCATTACCTGCATGCCAGTATAAGCAACATATGCTTGCAAACACAGCTTTTAAGATGTGTTTTTTTTGCTAGGGCATACACCTACATAGTGCTTGTTGCGGAAGTGGTTTACACAACGACCTCAGATCTGTGTATTTCACACAGTGTTTTTAGTTGTAGAGCTTTGGATTTGTTCCCTGCATAAATGTTGCTGAAAAAAAAGTCAGAACAGTCAGGTCTAGCATTCATGTAAGCACTGTGTGTAAACAATTGTTTCGGCACTAGCTGCACCCTTCTGTAGTCTTAAGCACATACCATATTAGTGGTTTGTTTAAAGTAACTAAAAAGCTTAGATAGCATATTTTTCTATTAATATTATTTGTGAACAGATGGGAAAAATACAAAATATGCAAGAATTTAATTTCCTTGCCTTTTCTAACTACCACTATTCAGTTGCTAAATTTACCATTAAATATGGACCAACTTTAAAGATGTCTTATGCAGCTATTCCGAAATGCATCAAGAAGGGTGTCAGGCAACATGGGTTGTGGTTTTCCAGTATATTTAATATGAAGAAAAACAATCTGACTAATACTACAGTATTTCTGTATGTAGCTATTTCCTTTTCATCTAAATTAGTGTTTTGGTGTGTTTGCAGGCTTCAAAGGGCAATAAATATATATAATTAGTATACCTGAAGAGAGAAATAATTAGGACAATGCTAACTCTTTTGAATAACTATCTTAACTCTTCGATAATAGCTAATACTATTAATCTCCAACACAAAATGTATGTTCATTAACTGAACAGTCCTGGATTGTGCCACTTGAATGGAGGTATGCCCTCAGCTCCCACTTCTGTCTTTTATTTTGTTAAACACTTCATTTCACTGTCTCTGACGAGAGGCCTCTGGTACTTAGCTTTTGCTGGAGAGTGCTGATCCAAACCAGTAGCTATTCAAGTTGTGCAGGAATCCACCTAGGACTGTTACTTGTTCTACTTATGGGACTCTTTAATTGCTACGTAAAATGCCAGCTAGATTTATCATGACTAGTCATAATGGTGAACGGTCTTTGAAATAGCAGATTTTGTTTTTTTTTGGTCTGAAGTATTCATAGCAGTTATACCAGGCAATTTAACTCCCTTGAGTTTCAATTCTTGCCTGATAACACAATGGAAAGATTGTACAACTTTGAAGATTAGTTTATGACCAGTTTCTCTTTTTTCTTTTTTTCTTTCCTTTTTTTTTCTTTTTTTTTTTTGGGCACTCCTTGGTGGAAAAATAACATCTGTCAGCACTGATGAAAATATGTTTGCGTGTACGTATGTGTAAATGAAACTGTTTATTATAATAGAAACATAGTGTTATGTTTTGAAAGTTGCAGAATGTGATCTGTAGCAATAAGTGCCTTGCAAATAAAAGAACTAATATTTATGAATCATTAGCAAAG
This sequence comes from Tinamus guttatus, assembly GCF_000705375.1. The sequence goes on from NW_010589796.1 coordinate 317,255, forward strand.
TGAAATGATGACAAAGGCAGAGTGATGTGATGGAAAAACTCTAAGCCCTGGCCCTTCAGCTAGAGAAAGTTTGATGCAAGTGTGAGTTGCATACAAGACAATTTTGATAACTCTGAAAATATTTTTCCTCAAGTTGACCTTTGTATCATATAATGAAGTTGAAATAGAGAAATGCAAAGACATTAATTTGACATTCTATTGGTCTAGGTCTAGATAGCGAAATATAGTGTAGGAATAACTTTAGTTTTAAAAAGCACCTTTTTTCCATCCTGCAATTAAGGCTAAATTATAGGAAAATACACTCAAAGTTGTCTATTAGCATTATTGTGAGTGCAAAAGTATGAGCTGCACCACCGGAGTCTAAAGATTCAGAAAAAAATCACTTCTGTATATCAGAAATTAACAATTTTGTGTTCAAGATTGAATGCTACATTTGTGCACGAGGTGACAGAATTAAAAGGGCACAAGCAGACTTGAACTAGCTTTTCTTGATATTTTGTGTTTAACTGAGAAAACTTAGCTTTATTGGTATGTTTTTGTTTGAAATTTGATTATGAGTGAGTGTTTACTACTCCCTCTGCTGGTATTCAGCAATGTTTAAAAGGTATGGACAAGTAGCACTTGGTTTGGAAAGCGTGTTGGGCACATAGCAAGTTCTTTCCCTTTCCTCCTGTCTTGTTTAAATAGCATATCTCAGTTGATGAAGAGGCCGTATTTTTTCATGAAATATTGTTAGCATAAAATATTGTGTAAAAAGTTCTGGAGTTCAAGGGGCAGTTTAAGTCACACAACTTTGTAATTTCAACTAGCTTTTGTTTGAGCAGATTTAATAACTTCTTAGTATTAATGACTGAAGTTAGAGCATAATGAATGCCTATTCTTCCTACTTTTTGTACAGAGCCAAAGTATTGGGGTCCACCAGCTGGGAAGGTGAGCTAATGAACAGCAAGGTCCAAAAGCTCTTATTAGATCTCAGCTGATTGCCTTAAAGATGTCATTTTGAGGCAGGAGGGATTTAGTACTACAGTCAGACTTGCTGTGAAAAGCAGGCTTCTGTCAATTAAAATGGTGAATAGAGGGAAAAGCTGGTTGAAGGATAACCAATATGCTACAGGGTATCAATACAAATAGTGATGTAAACCAGTTCTCTCTCACAAGTTTTTACTTCATATGAGCATCTACTTCATGAAGTCTGCAGGGTGCATGCTACATATATGCACGTCTGTACTATCTACACACTATATGTACCATCATAATTCCTTGTGGTCTTGACGTTGCTCTGTCAACAGCTTCTATGTTTGTTAGCTTCTATCTAAAGGGACTTTTTGCTGTTCTTTACTCAATCTGACCGGTATGTTAAACATCCTTAGCACTCTACACTGGGCCCTCTCTAGAAGCTCCATATCCTTCTTGTGCTGGGGAGCCCAGAACTGCCCCCAATACTCCCAAGTGCGGCCTCACCAGAGCTGAGCAGGGGAGCAGGATCCCCTCCCTCAACCTGCTGACAGTGCTCCTCCTCATGCAGGCCACGATCCCATTGGCCTTCTTGGCCACAAGGGCACACTGCTGACTCACAGTTAACTTGTTGTCAACCAGGACTCCCAAATCCCTCTCCACGGAACTGCTTTCTAGCAGGTCAGTCCCTAATCTGTGCTGGTATCTGGTGTTATTCCTGCCCTGGTGCAGAACCCTGCACTTGTCCTTGTTGAACCTCAAGAGGTTCCTCTCTGCCCAACTCTCCATCCTGTCCAGGTCCCTCTGAATGGCAGCACACCGTCGGGAACGTCGGCCACTCCTCCCACTTTGGTGTCATCTGCAAAGTTGCTCGGGGTGCACTCAGTGCCCTCGTCCAAGTCACTGATGAACAAGCTAAACATCACTGCGACCACTACTGACACTAGGGGACACTACTGGCCACAGGCCTCCAGCCAGGCTCAGCCCCATTAATCATGACCCTGTGAGCTCTACCATGCAGCCAGTTCTCAATCCACCTCACTGTCCACTCATCTAACCCACACTTCCTGAGCTTCCCCATAAGCGTGTTATGGGAGATGCTGTCGAAAGCCTTGTGAAAGACGAGTCAGACAACATGCACGGCTCTCCCCTCATCCATCCACTCAGTCGTCCCATCATAGAAGGCTATCAGGTTAGTCAAACTCAACTGCACCTTGGTGAGTCCATGTGGACTACTCCTGATCACCTTCATTTCCTTGACATGAGATGGTCATCCTAGAGGTGGAACAGTGTAGCCAGCAGGACCAGGGAAGTGATTGTCCCACTGTACTCAGTGCTGGTGAAGCTGCATCTCGAATACTGGGTTCGGTTTTGGGCCTCTCACTGCAAGAAGGACATGGAGGTGCTGGAGTGTGTCCAGAGAAGGGCAGTGAAGCTGGTGAAGGGGCTGGAGCTCAGACCTTATGAGGAGCAGCTGAGGGAGCTGGGTGACTTAGTGTGGAGAAGAGGAGGCTCAGGGGAGACCTTATTGCTCTCTAGAACTACCTGAAAGGAGGCTGTAGTGAGACAGGAGTTGGTCTCTTCTCTCTAATAACTACCTTTAGGAGAAGAGGAAATGGCCTCAAGTTGCACCAGGGGAGGTTCAGGTTAGACATGAGGAAGAATTTGATGAGGAAAGAATGGTGAAGCCTTGGAACAGGCTGCCCAGGGAAGCGGTGGAGTCACCGTCCCTGGCGGCATTCGAGAAACGTGTAGATGGGGCACTTAGGGAGGGATGTGATTTGTCAGGCAGGGTGTTGAAGTGCTTATGGTTGGACTCAGTGATCTAAAGGTCTTTTCAAACCATAACAATTCTGTGATTCTAAGGTACTCTTCAGCGTTGCTGACAACTGCGTAAATCCAGAAGAAGAGAGATTTGAGGAAGAAAATGAAAAGTATTTGTGCTAGCAGTGTTTTTTTTTTGCACCAATTAAATATTCAGGAAATAGTTGTCAAGACATTTTAAGGTAGTGAAAGGTGATTTGTAATGAAACCTGAAATTTCAATACCAGTTAACATATTATTCCAATAGAGAAAACTTCTATATTTTTCATCTATATAAATATCTGTTTAACCTCTTCCTGTTTTTCTAAGTGGATTTCAGACTTCTGTCGCTATACGTACATGTATTATTCAAATAATTCTGGGAAGGCTTTCTTCTAAAGCAGTCTTGCAAACGCAGAGGAGGAGCAGCAAGGCTCCTGTACTTCAGTTGATAAAGTTATCAGTACTTATTATTGTAAGCTGTAACCGTACTGAAGTAGGATTATTATATTTACATTTACAAATACTGATAAGACCTCTTACAGGGAAGACATGTCATTATAAGGTGAAATACTACTTCTAGGAGGTTGTTTAAAAAAAAAAAAAAGGATCAGATTCTTGAACTTGAAAGCTTTGTTTGTCTGAAATCACTTCTCAGGTTTAACCTATTGTCTTATTGGCTTTTCTTCAAATCTTTTCAAAGGTTGATTTACAAGTTCCTTTTTTTCACTCCTGCCAAGAAAAAACAAATTTTGTAGACATAAGAGGAAAGTACTGCAGAGAGAATTTGGAAAACAGATTATTCACATTTCGCTTTATGCTGCTGTGTTCTTCTAAGTGGATACTAACAAAGCTTGCCTGTCTCTGAGAAAGCTGATTTTTTTTTGAGGGATTTGAGGGAAAAAAAGGATTTTTCTGATGGGTCTGGACATGCTGGGAGAATTATCTTGGGAATGATGGGTGTTAAATGCCCATTTGCAGTACTTTGATAGAAAGAATACTTACGGTATTCAGACTATAGTACTTGGGTTAAAAAAAATACTTCTGGTATTCTGGCTGTGACACAGATAACTGCCAAGCACAGTTTTTATATGGAGTATGCCAAACGGTGAAAGTTGCATTTGATAAAGTGTAATGAGCTATGCCCAGCAGTTCTGGAAAAGTCACCCATCCTAGGGAGTGATAAGCCATGTGAGAATAATTTTTTGTAGGATATTTATAGTGCTGGTGTGAATGGTTCCAAAGAAATCTGTCTGACTTGTTGGAACTATATCATTTCTAGCAATCTTGAGCAAAGAAACTGTTAGCATCCCAGGATGTCACTGAGGTGTGGTAGTGCCCACAGCACTGCTTGTTTAAGTAGCAGCATTTGGAAGCAACTGAGAGAATGATGCAGGAGACAAAGCATGGTTTCTCCAGCTAGTGTGTTATGAGTTGTACATTATCTATGTATATTGGAGCTAGTAATACTGTCACATTAAAAAAGGCTAAGTCTTATCCAGTAGACCTTGATGCTAATTTAACATAACAATAATATAACAGTTAACCTTTGTGAGATTCTTCTTTCTGTCCTGGAATATCTTTGTTTCCCCTCCACCCAAATAAGTGATTTGAACATTTCTCAAGATATAAAACATGTAATTTTTCTATTTTCAAAATGAGTCTCGGCTTCAGTGACTACATGGCTGTTGTATTTGTTCAGTTGCTATGGTTTATCTGGTGTGGATGTCCTTGGTGTTTCCATTTTCAGAAGGTGCTTAAAAAAATGCACTTCTATCTCTGAATTTCCCATAAATATGTTCCAAGATGTGTCCCAGTTTGTATGTGTGGTTTTGTTGCTGCTGTAGTAGCATTATCACACAAGCCAATTGCTCATTTATTTTGCGTGTGTATAAAGATTTTTTTTTTCTCTGTTTCAGTGTGCAAGGATCCACCTTATAAAGTTGAAGAATCTGGGTATGCTGGTTTTATTTTGCCAATTGAAGTTTACTTCAAAAACAAGGTATAGTATCACATACTTTCATCTTTGTATTAGAAAAAAATCATACGGAGGTTTTAGGATTTACATTTTAATTCCCACGCTTGGTTTAATATTAGCATTTAGAATATCTTTATAAATGCTGTTCTTCAAATTAACTGTAACTTGTAGAATTGCCTAATTTTACTTTTGAAGTTATCCCTAAGTGATTAGGATTACCTGATAAAATAAATTAGTTGACTGTAATTACTCAGAGGGATTAGTATGCTGGTCAGATATCGGTATACTTTTTAACTAATGCTTCAGGAAGTTAAATAGGCATTTAAAAACTTCAAGAAGGGATACTGATCTTGATCCTTTTGATTTCATAATGAAGCCATTGTTCTGTTTTAATATTGCCATTCTTTCAAGGTCCTGCACTTTTTTTTTTTTTTACTTTTGCCTTTCAAAAAGAGCCTTGCATCCTCAGTCTAAAACAACATCTTTTAGAGTATATGTGAATATTGATTCTACTCAACATTACCAGGGCACAATTTTGTTTAAAAACAAAACTATTGCTGTTCTACAAAACTGGTATTATTGTGGTAGCTCATATTCTGAATCTAAATAAACACTGCACTTATTTTGCGTCTTTCCAGTAATAATTTCAGAGATTTCCTTTAATGTACATAACAGGATTTGTATAATTAATAACTAGTTCAGGCAAAAAGAATCCTATTTCCAGGGAATTAAAAAGAAAAAGCTCACATAGTTTCTTGTACTTACAGTATTTTAATAATTGCTATATATTAGACATCTTTTGCCATGTGTTTTGGTGGAACCTGTTATTGTACATCACACTTGCTTGTGAGATAGTGTGTATTTATTGTATAATATCAGGATGTAGTTTAACATAATTGTTTTAATCAAGTAGAAGTTTTATCGTCTTTGACTTGTTGAATATTTTGTGGAAAGTTTTAAAAAAAACAATTGCATAGTACAAAAACCTTTTTTGAAATTTTGTTCACATACAATTACAGGTGCAGGAGTATACAACTATGTTAATTTTGCATACTTTTAAATGGATTTTCTAATATTCTTTTGTCTTTCATGGAAGTTCTGTCAAGGTGTAACAGGTGGACAATTCGGCTCAGGCACTTTCTAAGTTATATGTTTTAAAGAATTAATTCTGAAATGTTCCCTGTATCAATCTGTGAACAATAGGGCTTAGTTTACCCCACTTGCTGATGGAAAAAGAAACAAAACTGCCCCAGTGACTTGACTGACTTTCTTGGTACCCTCTTTAGCTGTGTACCCATTAGGGACACTATTTGTTCCATTGCAGGAAATCTAATTTTATTGAAGAAAAGCAGACCATCCTGTTTACCTCCTCCATTCAGAGTTTATACCAAAAGCAGGGAGACAAGGTCAGGAGCCAGTTCTACAGTGAAGCAACTCTTCAGAAGGCTTCCATCCCGTCATTTCTTTTCTGTTTTCCACTCAGACTTTGTCTGCCTTTGGTGACTGTGGAGGCCTGCAAGGCTCAGGAGTTACCCAGCAGGAGTTGAGGGTTATACTGAAATCAAGAGGGCTCCAATGATTACAACTCACCTCACCCTCAAGCAGCATGTGGAATTAGGAAGTTTGCAGAAATGTCTCACCCCTATTTTAGTGTCATGGAATACAACAAGCTGTAGTCAGACTGTAAGTCAGCTAGCTCTTCATGCAGCAGCCAGTCTTTTTCTGGGATCAGTAGAATAAGAAGGAAAAATGTCACAAAAATTGAATAGTCATTCCTGAGGAAAATTACTACTTCTTCCAGGCTCAGCTACTCCCTCTCCCCTAAGGCTATTCCAATACAGAAAAAGAGGAGATAGACTGGAGGAGAAAAAGAAAACAGACTGGCATCACTTATTCACGGTAGACAACTTCCCATTTCTGGTTCAACAAGTACCCTCCTTATCAGAGAAAGCAAGGGCATCAGAACCCATTTTGGATCTTGAACTCAAAGAATTAACATGTTTCCATTCCTAAGATCAAACATCTAATGACCATTTCTCTCTGAAAGAAAATATCCCAACCTCTAAGGAGTTAAACCAACTCATTTTTAAAACCTGTCATGTTCAACAAAAGTAGGCGGTAGCTGTTTGCTAGTGAGCTGTTGTCCTTGAATAAATCCTTTTATGTTCAAGGATTTCTACACTGGAAAATGCAATTACTTAAAATATACTCATTATTAGCCTTATACTTGCCTTCCCTGTCAAGACTGTTTTAAAATAATGGCAGTGGCACTGAGAGTGATTCATGTGTAAAAATACAGTTTCAAAATCCCTATCTGTAATCATCGAACTTTCCTCAGATTTGTTTGATGTCTCCACTCTGTCAATTCTTACAATTCTGCTTTTATGCCAATGGGTACCAACTGGTACCAACTGATTACCCATGACATTTGTTTTCTAAGCAGACTGGGAAATAAACCATTTTCACTTTTTATGAAATAAATCTTGTGTTAATCTTTTAAAAATAAGAAGTGTCTTCACCCATGGTTGCATATGAAACAGGGTTTTCAAACAACTAGTTCATTTAAGGGAACTACCATCTTCTGTCTTCAGAAACAAGCTGCTGCAGGCTTTTTAGCCCATGTCTCTTTCTGTGGCTGCATCAAGTTCTTTTTTTTGGCCATACTTGAGACTTCTATGCTTCCTGCTCTTCACATCCTTTGAATTCTCAATCAAAATTAAATATTTTCTCAGGGATGTTTCCCACTGAACAGCACACAAATTGCTCTGTAATTTTGATTAGAATTTTAGTGTTGGATATCTGTTAAGATTTTTTCTGTCTTTCTTTCTTCTCTTTTGTCATTGTTCTAATTTTGCTGAAGGCTTTCTTGATTTTGGCCTTTATTTGTGTTTTGCCAAATAAAACTTCCATTGCTTTGGTGGCTTCTGTTTGCACATCTGGGCCCTTGCAGGAAGGGCTATTTAGTGTTGCCTTAATAGAATGCATAACTTATTTTTGGTTTCTAGAATAGAACTGTGTCAATGCATAACACAAAATGTATTTAATATGTTTTCTTTTGTAACACAAACTGTAGTGTATTCATTGACATTAGTTTCTTTTTTTGGCAAAGGATTTCTCCAAACAATAGAGTACTAATGATTTTTCAAAAATAATTTGCCTTTCCTGTTTTATCCTGTTTTATTCTTTCCATATTGCTACAGGGAACATTCAATTTCATTGCTTCCTTTTGATAGCAGAGAATTTTATTCACTTGGAAACTGTGGTGGAATATTTGAAGTCTAGCTGGCCACAATGGCTCAAGAGAATGCGATGTCATTAATAAATGTGCAGATACCATAGTATAGTCAAGTATAGTTTGCTGCAGCAGTTACATTTTTATCCCACTCCTTTCTTCATGGTTTTTTCTGAGATGTTTGATTTCTGTGGAGAAGCTTGCAAATGCATTGCAGTGTCTCCTACACTATGCAGGACTCAGAAGTGTGACTGTGGTTGTGTTGGTGTCTGAACTACCTTGTGTCAGCTGAATCATGATTCTTGACTCTGCATATACATTTAGCTTGCAGAAAACGTGATGTAAAATACTTTTAATGAAGTCTTTTCAGGAGAGCTTGTAGTTCACGAAGCTCATAAAATTACCATGTGTTATCATGGGCTCATAGAAGTTTTTCTATTTTACGGTAGCCCAGCCGACGCTCAGTAAATTCCATCATGTGTTTATGAACACAATGAATGGTTAAAATAACATAATTTTCATTTTAATTGTCAGTCTTTATGTAGCCCTTGTTTTCGACTTAGTTAGCTTTCATGTTAGATATTTCTATCTGGTTATTTTCAACCCTCAGGAAGAACCTAAGAAAGTTCGATTTGACTATGACTTATTCCTGCACCTTGAAGGCCACCCACCTGTAAATCACCTCCGCTGTGAAAAGCTCACATTCAACAACCCGACAGAGGAATTCAGAAGAAAGCTGCTAAAGGCAGGAGGGGTGAGTCCTGCACCCGTGTAAAAAGCCATCACAATAAAGATATTGCTGCTTATTGCTGGTGCATGATTAGTAGAATAAAAATTGACCTGACAGTGAAAAAAGTGAAGTGTTTGTGATTAACTTATCTTAGGAGCTTAGTGCTTGTTGTCTTGGAGTGGAACAAGTGAGCAAGGGACCATGTGCCTATCTTAACTACGCTACACTATTCAGACAGTTACATCTTGCCTATCTTAACACCCAAATGATTCATGTTTACTTCATCAGAAGCAATAAGGACCTTGGACCTTATAAATGAAACTTATTTCAGACATGAAATACATTAAGGCTACTAGGATAGGAATAAGTAAGAAGAAAACAAACATTTCGTGTTCAGAGAATAATGACTATTTTAAGCATAGTAATTTCAGGTAGATATGAGGCAAAACAAGTCAGAAAACCTTATATATAAGTAAATCTACTTAAATTTCATGTAGTGTATAGCATACCCACTTTGAGTCAGACGATGTACAGAGATGCACCTTTCACTTGTGTAGACTTACTTATGTGTTCATGGAATGATTTTTTAAAAAAAAAAAAAAAAGGAAGTAAGCAAGTTTGAAGGGAGGAGAAGGTGAAACCCGCAGGAGTGTTTTAATATGATGCTTTGTATGCTTGTAGCCAATATTCTTCTGTGCTTCACTACAATTGCAGGCCTGGGCAAGCTGTTGTGGGGGGCCTGGGAGCTCCTGGTCCAGCATCCTGCCCTGTGCACGCTCAGCCATGGGAGCTCAGGGCTCCATCCTCTGAGGATGGATCCAGCAGCACCCGTGCTCAGCCATGCCCTGCTCAC
>NW_010589796.1:328802-340684 GCF_000705375.1 Tinamus guttatus
TGGTGGTGTGAATTGCATAGTATCTGCATACTTCACAGCCTAGCTCTCTCATTTTCTTCTCCAAGCAAAAGTAAGTAAACTACTAAACACAATTCTTTATCTTTTATTTTCAGAAGCATATGTGTATTAAAAATTGTATGTCCTTGTGGAGGGAAGAAGCACAGAATTGTGTAGGACATTACTCCCCTGGCATCTGCTTTGGTTGTAAATCAAGGCGTTTGCTCAAAGTGGACAGGCATGAAGAACAGGTGGAGTTGTATTTGCTGTTGAAAATACCGGACTTCACTCCTCAGAATTACTCCAAGCAGCAGTGCTCTTCTCCTTTTCTCGCTCTCTCTTTCTCTCTTTTTTTTTTTTTTTTTTTAGTGCAGCTATGGCATCTTTGTCTAAGGCAAAGAGAGTATTTACGGTGATGTCTGACATCATATAGATAAGCTCTTTGCAATATTTATTTCTTAGTGTTACAGTTAATATAATCAGAATTGATGCCTTAGTATACTCAGTCATAATAACAGGCCCCTGAGTTGCTGATTTCTTTTCCTAGCTGGGAATTTTATCGTTCAATACTTACAGGAAGAAGTCTTTGCATTAGCTAGAGGTATGACAGGTGTCACCCTGAGCCTTTTGTTCAATTTTACAGGGACTGCGTACCATTTTCTAAGTCCTTTGTGAAAGGATATGTTAGGAAAGATTTTGTCAAAGTCTGTCATCTTCAGAAACATACATTCTGCACAGGACTCTTTCTCCCACAAAAGATTTAGTTAGTTAAGCTTATTCCTGCTATTTACTTACTTCCAATGGCCCATGTGTATCATAAAGATACTCAGGAATATTAAGAAAAATATCTTCAAGAATGCATGGAGCAAATTAAGCCTAAGAACTGGGTATTATTGTTTATATTCCATTTTCCTTAGTATATAAGCTAAATAACACTCTTTTAGAAAATTTTGCTATTAATATTATAACATTGAGCACTTCTTTGCTATCGCTTCTGCAGTATAATACCTAATGGTGATTTTTTTGGCTAGAAGATGGGAAGAGGATTGACAGTGATAAGGAAATAGTAGTCATTGATTTACGTTCTTCAATTTTTAACTAGATTTTTGAATGTTGAATCTAGCTATTTATAAACAACGTATGATTCCATTTATGTGTTTTTCCATTGTCATTCATGCTACTTCTATTGATGTCTTGACTTGTGTGTTTTTTAATTTTAAGAAAAGATTATAAATTTAAATTAGAAACTTAATCTACTTCATGAGCCAATAGTAAGAAAATAATTCTGAAGATTCTAAATGACACCTGCCTAACAGCTACCTCAATTGAATTTTGCCTCTGGAAGCCTAGGTTTTGCTCAGGTATCACCTGTTTCAATATGATTTTACTGCAACTTATTTTCAAGCCTTTCAGGAAAAGGACAATGAAAACATTTTCAGTTCGCATTAAGGCAGCAATATTATACAGCCTTGTCTGCCGTAAGTCCATAAAAAAGAGAGAGAGAGAGAGAGAAAGATTTTTTTTTTTTTAAGAGAATGTTTGTATAGCATTGTACAGTGTGAACTTGTATAGTAGTAGTCCCAACTTTTTGGAAGAAGTCTCGATTTGATCATTTATGCTTTTAATTGGACTGAAATATTGCACAAACAGTATTTCAGGGTTAGGTTTTTTTTGTTTTGTTTTCGTAAAAGAAAGTCTTACAGGTGCTCCTCAGAGAGCAGTTATCCCAACTTACAAAAACAGTATAATTTCAAGCATTATTACAAGTATACATGGTTATTAATATGTGTTTTGAGGTTTCAGACTTAGAAGATGCAAGCAATAGGTAGCTGTTAGAATAGCAATGACTTTTTTTTTATGAACAGATGTTTTCTTTTTGTCCACTTCCCGTAAAATGCGTTTGGAAGTGAAAACAGCTCTACTGTACCAGGCATAACTTTCTTTTTGAAAACATTTCAACTATTAATGAGAAGAAAAAAGAGAAGGAAACGTTCTGAGATGGATACAATTTTTAGAAAACATAATGGTAAAAATTTTTGATATTTTGCCAAAAGACACTGCATTCAATTATTGGAGGTTGTTTTATGTCCTCATGTTTTCACTGGATTGAAAGTTAATAGATAGCTTTTTAGTTATGTTATGTAGGTTATGAAGCTTGTGATCCTAACCTACTATAATGAAGAAGAAACTGTGGGGATTTCCCTTTTCTCTGTCTTCCCCCTTTCCTTGCCAGTCCTGTGTCAGTTAGAATAGTTGGTTTCCATCCAGTGACAGCCTTAGATACATTGCTGCTCCAGGCATTTTTCATAATTAAGTGATTGAATTGTCTTTAACCGTATGTTTAACATTTGCCTTTTTTTTTTTTTTCCTTTTTTCAAGTATGGAACTTAAAAAATCTAGAATTTCCTTTTTCCCTTAGGGATTTTTTTATTTATTTCTTTATTTAATAGCTAGCTTTTCAAGGTAATTGGATTTTTGTTTTGACTCTTAGTGTCATTGGTTAGTTTTAAGGGTAAATGAACCTGCAAGCAGTAATTTTGGTTTTTTTTTTTTTTTGAAGTTCTTCTACTCCTTATGATAAAAAAGTATAATTGCATCTTGGTACTGTTGCTGTAATGGATCATTTTGCCTAGATTTCAAAGAAGACCTCCCGTAGCTCTCACTGAAGATACTATTATTTGAATTTCTGTGCAGCACATTAAAGGGAAACTCATCATGGATGTGCTCCTAGGTTACAAATGCAGTAAGTGAAAACTATAGGTAGCCTGGTGCAGATTCTTTTAACATAAGGTTATTTCAGCCTTGTTGGTGACTTCTTGTCTTTTATGAAAAGCAAAAATCAAGATGTTGGCAAGAGCTGTCTAGTAGTGGTTCATTCTCCCATACAAGCACTAATTTGTTAATCTGGAGCAACTGTGACAACTAATGAAGTTTTTGAATAAGTAAGGATCTTTGTAGCTGGTTGGACTGTGACCTCTACAGACCTAGGGTAATAAAATGTCTATTTGTGGAAGCTGAAGTTCAGTTTCACGGAACACTTGAGGCTGTTCCTCAGGCATGCTCTACTGGAATCTGAAAAAGCAAGGTTTTGCATTTCAAAAAGAAGACTCATCTTACTGTGGTTATCTGAGTATTTCAAGGTGCCAAATGTGTTGGTAGGTGAGTGTTGGCTGTGTCAGATTCTGGTATGCAGTTTGTGAATATGTTGTGACTAGGTTTATATATAGGCATTATGGTTTTAGAATGTTGCCAAAATTGTTGTGTTTAGTAGAAGAGGCCTCACATTTATATTGGGTTAATTGGTGGTACACTGTTATGATTGCTTCATTCCCTACTTTGTTCTGCAGAGCATGTGACTGTATAAATCCGGATATGTATGCCGGTTTTTCATTCCATAGCACTTGGTTGTCCTGAGCAGCAAAACAAAATACCCCTGGAGAGTGCCTGCAGCTCTAACAGTATTTTTTAAATCGCTCTTTTCAGATGGATCAAGCAATAAGTTCATTCCTACCCAACAATATGGGTACAAATTGGCCTTCTGTATCAACTGGTTCCTGGGAAATCCTCTGTTGCCCTGGCCAATGAAACCGCCTTTTGTTAACTGGCACACAAAGGCTTTAGTTGCAACTCAATAGCTCCAGGCAATTAAACTGGGTGTTTGGTTAACTCAGTATTGCCAAGAGATCAATTTGAATACTTCTATGCATAGTGCCATAATTGCCCTTGATGACAAAAAGAGGAAATATGTCTCTAGGGTTGGATTGGAGAAATAATAATAAAAAAGTTTTTAAGTCATATGGCTATGACAGCGGTGAAAGCAACAAATAGCTTATGCACACTTCTCGGTGGTGGTGGTAGTTGTTTTTCTGCGTTAACATCATCATGACGTTAACGTAATATTTGGATGTTCCAGTGTGATTTGGGTTTGTGGTGTTTTCACCATTATTTCTTAGATATGTTACTACAATGAGATCTTGTTAAAACTTTCATTGATGTCATCATGTCCACTGTTTGCTAAGCTAAAGGTAATGTGTATAATATATATGTATATACCAAGTATGTAATGGCTTATTTGTGGTCTTTGCTGTTGTTGAAAACCTATGGGTCACAATGCAAACCAGGAAAAAAAATCTCTCTCCCAAATGCTCTGCACTGAGGAGGTGCCCACACTGAGCCTCCAGTTCTCCTTTCACAGGGATGGTGGAATGCAGTGTGGCTCCTTCCATCTCTTTCTACAGTTGAATTATTAAATAACTCTCCTAGAACTCTTCATTGACCACATTCCTTGGTGTCCCTGGAACAGACTTTGGCACAAGACGGGGACTAACATAAGCAAGGATCTGAGTTTGTTTCTGTTTTCTGTCATACTAGCAATTTTTTTTTTCTTTTTTGTCTTGAACATACTTCTTTCCTGTGAGAGTGCCAGAGCCCTGGAACAGGCTGCCTAGAGAGGCTGTGGAGTCTCCTTCTCTGGAGATCTTCCAAACCCACCCGGATGCCACCCTGTGCCACGTGCTCTGGGTGTCCCTGCTTGAAATGGTCTTTAGAGGTCGCTTCCAACCTCAACCACTCTGTGATTCTGTGTGTGATTATCCATTCCAACACTCATGTTCATGTAGTGGAGCTTCTGAACAGCAGAGGGTTGTCTGAAAAGCAGTCAGATACCTATTTTCTGGATTGCCTAAGAAGGAGAACAAGAAGAAATCTACTTCTCATTCTTAGTCCTAACTGTGGAGAAGGTGCAGCTTTTTTTGTCATGTTGATGACAGAATACTTCATGCAGTGAAAAATGGCTAGTTATCCATAGCAAAAGTGTTACGGAAAAGTGGAGCTATATATATTCATGGAATATATTCAAGTGTGCATATAGGATGGGGTGATGACTATGGAAAGAGAGCAAGGTCTCTACCTTGCTTTTATTATTCAGAATAATATTGGCATTGAAAGAAAACAACTTTTTTTCAAAAATCTGAAATAGAAGACATTTACACATAAAAAATCAATTTATTCATGAAAGTCAGTCTTCACAAATCAGCCAATACTACATTTTTTGTGTGTATTGGTGGGCCGTAAAAATGGTCATGACAAGCTTTCTCTCCTAAGACACATGTACTGATCATTTATATTTCCTCTATATGTGAGCTGTTTTGTATCAGATTAAGCTAAAAAGAATGTGTGCAAATATAAACTGTTTGATAATCTAGGATGTAAAAACTAAGGTTGTGTGCTTCCTCCTCCACTCTTCCATTTGTGTCAGTGCTTCATTCACAAATAAATAACAAGAAAAGCTATGCAGGGGGCATGTTAACTGTGGTACTTTAAAAATTGCCGCCTAAAAACGCAAACTGAAAAAGTAAAGCACTCAGCCAAATGCATACATATTACAATTGTGAATGTTGCTCAGTTCCTGATTTGCACTTTTGTAGTGGTTAAGTAGCTAATAATCACCATATGCTGTGTTTGTGTGTATTCTGTGTTGTGAAAGCCATCTCAGACTGCATGAGTCTGAGTAACGGTAAAAGGTCAGAGGGAGAGAAGATGATTGTGAAAATGTTTCTTACAGTCTGAACTGGAACATGGCAGGTAAAGCTGTGCTTGTCATTTCTAACAAAACTTGAGATTCTTTATCAGATGGACAGACTAATGTTGTATGTTTGCAGAACAACTTTCTCAATAACAGTAACAAAAATGCACTTATCTGATTATGATGTTAACTCATAAAAATGTTATTTGTTTTTACTCCAACATATTCGCATTTTTCCTTCTGAAGAACCTTTAGAACTGTCTGTGATGATAGTTAGAACTGTGTGATGGTGAGGCAGATGGGGCCATCAGATCCATAGAGAATTCTTCCCCTTCTCTCCTGCTGTGGCTACTTCACTCTCTGAAGTAGGGCAGTACTCTGGGAAGAACTGAGCACTGTGTTCATCCTTGACTACAGTCTGTAAAATTCTGCATGCAACCTCTAAGCATTATTTAAAGGGGTTGCTGAAAAAGTAAACTTGTCATTTTCTTTTATGAGGAACTTTATAATTGAAGGTAAGTAGCCTTCCCTGCCCATGCTTTTTCTCACTGCTTCTTGATTGCATTGCTTGCTCTTGCCCAATCTGTCCATCATGATCACCAGGGCCAGTTTTGGAAAACTGCTCCCTGATAAGTCAGCATCAGCCTCTTCTGTTGCAAGGGGTTAATCCTTCCCAGGGACAACCTTTTGGCATTTTTTTGGCTTTTTATCTATTGGGGAATATATTAGGTTCCTGTCCATCCATTTCTTCAGCAGACCCAGATTTCCCTAAATGACAGTCCTGTCTTCTAGCACTCTGGCTATTCCACTGAACTTGTTAGTTTCTGTGAACTTGCCAAAATTTCACTCCATCTTGCCCAGACATTAATGAAGATTTGGCACTATTGGGCCAAATGTTGATCCCTGAGGAGCACTGCTAGTAGTTGATTCCTATTTGGGCCTTTTATTATTGAACACAAGTTTTTAAGCCTGCCAGTCCATTCTGTTTTCAACCCTTTCATAATCTACCCATTCACAACATGAGCTGCAGGATTTTTTTTCCCCGACAGCTTCCCAGGGACCTGGGTCAGGCTGACCAGCCTGCAGTGCCATGGATCTTCTTGTTCTTCTTGAAGACACATGAAGGTGTGATGTTTACCTTTTTTTCTGTTCATTAGGAACCTTTTGAAGATACTAGAGAGAGATCTTCGGCATTCTCAGATGCATCCCTTCTGGTTCCATAGATTTCCTTGTGTCACAGGGTCTGACTGGCATCCTAACTCAATCCTGCTCTCCCATGGGTCCCTTGTCATTTCCCTCTCACAAACTTCAGCAGGCATTGGAAGTAAGAGGACAGACCTGACTAGTGAAAACTGAGGTGGGGAGCGGGGAACAGCAAGAGAAAAAAAGCATTGAGCAGCTCATTCTTTCTCATGTTCTTTATTTCAAGGTCTCTTGCCCCATTGAGCAGCATGTCCACATTTGCCATTGCCCTCTTTTTATTGCCATTATTTTTGTAGAACCTCCAATTATTGCCATTCACAATGCATAATATAAGTCACTTTCTATGGATGCAAGGAATTTTAATTTTGTATATTTTTATTCTATAGAAGTATTCTGTAGTTCTACAGATAAAGTTAATGTTACATATGTTTCCTTTAGCTTTAAACACCCCACTTTGAATGCCCCCAACATGAAGACATATCTCTTAAAATAATTTATTCTATCATCTGAGTCATTTATGCCCTGATGTAACACTGTGGAGTAAATTATTTTCTTCTGACTATATTTTGAATGCTTATTCTGAACCAGATCTTCCAGTTCATCCAACTTTTTTTTCCTAAAATATTTAGTGCTCTGTTCAACTGCCTATTTTTACATGACCTATTTAATAAGTATTCTTTTTCTTAGGAGTTCATTGTTTCTTAACTTAAAGTGTTTTTTTCCTAGCTTCATTCAGAAGGATGCATCTTTACAATCAATATTTAATTCTATACTTGTCTGCATTTCTCCAGTGTCCTGCTTTAAAATCTTTTAAAAATAGCTTAGAGCTCGTGCTTCCCTAAGTTTCTGTATCACTTCCAAAGCTTGCTTGCTAGAAGCATCTTTTCTTTTTCCTTTATTCTTAAGCTTGTGTTAAGACTGTCTTTCTATTTGCTCCTGAGATAGGTATTGGAAAAGCCTTATATAATATGCTATAGCTGAAATTGATATTTTAGGTCCACTTCTCCACTTATAATTTGGTTCTCTGACATTTCTCTTGTGCCACTGATAGGATGTGGTCAAGCCACTGATACTTCCCAGCACTATCTCATTTTCCCCTGAGCCACCATGTTTGCATATACCGTGTATCCATTGACCTGACCCTTCACTGTAATTTATTTTTTTGTAACAAATGTTTTTAGTGTTTCTAGAGAAGAATTTCTTCGTTGCCTTCTCTTCTTCAATAACTTTAGAAGTCTTCCTACTTTCAAGAGAAAGGGACTGAGAATTTGAAGGGTCTACGATGGAGGGCCGCCGTTGTACAACTGTTTAGTTTTCGCAGTGATCCTCTGGCACCCTGATGGTCATTAAGTTTTGACTGAGCCAGATTCTTCATTTTGTCAAGCTGTTCATTCCTGTTTCTGGTATAAGCAGTCACCTCCACAGTATCTAACCATACTGTGGATGAAATTTTTTACATTAAGGACTGGACTCACAATTACCTTGTCTGATAGTTTAAAATGCTCATGTCAGCAATATACTTCAGGGTATCGTTAGCTAAGTCCAGTCTGTAGGAGACCCTGTCATAACAGGAAAAATATGAAAGTGTCAAATGGAGAGCCTGGCACTTGGTTTAAAATAGTCAAGAGGAATCTAAATCTGTGAAAGAGCAGCACAACTATAACTGGAACTTCAGGCTTTAAATACTGGTGCATCCAGGATGTGATAATATGATGACCTTAACTGTTTTGTTTAAAGTCAAACTGTTGCCTCTGTGACCTCACCTTGCTTCATTAACACTGGCACTGGTGTCAGATCCCACCTCCTTGTCTTGATCCCCTTGAGTTGGTGGACTCAGTAACTCAAGGCAGTAACTCATGGAAGGGGCTGAGAAAAGGAATAAATACAGTTGCTGATTCCTGTCCCTGTAGCGGGTCACTGTGGGAGCAGGTAGGCGCAAGCACAAGGTGGTTTTGACCTAAGTGAAGGCTGCAGCAGTGTCCTTGATGCATTGCAGTGTACTGCCCTCCGCAACTGCAACCTGGTAAGAAAGTTGCAGTGCAGAAGAGTATGCTTTTTTGTTGCTTTTGTTTTGGTTTGTTTTTGTTTTCAAAGTTGACTTTGTACTAGAGAAGTCTTGATACATTCTTTTTTTATGAACTTTCATTCTTGCTGCAGAATTAATAGCTTGCAATAAGACATGCCTTCATATTTTCTCCTTCTGGATGTGCTAGCCAGATTTTTGTCTTCTGAAATCTGTATTGGATTTATTGCCTGTTTGTCTGGAGCTAGATTTGCCAGGCCTTCCTGTACTGGGATGGCACAATTGTTGTCTCAGCCCTACAGCTCTTCCTGTAGAGAGCCATCTTGCTCCTTAATATTCTGCAGTCCTGACACTGAGAAGGTCAATAATCCAAATAACAGTTTAATGGATACTAGCCCAGAAATGAACATATCTAAAAGTTCGCTAAGCTTCTTTTAAAATATCAGCCTTGTGAGAATAATTATGTATTATATTGAATGTATAAGTATTTCTAAGCTGGAATTTTTACCAATTTAAATTTAAAAAGGATAGTGGTTGAGCCTTGACATATTTTAGTTAGTCAGAATCTTATGTTTCAAGGAAAAATTGGCAACTTCCAACCCTAGGAGAAAGATCCATGGTAGATTTGTTTGTTCGTTTCTTTGCTTTTGTAATCAAAGTGAGGCAA
Source organism: Tinamus guttatus (assembly GCF_000705375.1). The sequence goes on from NW_010589796.1 coordinate 338,217, forward strand.
ACCTTGACACATAGATTCCTCTTGATTCCTCTAACACATAGATATGCAGATTTTACTCATACAAGTAAATGAAGAGAACTGCTCTGCATCAATAAATGACCTCTTTAAAATCTTTAAGGGTGAGTGACCTCATGTCTGTTTCTACTGAAAGGTCATCTGATTTTAGTGCAGATGGTATTTCCTACAAAGAATGCTGTTCTCCTTTAAATTAAACTCAGTGCAAGTTTTAAACCAACAATCTTATTTAAGCACCAAGTTTAAACTGGGTCCATGAGAGAATAACGGTCATGACCCTTCTGTTGGTATGTTCCAGAGGTGATATATGTGTATGTATGGCTGCGGGCTTCGTGGTAACCTTCATTACCCTGTTACTGGTCGTTCCCTGTTGGCTTCTCCCTTTCCTTGCTTTCATTTGCGCTTAGATCAGTCAAAACCCTTGGCAAGTGGAGGTGAAAGTATATGTCAGGATAAAGTAAAATCACCTGATGTGCTAAACCACAATAACTAATTCACATTGGCTTTACCTTGATTACAATTTGGAAGCAATTTTTCCTTGCCGTTTTTTTGGGGAGAGAATTGCCTCCTGGCATGTTCTGTGCAGAATCCTATTTCACAGAGTATTTGATGATTATATAAATAGCTTCTAGTAAGTGTTATTTTATTTTATTTTGTTTTGTTTTGTTTTATTTTGTTTTGTTTATTTTTAATACAGCAAGGAAGAACTCCTTGGGTCATGTGAGGGGCAAAGGTGATCACACAGGGTGTCCAGGAAAGTGATGAGATTGTTGTGTGGGATGCTGTTCCTTCCTTGCAGTTGCAGAGCTCTAACTTCTCTCTAGATTTACAGTGCTGGTCAGACAGTAAGTCAGCTGTGTCTGGCATTTAGTGTTTTTGAAGCAAGAAATTACTTGATAGCTTTGCTAAGAAGTAGCAAGATAGAGGCACAGCAGCACTAGAGCACAGCAGGGAGGTAACTGAGTTTAGCTTTGAAGGAAAGCATGAATTTTGTCAGGTCTAGTAACCACTCTAGCCGTGGCTGAATTTTCTGTGCACTCTGCATTTGATCTTTTTTATTCCTGAGTCTTTAAAATCAACAAGCAGATGACAGTACTAGGCTCTTGGTACAGCAGAAGCACTGTTTATTCGTGAGGGATCTATGTACTCTAGAACTCATAAGGCAGAAGCTTGGAGTTGGTGCAGATCTAGTCCCTTTGACAATGACTAGTTCTTAGATGTAGAGTTATACTATTTTCATACTAAAACAGAACTAAAAATAAAGGTAATTTCACAGTATACCAGTGTGCCTTCCATCATGCTACTTTATCCAAAAGTAAAGACTGCTGCACATAGCATTGCTTTATGGAATGTCAGTAATCTGATGAACTTTCACCACAGGTGTGATAAACTTTCAATTTTACCAGATATTAGAATAAGTGAAAGAGATGCTAATTCAGGGTTCAGGAGTAGTGCAATGTAAGGAACAGTAATGGTACAGGAATGAGGAATTGTGCCACTTTCTCAAAGGCTTGTGTTGTGCTTGCATGGAAATCAAAAGATGCAATTTGTTCATTAAATTTAAATGTTGGAGAAGTGGTATTCCACCACTTTAGTGCAATTTACTAATTCCTTAGGCAGGTCAAAATATTTCTGTATGCATGTCTCTGTCTCTCTATTGATGCTATTTGACTTAAAATGCTTTTCCTCTTATGGCAGATCATGGTAATGTCAGATAACACATCAGTCTCTTCAGGACAGAGCCTTCATCTACCCAACCTTCCCAGTAATTCCCTGTCTTTTTCTGAAGTGAAGAAGAAGTCATCTCATGGCACAAAGGTGAGACTTATTTTGACAGAAGACACTTGAACCAATGAGGCATACTCAGGGAATAAACTTGAAAAAATTCTAGTTGTCTGTTGTGGTCTTAGAGGGGGGGAAAAGGAGGAGGGAGGGAACTATTTTTTTTTTTACCCAGGAAAAGATTTAATGAGATCTACAGAAATGGATAGAATTTGAGAAAATACTAAGATAACTGGTTGGTTTGTTAAATATTTATAAATGAATGCTTTGTAAGATAACTGTGTAGAAAAAACTTGAAAAAAATGTTTTCTCTAGTGTTTTTAATTATATTTAAACTTTAGGGATTAATTTTTTATTAAGTATTTCAAAGATAGCAATATGCTATCAATTTCTAGGACATTAAATTGAATGCACAGAGCTAGAAAATGATGAAAATTTGTATTCAAATGAACTTTTTGAGAAATATAAATTAACCTTTCTAAAACATCAGAGCACTTCAGCTTGTCAAAATAAATTAATCTTGTGGAGGAATAAGAAGTATGCCCGTTCTAAAAGGAAAAACGAACGCAAGACTACTACTTGCTTCATAAATGAATTAGCATTTTTTTTTCTGTTCTGTTTTCAAAATCATTTGGCATTTGGTTTTCCTTTTGTCACATCTTCTATTTTGT
>NW_010589796.1:340719-417571 GCF_000705375.1 Tinamus guttatus
ATAATATTATTATTATGCCTAATCTCATTGGCATCTGATTTTTGGTGTTACAAGAACAATCTTAGTTTTTACCAGTAATCTTCCTGTTCTATAACTGTACAAAATGTGCTAGAAAAATGCCCAGTCTTTTATCTGGAAAGAACGGACAGGCAGTGAACTATCCTACACCTAAGTATACACATTGATAAAAAGGTATCATAATAAAAAGGATATTTAGAGAAACAACGTTAACTTTAGTATGTCAATGCCTGGTTTGTGTTGCGTCCGAGCACCTTACGTTCTGTAGTGCAGTTCTTGTAAAAGCCAGAGGGTCTGGGCAGTTTCATTTCCCTGGCGTGAGACAGAGTGAATCTGAGGACGAGGCTGAAGGCACCAAAACCGGTGTGTAGTGCCTAGAAGGAAGGGATGCAAGGGTGCAGAGGTAACTGCCCAGCCACTTGGCCTGGGAGGTAGCTGCAAACACTTGGGTACTGCAGATGAGTTACTTGGGACACTTCACTCACCATAATATGGCTCCTTGTGAATTTGGGTATATCCGTAGAACTGGTTTCTGAACATCCTCTTTGGACGTAGCTGTTATGTGGATTTCCCTGAGCCTTGCCCTACATTCCAGTGCAGGCATGTGGAGGCTTGGCCTAAATCAAGCAGGCCAAATTCCTACAGAAAGGATTAGAAAAGTACAGAAGCGACACCAAGTCCTGCACTAGTCCTTCACCTACTTACTGTACACCATGGTAAATCCTGGGTCTCCCTTTCGATTCCTTTAATGACAAATGGTACCTGGGATGTTTTATTTTAAACTCTCTCAGGTAATGAACTTTTGTCTCTTGTGGAAGACCTTGGCAAGTATAGTGTGCTTGCATGTTTCCTGTGGGCCCAGTCTAGTCTCAGACTGATTCTACCTCAAACATCAGCAATCTTTCACTTCTGCCTAGGTAATTACCTGTAATGAGTTTGGTCACAGCAACAAAACTACTGTGGGAGTCAATATGAACTCAGATGTACATCATGACTAAGAATCATATTCTGTATCAGTGGCATTCTTACCCCAAAATGTTTTGTTTCAAAGTAGGACCATGAGCAGCAATGCTTTTCCTTTTCCAGTCATCCCTTCATAACTGTATTCAAGATAAAGTAGCTCTGCTCCTAAAATAATACCAACAATATAATGTCACCTGGGAGTGATGTTCCTGTCCAGGATAGATCCTCTCCAATTTAAAAGACACACTAATGAGGAGCTATTTCTGTGTCTCTTAAGAAACAGTTGTAAATATCTGGTCTACTTATGATCAACAGCTATTTTTGAGGAATAGGCACAAGAGATAACCTTAGACACTTGTTCTTTTATAATAAAATTCTAACAGTTTAAAAGTCTTGGATTTTTTGTCCTGAAGATGCTTTGTTTTGTTGGGAGGTATGTGTTTTCAAACAATTGGTCACATTAATTATTGCTTGATAATTTGGAGTAAGTCTACTTATTTTCATGTGATGCAACATCCTCAGTGTTCAAATTTAAATATAACATGGTAACTGTAGGAGAGTTTGGTAATTATCAGTCTTGCTAATGGACATGGATTATCAGTGAGTCTAAAACTGTAGGTGTTTGCACTGCAAGTATTCAAGCAGGTTTTTTTTTTTTTTTTTCTTTCTCTGCAACAGTACCACTTTGATGTGCTTGTTCTGGTGTGTTTGTTTGGTATCTGTGAATACCAAACTAAAGTTCAGGGTCAATTCATAACTCTGAATATGTAAAACCAGAACCCTAAGGTTTGCCTACCCATTTGGCATCTACAAATTATCACACAACTGCTCTTAGCAGAGAATTGTGGTCAAGACAGTAAGCATGTGCAAAAATATGATAATGCTCATTTATCAAAAATGTACAGCACAGGGTTACGTAAGACAACTATCAGTTTGCTTTCTTTCTCATACTTTTGAGGAATATGGGTTCATAAATAGTGGGTGTCCACATTGCTGAAATTCCATTATTTTATGTGTAAGTAGTGTAGTGTGTTAGTGAGACTCAGTGCATTAGTTAAAAAAAAGTGTTACTCTTAAAAAAAAAAAAGTTTTAATGTTTTTCCTTATTGCATGCATTTATTTATTTTTTGAATCTTTTCAGAGTATAAAAATAACTACATGCTAGTTCCAGATGCTTCTGTTGCTTTCAAGGCAGTTGTATTGGTAACCATGTTTATGTCATGTAAAATACTGTATGCATGGAACAACAGAGAAATAGTATGATCAGTTTAATCAGGAAAATTGGCTTTAGGAATAAAACATACAGTCATTTGCATAGAAATTTAGTTTACTTCAAGTTCTTTTTCTCGTGTCTGATCAGAAGGAAGAATTTTATGTTGCTTCTTCTGGCTGTCTCCAACTGCTGTGTGTAGCCTGCTTCTCTTTGTCCAGCTGCCATCGTTCGTAATTATACAATGGGCTGGGCAAGCAAGAAAGAAGTTTCATGAAGTGTGGAAAGCTTTGGGAATGTGGACCATGGTAATTCTGTGAGAACTGGCAGTGGGTGAATTTATCTCTAGCATGCTATTAGAAAGTGAAATAACAAGACTGTACTTGTGGAGACCTTTAAAATAATTTATTTTCTCCCCATCTAAATCAATTTGTGCTTTTTCAGTTGAATACTAAACATATTTGTATATATTAGAAATCTTAATTCCCACAAGCAATTCCTTTTAGGTAACTCCTCCTCTTTTCCTTCTGAGAGCAGAAGGCATATTTGAGACTAATTCCGTTCCAGGACACGACCATATTATCTCAATAACAGTTGAATAAATGACATTTTTTTATTACAAGTGAAAATAATGTGGGGTCATAAAATGACCCCCCCAATCCTAAATTATTTGTCTAAACATAAAAATACTGTAGATGGGAGTGGCCTAACCAATGTATTCAGCTTAATGACTAATCAAACTTAATGAGCCACTTAATGAACTCAAAAAAAATGTCTTATTTTCTAACTAGTATGTGTCAATATGTGTCAATACCTGGAGATGTTTGAAATGACTTTCAGAGGACATTGGTTATCCTAAATGGTTTATCCATTTTAATCAAATGAAGAGTTACATTTTGTAGTAGGAAGTTAAAATCCAGCCCTGCAAGATATACAGAAAATTCAACACCATTCTTTCTCTTGTGACTCCAGAAGTGGAAATACGCTACTTGTTGAGCAACACCATTTTTCTGTTTTGAGAAGACTATATCACACTTTCTGTAACATTTATTTTTAAAGGCCTGTTACTGATGATCTGTCAAAGGGGCCGAATATCTTGAAATATGTGTGATTGCTGTTGCTTGGATTAATAAAATAAGATGTTTACAGCCTGTTTAATATGCCTATAATCTGCTATATTATTCTTTCAGTGTTTGTCCTGCAATATATCGAAGTATACTTGGGTTTCTTAAAATAATATTTGATGAATGCACAAATGTAAGCTATGGTATGTAAAAATAGTATCTGTCACAACCCCACAGTCTCTATATTGCATATGCAATTTGAAAAAAGCCCATTTGCTATGTCACACAGAAAAAATATCATTCACTTTTATTCCTCACAGCAGTTCTTAAGTTGGGGAAAAAAACATTTAAGCATACATTCTGATTTACATTAAGGTCTATGTAGCACATGCTATGAAAATTTACCCACAGCTCACCCCAAATCAGATGTGCACTCACCACTAGAATGATAGAATTTTATAAGTTAGTATGTTTGTTTTTATATTTTTTCTTTTTTTTTTAATTTTGAGTGCCTCATACTGTTTCTTCAGCTGTTTTGTTGAAGATTAGAAATTGACAAAAGATACTTTATTTACTTAAAGAATGAATTAAACATGGTATTAAATGTCACAGTACATACCATATATTTATACTTTGATTTCCTTGAAAGAAGCGGAGGCTTCTGCCATATTCTGGAAAAGGAAGTATAGCTGTCTAAAAAAAAAAAAGACAGACAGACAGACATAGGTCCCCAGTTTCCAGTGGTTGTGATAATATTGCCTCCCAAGGTTGATTTCACATTTCTCTGATGGAAAGCAGTTAAAACTAGCTTCCTCTTGTAGGGCATTTTAAAATTCATGGTAAGGAAGGTGGAAAAAAATAAGAGGACTCCATCTTGTTTACAAATTTGCAAATTTATGTTTACACATACCCTGTTTCTTCCTTGAGCAGCACTTCTGGCTCTGCTGTGATAGAACAAGATCTGAAGATGAAAGCATTAATAATGAATTCATACAACATACCTTGTGTGTTGGTTTTGTATTTAAAAAGAAAAAAAAGTCTTTTTTTTTTTTTTTTAACCTGGCAAATAGTCTTGGCTAATCACATGCAGGGAATGATTAATGCCTTTACAGTTTTGAGAAACAAGGATATGCCTTTTATTTAGACGTTCAGATGTCATCAGAATATTGTTCATTGTTTATGAGAAAAAAAATTTTTATTTACAGCTTTGTGTTTACAGTCATTTGTCTTTCATTAGCATGGAATGTTAGTAGAGTGTATATTAATTTGATAGCTGAAATTTCAAAATTAACCTTTTTGGCAGACCACCGTAAGGAAAAGTGTATGCAGCATAGGCTAGCCAATAAAACTGGGATTTGGGCTGCTGATCACAGCCAAAGTTTGCTCAGGAGTGATAAAGATTTCAATTTATGTTTTAGACTCACGCTGTTTTGGATAAACTATATTGGATAGACAAAATAAATTTTTTCCCCAACATTTAAAGTAAATTTACATTTATAAAAACGAGAAGAAAAACTTTGGTGTTTCTGCCATATTACTTTCCAAGCTGATGTTTCCAGAGAATCTTTCACACTTGTACACTGAACATTTTCTTGTACATTATTGATGGAATATTTTTCCTTTCTGCCAGCTCAAGATGGTCTCCCCAGAAATTTGGCATACATTAGGATTGCTTTTGAAGAGTTAATCCATAGTGCATATATTTAACTTGAGGCCAGTCATTCTTAATCCTCACTTCTCTTGCAAGATTTGAACTTGAATATTTCCTAGTGCTTTGAGTGCTGGATTTATGCTTCTGCCTGTTGTTAATATTGGTACATATAGATTTCCAAATCTGATGTAAGAATCTACTTGTAATAATGACACAATAAAAACTTTTTTTGTGTGTGTTCAGCTGTATATGTGTGAAAATTCAGTGTTTTACTAATTCAATTAAGGTAACTTTTAAAATATATGAAGAGAAAGTAATTGTTTTAACTGATTTTTTCCCCTGTTGGTAGGCAGAAGAATGGAGTCTGCTCTCTCTGTACATATGATTAAAACATCCAGGTTTTACAGCATTCAACATTCGTATTATTCAAGTCGTAATAGACATGATCTGCTAATTTTGTTAATAGACAGCAAATAATTGGGTATATTATTGGGTATATTCCTTGTCTTACTTTCTTATCTTGTTGAGAAATTGTTCATGTCCTGTTTATTTGCAGGGGGGAGGAGGGTAGGGAGGGTGGATTTCAGGGCAATTCTACAGATTGTACTTAGAAAAAAAGTCATTCCATGTAGAATTTGGAGTTTGCATGCCCTGTTTTTCTCCTTTGACTTCCACTGCACTATTGCTCTTACATTTATATTGGGGTTAAAACAGTGGTGAAGTGTGGGGGAAGAAAAGTTGAATATATTTTTGCCTTCTGCTATTGTGTAAGTATGTGGCAGTGTGAAACAGTCGGAGAAACCAGATCTGCATGTATGCTAGAGGGTCGAAACAGAAAAGCAGATCTTATCACTGTAGCATGGTGGGTAAACATTGATGCAGATTTCTGCAAAAATAAATAGAGCTAAGTATTTGTTCATAAAGTTTGTATAAATGAGAGGGTATCATGTCTTAAGCAGACTAAAGAATCACGGGTATTACTTTGTTCTGCAGCCTGCAAACTTGGACTACTAAGCAATATTATTGAAAGTCAAAAATAGAAATGCCTTTTTAATATTTATATGGATAAACATTTTCTTCAGTAGTTAACCGTTTTCAGTAATGCTTTTTTGTGTAAGGATTGTAATGGAAAAAATTTAATTGTAGGTACTTGTTCATCAAGCGCTCTTCACTTTCAGAATTTCAGTGGAATTGTAATTTTAAAACATTATATGTACTGGGGCAAAGTTAATTCATTCTAGTGTCTGGTAAATAGTGTTAACCCCTTTTTTGTCCTGAGGAAGAGTAATTTAAAATTATTCTGCTATATTATCTAGATTTGCCAACAAGTAAGACATGGGCCAGGAAATCCTTGCAATACTGGAATGGCTGTAGCCCATCTAGCTTCATTAAAGCTATTAGAGTTCTTTCGGTTAATCATGAGTCTGATCATTTGAAAGCTGGAGGTTTGTGTGCTCTCATGGAGTATAGCACTTGGTCAGGGCAGATCCTCCTCTCAGAGCAGTGATTTCCTCAGCTTGTAGGTTGACGGTCTTACGGGTTTTCAACAGGAGTAATTTTTTTTTTAATGCTTCAGGGGGTTAGTATGAGTTCTTTTTCTGTTTATTTTAGCATGACATTTTTAATGAAATCATTTTCCGTATAAATCTGTACTTACAGTTAGGATTTTATCAGATTTTGCATAATGTAAAAATAAGAAAAGAATCATACTGCTTGGATTTGGATTTGGTCTTGGGTTTTATAGCCAGTCTAGAACCTTAAATGATACCCATTGATTTCCTTCCCATGTATATGCAACATCTTTCTTTAAGTATTTCTTCCTGAAAGTGTCTTTGAAAAGGACCAGTATATAGGTAGATATTTTTGTAATGTGCCTGTAAGGAACAAACAACCTAAATTTGTTCAGCATATATTCCTGTTAATGTTAATTCCTGTCTTTTTCTAGACTGCAAGTAGTGTAAAATAGGTACTAGCCTACCTATTTAGTTAGGCTAGTAGGTATTTTTGAGCTGCTGCTGCACGTGGTTCCAGTGAAATTGGGTGGTGTTCAGAGTAGTTTTATCTTTTGAAAATTCAATGAATACACAGAGAATATGAAAGGACGTTAGTTAATATTCAGAAAAAAGGATCCCTTAAAATCTGTTCCAAATAGTTCAGTTCCCTTATTGTCAACTCTAGTTAAAAAGATCACAATTTTCCCTATCTCTTTAACCTTTCAGATTTTACCAGACAAATAGATGAGCCAGGAAAAATACTGCTCTGCTCCTAACTACTTTTGCGTATCTTTAGAATGCTTGTCATCACACTCTCAGGAAACTCTTCACTTGCTGCAGTTGTATTAAAATATGTAATGAAATATTTAGCATAAACAGCAGCAAAGAAAATGGGGGGAGGAAAGGGTTTTTTTTCTTTTTCTTTAGGAGAAATTTTCACTAGAGAGATGTTAGTTGTTGAGAGGTGTCAATCAAGGCCTGCATAACTAGTCTAGACCCAGAGTTGTCACTGCAAGTGAGGAAAGAGGTCTGACAAAAGATGAAGACAGAATTGTGGCTGAAAAGTTCAACTTTGCCTGAAATGACATGTTTTGCCCTAATTCTCTCTGGAGTATGCAGGCTCCTGTGCTGATCTTTTCTTACATGTTTCTTTTTTTCTCCTTCAGCAATTTAGTAGTCATCATTTAACATTTTCTAAACAAGCTCTATTTATGTTTTAAAAATCATGTTTCTTAAAAGTCATGTTAGGTTTTTAAGATAACGAATCAATTCTCTTCTTAGAAACGCTGACCAACAATGGTAACTGCTCATGGTTCACCACCTTGTAGCACATAAGTTGACCAGAATGATGGCTTGTGTGATTTGGTTATTACAGAATAATTTGCAGTTTCTAGTCCTTTTTTTTATTATTATTTTAAAAAAATTAATCATGGTTCCATATCGTGTCTTGGAGCTTTTTGTGTTTTTTTTTTATTATTATTATTATTTGTTTGATTGTTTTTAAATAAAGCTTTATTTCTCCTTTTTGCAGGACCCAACTAAGATAATGAACACGAGTAGCAGTAGCAGCAGTACTAACAGTTTTTCAAAGCCCTATAAGCTAATAAAGGAGCACAAGGAAAAAACTTCTAAAGACTCAAAAGAACATAAAAGTGCCTTCAAAGAACCTTCCAGGGAACACAGTAAATCTTCCAAAGAATGCTCTAAGAAACCCAAAGAAAACAAACCATTAAAAGATGAAAAAATAGTTCCTAAGATGGCCTTCAAGGAACCGAAACCTATGACCAAGGAGCCAAAATCTGAAAACACTCCCATCCTTACCATAACTGGTGGACAGCAGCTGGAAAAAAAGGTTCCTACAAAAAGGCCCTCTGTTGTGGATTCTGATGAACTTTCTACCAAAAAAAGAAAAAAAGGTAGTTCAGAGTCTTTATTTAAAAGTTTTTCTAGTGCTCCACCACTGATTCTTACTTGTTCATCTGACAAAAAACAAACCAAGGATAGAGCTCAACTCAAGATGGGGAAAGTCAAAACAGAAAATGATACACTGGAAAAGAAGACATCTACTCTTCTACCTTTTGATAATATTGTGGATCCCAATGATTCTGACATAGAGGAAAACATATCCTCCAAATCTGAAGTAAGTGGTATTTGCTTCCCCCGCCCCGCCCATATGTACTGAGTATTCACAGTCCTATGGATTGTGTTCTGTATTTGTTTTTTCCTCTCCTCTTTTCCTGTCTGCTGGCAAATTGTTCATGCTCAAGGATGTTAACTGCTGATTATTTAAAATTATGAATATTTTGTTTAAATAGTATTGACTGCTCAAGTGTATTCTGTTTATAAATCTGTCAAAATTATGACTAGTGAGTGTGTGGAATATGGCTATGAAAAATACTGCCCTTTTGATTTTGTTCATTTTGAATTGCCACTGCTCTGTGTGAGAGAAGGAAATTCATTGAAATAGTTATTTTTCAGACCTTAAGATTTGTGTTCAGGAATTATGGAATTCAGTAACTTCAGAAAAGGATCCTGAAAATTATTCAGCATGTTCAAAAAGTGCAGACATGTGAAAAGGCCGTACCAGAACCAGCTGAGCTTAATCTGGTGCTAAGAAGGACAGTTCTGTAACTGATACGAATTTGGGGAGAAAAGGAACCCCCAGAATCTCTACTCTAGTGAGGAAAATATATGTAAAAACTTTTCCAAGAAGCAAACAACTGTTTTGCACAAAAGTTTGCTTTCATGAAAATATTTTTTCTGCTATGCTGCTCATAATTTTCTTTCAATGATTAGGATTTTAATTATTCCCAGAGCAGATTTCAGTTTCTATAGGTATCTATATAGACATACAGGTTTCTACAGATAAATGAATACAGAGGAAAGGGGGTAGGAAGAGATGGCTTTTGAAGAAAAGCGATAGGCTTTGTTTCTTGATTTGTTCTTTTTGGTGCCTTCTTTTATATTTAGTTGTAGGGTGGTAAGCAGGATAAAGAGAAGGGAATTGTATTCCCTTGAGAATTCTTCTCAGTTATCGCTGTTGAATTTTCTCATTTTTCCATTATTCTTTTTTGTATGCCGAATGTTGCTGCATGATGCACAGAGAAAGTAAAATCAAAATAAAAAACAAAAACAAAAAACCAAAAAACTCTATACATGAAGAGTTATTTCTGGTCTATTCATCCTTCACGATTAACCAACTCATTTGCCTGAAGCTAGGAAGTTATTTCTTCAGTAAGCACACTCTGGCATAATTACATGCTATAAAATCTAGTAAAATGTTTTTCCTTACTGTGGTAGGGTTCAAGTGATGGATATACTAGAACTGCTAAACAGAGAATGTACCATTATTTAATGAATATATTCCATAGAAATATGAGATTTCTTCCGTAATGGCTTTAAAAAGAAAAATCATAAAACCACTCAGTAAACTTGTTTTAGATATTAGAAATTAGATTGCAAATCTAAAAGTTAGTAATCATAATACCATAACAAGATCAGTTTTGAGCCCAAGTACTTTAGTGCTTTTTTTTCTTGCCCACAGTTGAAATTTCACCTGCAAGATTCTAATGCAGTATGCATTGTTATGAATAACAAAATTATGAATAAGTGGACTCATTACTTCATGGAGAAGAAATGTTCCCTTTCAGACATGGAAATTCTTACATGGTGTCTTTTTTCCGGCTTGGTATTGGTTTATGCGTGTATAACATGTATGAAAAAATCATAATATAGGTGTCATCAAACAGAGCAGTCAATAACTGTTGTATAACTAAGATTATGTTATTCCACCTAAAATGATTGTAGTCATACTTCTGTATTCTACAGAAAGTTCATTTAGCCAGTGGTTGTACCAAGAACAACTATATCTTTTTAAAACATTCCATGGGAGTGGGAGAGAGGCAAGTTAGAGCATTTTCTAAGAGTTTCCCCTTAGCAAATACTCATTGCTTTTTTTTTTTTTTTATCAGAAGCAAACTAAGAAGTGGGACAACAACAATTAGTGCTCGCATTATTTCTGAAAATTTGTCCAATAAACAGCATAGCAGGAGAAGTTCAGAATAACTTACATGGAGTTCGACTAGATGATCTCGTAAAGTCCCTTCCAACCTTAAGGATTCTATGTTTGTACACAGTTTTTATTGCGTATGTTCACCAGATGCTCAGACTTTAGCGTGTGTCTAGCTGTCAGGGATCACACTGAAGAACTTCTTTTGGAGCTAGTGTAGTTATTGTGCTGGTCCCAGTGATGAAGTCCGGGTACGGATTTTAAATTAATGGTGACATTCTGAAATATCTTCACGAAGACAAAAGCGTCCAGCATCATTAAACAGAACCATTAGGTAATTCTGACAGAACGTGATTCAGGACCTGTATCGCAGCTCTCTTTGACCCATCTCTCTGGATTATAAGCACTTCTTAAACCATGAGCAGTGCTATTACCATTAAATCTTGACTGAACAGGGTCATCTGAGATGCCTATTAAGGCTGCTGATAGTCCCAAGAACAGTTTTATTGGGTTGGTGTCACTGGAAAGCAATTTTACTCCCCTGCTTTCTGCACCTGCAGCCGCTATTCAGTGAATAGAGGTGGAGTGTACCTTTTCAACTAATTTCAGATGGGAAAGCAATGTGTGCTCAACCCTTCTGAAAACCAGCATTAAATCTGGAGTTTGCCAGTTCAATGAGATGGGCAGCATACGGGTATTTTTGCCCTCTGACTGTTGCAATTACTTGAGAGATGACTTCTCTTCTATGTGATAAAGAATATCTGCCAGTGACTAATGCTGCCTCTGAGCTGTCCCTCAAAGCTGAAGTAGGAGCACATATCCAGATTATTTTATAATTGCCTTGCAGGCATTTGAGAAAGCCAGACACTCCACTAATTCTCTGGAGCCAATCCCTATTTTGAGATTCAAATACCATTATAAAACTTCAGTGCAAAATAAAGCAAAGTGTATCTTGTCTTACCCACTCCTGTTTAATAACCTTTCTGTGTATGATTTGGAGAATATTAACATGTATGGTGACTGCATTGTAGACAATTTGATATATTCTGGAGTTTATTGCATTCCTCTTTGCTTTTAGCTCATTTTTGTTGTTGTTCATTTTGAGTTGCTGGAATTCCAACATTTGTCCAAATATTTTTTCGTGTTCTTTTGTTAATATTACTTTTCAAATATGTGAGTGTATTAAAGTGTATTGGTCTTTAGCATTAATTATATATTTACTATTAAAATACTTAAAGTACCAGTATCTTTATATGAGCTAGCAACATTATTCAGGAGCAGTAGTGATGTGAAATAATTAAAAATCCAATACAAAGACCAAGGTGTTTATATTATTTTACTGACTTTCTTATGGAGGACAGCAAGGAGGGCATAGAAAGCTTGTAAGATTTATGGCTTTAAGGCATAAGAATAACAGTGCAGTCCTCTTGAAAACTCCAATGATTATGGTTGTATTTATTTGAACAGTTTTGAAGCGAATAGATGAGAATGAAAGTATACAACTGCATGTCATGTATATTTGTGTGTGTTTGCATGGGCACATGTGCTGTCAAATTGTGATTGGTCAAGATTGAGGTGTTTCAAAAGCAGAGGACTTTAGTGAAGCATTTTTCTCTGGGCTGCATTACAGCTCTTGCAAGCTGCATTACAGAAAATTCACTGCAGAACAGTTAATATATGATAATGATTGCAGTAGAATAAGAGTTTATTTTGAACTAACTGGTTGCATATCTTTATGTAATCCTAAAGTTTCACTTTTAGTACTGTTTTAAAGTAATCCATAAAATGCCATTTTGCGTCTGGCATAAGATCTATTAATTCGCCTGCTTTGAATATGCAAGGATATTTTGAAAACCCTGTGGTCTTGTAAAACCTCCAGGTCCTTATTAGCTGAAAAATCCAGCCTTCTGCCAGGGCTGGAAGCTAAAGTAAGATCTCTTGCAGATAGTATTTAGAGTTTGAAATAACAGTAGTGAAATAGACATCCATATGAATTTTTCAAGCAGTTACAGCTTTGTTTATTTTTATTTTTTTTTTAGGGGGAGGGGAACTAGCTTTGACACATTTTTTTTTCTCCCCTCCTTTCTCTCCTGACACCACAGTGCTGTTAATTTCTTTAATGATTTAGAATACAGAGAATAGAAGAAGATTGATGCTATTTATGTCTTTCATTGCATTATCTGGACAGGGAGAACACTCTGAATTTGTGACTTATCATAGTCTTGGAATCTTTACTTCTTTCTTGGTATTTTTTTGTGCAATTTCTGCGTTTTGTATTACATTCAGTTGAGCGTGAAGGCTGCTTGAAAAACCCCATTAGTAATTGCTGAGGGATTGTTTGTCCATGGTACCCCTCTGTTGACCAGGTAACTTGGCAATCACAACAGGAGGATGGAGCAGGTCCCATAAATACCTTTTGGGTCAAGAGACTTTCTGCCAGGTCTGTGCTCAGAGAGAAATAATGGCTGAAGAGAATCAGAAACTGCAGAGACAGGCAGTAGGCACAAGCATATTTGTAGTGTTACACTAATCAGCTGCTATCCTCTGCCTATTTTTCATTAACTACTACTATGAAGGAAAAAAATGTTTGGCTTCATTTGCAAAAGCCTGAGTGAATATTAAACTGCTACATATGTGGTGAGATGAATTGTTGCTGGATAAGGAAGTTGCTAAGTCAACAGATAGTAATTTTACTGTGGCAGCCAGTTCTGTGCTAAACTAGTATGTGTTTTTTACCTCAAGGCTTTTGGAAATCACTGGGTTACCAAAACCTTAAATATTTAGAAAGAAAATTGTGGACAGAAACTGGTGGGGGTAGTTAAAATTCAAGATTAATTTTGTAATCTTGAATCTTGTAATCTTCTGAGTATCAGGAAATCTCACATTCTTGAGGCCAAAGCATGAATATCATTTTAGTTTCCAATTTGGGGCAGTCATCGTATTTTTACAAATAAAGTGCAGAAATAAAATCTTAAGTTATTAGGCTGTTGGTCCAGATTTCACTATTTGGCTCTATTTATAAGAATGGCTATATTTCTTTCAGTGGAACTACTCCTGTGGATTATCTCTACCTTTGCGTTTTTGGATTAGGGGTTTATTTTTTATATTTCAATCTTGGAAAAGTCTGTTCATCCACTAGCCTGAAGCAAGTAAGGTTTTTAGCTGAGCATACTGAATGCTGATGTTTTCATTGTCTTCATTCTTCTGCGACAAAACACAAACATTGTTTTGTGGCTAAAACAATCACGTTATTACAGTTCTATGAGGCTGATAAGCTTGCAGGCAGAGATGCTAAAGGTGGATGATTTATATTAATCATGATCAAGTGAGACCTCCTCAATGCAAATTTACTTGCTTTTAAGCTGTTTTATTTACATACCATATTGTTATACAAAGAAATGTTTCTGTATGATTAACATAAAATCTAACAACTTTTAGTATTCTGTTGAAATAGTTTAATCATCTATTTAATAGTCTTCTAACCATCAGTTTAACTATACAATAACTAGACCATTCCAGGCTTTCATACTCATTTAATCTTCAAGTGGAGCTATCAAATTTACAATTTTCTTTGGCAAAATGGCCTGTTTACTTAATTGCCTGTAAAGGTTTGTTGCCAGACCCCCCCATAAAATTCTTTAGATTATTTTTTGTAGTACTTCCCATTCAGAAGTTTGCAGTCCAGAGCGATAACCAATCTGAATTTTCCAGAACACCCCAGAAATGCATAATTTAATTTTTACGTATTCAGGACTGAAGTTTAATTTTACCAAGGCAGCCAAAGGGCCTTTTGAACATAGTACTGCTTAGCTAGAGAATCTCTTGTGGGTGTGATGAATGCGTTTTAGTTTATTCTACCTTTTGGAAACCTCCAGTTGTGCTGAGTGTTTGCCCTTGATGCAGCACTTTGGAAGTTGTGGACATCCTTCCCTGAGATGCTGCAGGAGAGATGCGGAGAAGTGTTGCATTCTGTCCTCGAACTAGAGGAGGATATTCCCACGTGTCATCATTCTTCCAGCATATTTATACACTTGGGATTCGTGAAATAAGGAACAGGGGGTTTAATCCAGCTGTATCCATTGTGTGCTCTTTGTGATTCCCTGTTTCGTCAGCACAATGGTGCCCGCTCTTTTGTTGGAAAATCAGGCAGTGCATGTAAAGCAGCAGTTACTCTTCAGAGAAGGCTTCAGGCCTTTAATTCTGAAAATAATCCGTTTGTTAGCTGATGGTAGTCTTGCCTTATTCCACAGCCATTAAGGAGAAAAAAAAAAAAAAAGGAATTTAAAAGGCTTTAAGGCTTTAAAAATTGTTGGTGTGAAGTTTGATTTAAATCATTGCATTGTCATTCAGTAGAGCTGGCTACTGATCTGCAGATGCTTTTGTTACAAAGTGTTGCTGCAGAATGAATTTTCTTCAAACTTTATCCTACAGACAAGTCAACAAATATCTCTGACTAAAGAATTTAGATAATGTTAGTTTTTATTGGATTATTTTTCCACTTTTTTTTTTCAGTCGAAAGCTATATTTTGTCTTGCACTAAAGAAACAAAATCTGGTCTGACCATCTGAAGTGCATAGTCAATGGTGCTTTTGATGCTGAGGTCTCAAGTAGAGTTTTCTAATACTTTTGTATAGGGAGCAATATGTCATGCCATTGGAACCCCTTTGAGGATGAAAGCAATAAGGTACATATTGCTTTGGTGATTGAACTATTTGTCATAAGAGTGTGTAATAATGAAGGGCCAAGAAATTTGCTAACCAATGCTGATTTCATCCCTTTGCAAACAGCATAATTAGCATAGCAGGGCAGGACTGCCTGACTCTAGACATGCATATTATTTTTATTTCTCTTAATAGTCTTGAGAAGTGTAACTGATTTATGTCATATATGGATGGATCTCTGTGAAGGAACTGCTTGCTATAAACCATTTGGCAAAATTGAAGGATATTATGTTCCATGTTGTTGTAGGAATCGATGTTTCAGGACAGGAGAGTTACACAATACAGAGGAATGAAACAATTTGCACTTGTATAAATCTGTCTGTATATTCACAAATCTTGAATCGTGTCCTCTGAACAACATAAGAAGAAGATAATCAAAGGAGACTGATAATATTTAGTCTATCACCAGGAGAGCAGTAATTTTTAGCTGAACCTAACAGAAGCTCTTCTTATGCCTTAGCGCTGTAAAGAAAGATTATTCACATTTTTGGGGATAATGGATACCAGGGATAGTGGTAACCGAATCAGTGGCCCTGACATTCATTACTTAGATCAAAAAAATATTCCGTACTTTTCTTTCTTCATTGTTGATGAGGAATGGTGCTTGAGACAGAGGTAAAGCGAATAACCTGACTGTTTTGTTTGACCTTGTTTTACTATTGGCAATGAGAGGAAATTACATACCAGTCTAACCAGAGTACTTTTGAGGATTTGAATTATCCACTGCTAAACCATTATGGTTTAAATGATGTCAAAAAAAGTCTAAACGCAGATTGTAACTACTTAGTTTCTTTTGTTGTGTATTTTTTTCTTGCTCATGCTGATTTAATGCCTCTTAGTTAATATACTGTCTTTATTCCATGAAATAAAAGGATGTGGTTTCAAACCACTGCCAGTTGAAGTGCATTGTCTCTAAGAGCAAAACTTCATGAATAGGTCAGAATATCAAGCAAGAAAAAAAAAAGAATGTTCTGAAGATTCAGGACAAAAACAATTTGGATTCAAAGATTCACGAGTTTAAGGTGGTGGACTGCCAGGGGGAAAAAAAAGCCATTCTTAGTGTTCTCTGTGAGCTAAATTTTCTTTGGCAGGGGAGCGTTATGAGTAGCTAAAATTTTGCAAGTGAAATATTAGTTTTAGCCAAAAAAAGCAGTTTTTAGATGTGATAGTTCAACCTCATTTATTAGCACCATATGCAACTTTTTTGACCCTTTGGATGCTATATAAGATAGGGTTGATTATTCAGGGTTGTAAAACATGGACAGAATTTTGGACATAGCCATTATTTTTATATTTTCATAACTTTGGTTACGTGTTTACATTGAATAGCACTGCACTACATTCTAATACTTCGATGTAATTTAGCTTTAGTATAAACAGAATTTCTAGGTAATCAAGCTTTCCAGAGATTTCCTTTTTCAATGGCTTCTTACTGCTCATGTAACATGTAGATTTGGGGTTTTTTGCTGTTTTTTTTTTTTAATATAGGAAGAAAATCTTCCCAATGACACAAAATTGATATTATATAACAAATACATTTTAAATTTCAAACCAGTGTCAAGGATTGTTTTTTGTGGTAAACAGTAGAAGCATGCATATAGGCAAAATAACAGCACATAAATGTGCCGGCCATAAACGGTACAAAACTAGTAAAGAGACAGGCATCTATTTCATGGTTTTGTTTGTTTATTTTGTTTGTTGGTTGGTTGGTTTTTGTTTGTTTTCTCCAAGGCTTAGAATTGCTTAATTCTGCATGAACTTTCATGAAAGCTACTACACCAGTGCATGACAATATTAGCATAGTGTAGTTGCTTGGGAATGATTTTGATACTGATATTTTTGAAGCACCTGTAGGAAAATATGTATGTAGCATAGTGTTGCCAAACACAGTACCTGAAAATCAGAAAATCAGCCTTCAAAATTGTCAGTTTTGCTAAAAATTAAGAAAATTTGGAAACTGTTTTGAGTGCTTGAGTGCTTTGGCTTTTTAGCGGCTAGGGGATTTTTTTTGGTAAAGGATAACTTTTCTCTCACTACAACTTTTCACTGTAACTGGAATGTGTAAACTTTTTGATGAAAACTAAGATTTTCACATGATTATCTAAGTTGCCGAAATCAAGGTTGAGAAAACAGTAAATGTAGGAAGACTAGCTATAAAACCGAGAGAGTAACAGTGATGGCATGGTAAGAGCTACACTGGGGCTTTGTGTACAGTTTGCTATGAAATTTTGAGGAAGTGGTACTTTAGTTCTAGGGCATGAGTTCCGGAGGCAATGATCCACAATAGTAAAAATATTGTGTGGGAATTCTGCCACAGCACTTCAGAAGAAAACCTGTTTTTCGCTTGTTTGTCTCAAAGATTTAGGACTCTGTTTACTTGATGAAAATGAGTTTGAAAAATTTGTGCATACTAGAACTTCAGCATAAGGTTGTGCAGGGAGGACTGTGTGAAGAGCTTGAACAGGAAGACACAAAACCTGTGGGGTTTTTGCTAAGTCTGTGAGTACCTGCAGAGATGACTAGAACTCTGATGCTGTGGAAATTTGCCATAGCTCAGAAAAACATAAATATGAAAAATGAACTCATAGTTCTCCAGCTGTTTCTTTGTTACTAGGAATGCGTGAGTTTCTAACACCAACATATAGGAGAATTTAAACAACTGTCTGATTGCACTAAAAGTGATAGCAGACTGTTCACTCTCCCAGACAGTGAACGGGGACTGTGCTAACTTCTGCCTCTGTAAACGCTGATACATGAGATAAGGCACATAAGAGAAAAAGGTTGTGGTACAACCAAGAAACATTAGCTTCAAGGTATCAGCTGTTGGAGTTGTTCTGAACAGTTACCACCTATCTCCCATGGTCACTATTCACTCAGCAGTAGACCAGAAAATATGAATAGATTGAACAATAGTCTGTTTTTAATACATAAGGAAATTTTTCTAGTTTTCATTCAGCTGTAAAATTAAGATTAGATTTTTTCCAAACACAAATTTCTTTGTTCGTGGCTGGATTCTGATAGCTTTATCTATACGATATATAAATGTTTTCATATGAAAAATGTTAAAAATTGCAAAGTCAAACTCCCAGAAAATCAGCCTCTGAACACTGCTGGTGTCAGCTTAATTTGGCCCTTCTGCATTTACAAAATTACCTATGTACAGCCATCATTCTCTCCCACGGGACATTTGCACCACTGAGTTTAGAGAATACGTGGTATGCATTGAACGAGTACCGAGTGTTTAGGATATCTTCATCTTGCATCAACAGGCCTCATTCTTTGTTCTCAGCCCATAACTCAGACTTTGAACAGAATACAGCACTGTTAACTTCCCCATGCTGTGCTGCTCAAACTGTATTCGTTCTTTATAAATATTGATGTCTTTTCACAAGTTTCTGGGGTCATGTGATTCAGATGAGAGACTTCAGTGATGATCTTGGGAAGCCTCAGTTTTTATACAACCTCCATCTTTGATAGCATTACTTACATATTCAGAACCGCTGTTCCAAGGGCTCATTCGTGGTTGGAGTTATCCACTGAGTACCTCCATCACTTCACATTCTGTCTATTTCAGTATGAGGACCATGTTCACCATACTTATATGGCTCAGTATTTTTTACTTTCTTTAAATTTTAGTTTTCTCTGGGTCCTATAGAATGGCCTGCATGGAAGCCATAGTAGCTTTGCACGAGAAACCATTATCTTGTTTCCCTCAGTTTTTTTGTCTGTTTGTTTTGGTTTTTGTTTTTAGACCTTGCCAAGATTAACTTGAAGTTAGCGTGCAAGTTTAACAAGCAAACGAAATAATCCCCCTATCCCCAGTTTAGCACCTACTGGAATAGAGGGTTTGGAAGTATTGGAAGTAACATGAACTTGGAGGAAAGATCATCCTCAATCTGAAACTGAATCAAATTCTTTATTTCAAGCTGAACAAAATCACAGATGTGAGAACAATTTACTTTCAAGAGATCTGCAAAGGCTTTTCAATTGAGCCCCCGTCTGTAACTAGCCAAATTAAATTAGTTCATGGCTCAGAGCTGTGTCCAGCTAAGTCTCAAATATCTTTAGTGCTGGGCAACCTCCTGCATTATGGTTAAAAAATAAATTAATTAAAAAAAAATCCGAGTATCTTCTCAGTGTTTCATATTTGCAAATTTGTGGCCACTGTCTCTTTATGTACCTCCAAGAAGAATCTGTCTTGATCTTCTCTGGGTATTCCACCAGGTAACTGTAGATAGCAGTAATGTGTGCCTTAACTTTGTCTAAAGGAAGTAGCTTTATTTATTTATTTAGAAATATTTTCGTTCAAGCAGAAAACACAGTGTGATTTCTTCAGCTTTTGGTGACCTGTTGTGTAGATACTGTAGCACACATCTGCTGGTACACTACTATGGCTGTCCAGTATTGCCCTCTGGCCATGATTCCAAAAGGAGTGTGGCTTCTCTCTTTAGATGTCTCTTGTATAAACCAGTCGGCTTAAAATGAATTCTATGCCTTTAAAATGTTTTCTGCTGCCAAATATTTCATAGAAAAAAATATGCAGAGGATGAAAATAATAATACGGTGAATTCGCTGAAGGTCCAGATCAGACTAAAAAGATTGTTCAATATACTGTCTTTCTACTACTAAAATAATTTGAGGCTTCTAGCAAAACCAGTGATCCTGTAGAAAACTAAGATTTCTAATACGCCTGTTCATTTTGAGCAGTTGGCCAGGGGCTGTATCTGCTTCACTAACACTCTGTCTTTGGATGTTTTTAGGTGAAGTTATATATGAACAACAACTTGTATATACAAGTTATATACAAACAACATTTGGATAAATACTTTCAAAGTATTCCTCTATTCTTCTACTTCTCCTTTCCCTTACCCTGAAATTTATCTCATGAATTTGGGCCTGGAGATATTTTCCAAGGTCAAGCTTTTCAACTCATAATAATTCTAATTGCTTAGATCCCTGTAAGATGTTTTGTTCATTTCCTACTGTTTTGTGAAAAAAAACCCCAAAACCCTACTTCATCTAGTGCAGTTGTTCAGACCTACTAGCTACAGTGTTTGGTTTAAAGTCTTTTCTGGATTATAACTCTTACATTAAGGATATGTTTTGGGTTTCTTACATATTAGTGGCTGGCTGATGATTGCTTTTAGTCCTTTTAACTGAATATATCATGTTTTAGCACATTAATAATAAAACTTTTCAGTGACAGAAGGGGTTTTTCACAGATTGCATGTAGGATTTGTTTTTTTTGTTTGTTTGTTTGTCATTAAGAAAATACATGTCAGATTTCATAGGGCGAACATAATATTCAGATACTATAAAACATCAGAACTCAAATCCTTTACGGAATCCTACAAGTGAATAGTGTGTGATTTTTATGCATGATTTTTTTCTTTGTTGTTGTTTTTTGTTTGTTTGTTTCAAATGCATGTATCCTGGACCTGTTGATTAAAGACAAAATGTCTCTAGAATTGCATAGTCAGGACTATATTCATTTTGAGCTCCTTTTATGCCAATGAACAGGGTTAATTGGAGCAGCAGTGCCATGCAGTAGTGAGTACAGAGTCAACTTAATTTTAAAATACATATTTCTAAATTCAAGTGCATATAGATGTATATATTTTAGAGGACTTGGTATCTATTAAGCCGTGCATTTAGTAGAGAGTGTGAACTTAGCTATTGATACAATTAGCTGCCTTAATCATTTGTAGTTATCTTTTGGATGAAATTCCGTATCATTGATGAGGAAGAGATTATTTGTTGAAGTCATTTGTTGAAGCAGCCATATACAATAGAAGTCCAGTAGCTAAATGAGTCATGCTTCTTCCTCTTTCTTCCTCTTTACATCCACTTTCTCCCCAAAAAATCAACCATTTGACATTTCCTGTTTAAATAATAATTTAAATATTTTAAATAACTCTTAGTTCAGTATTCATTAAATGCCAAGAAAAGAATTAATTCCAATTCCTATTTGGTCCCTCTGTTCTTTGCTCTCACCTGTGACTTTGCAATCCATAAGGTAACTTTTATGAAAAAGATTTTATCCTGTGTTGGAAGTTAATTTCTAGTGTATTTGCTTGACAGGAGCTGTGATGGTGCAGAAATGGCAGGGCACAGCCAGCTTAATTCAGATTTATGGTATAATGGAGATGCAAACAGTGTCTTCCCTTAGCCATGGCAGACATGGATCCGTGACAGAGAAAATGGGGTTTTCCTGTCAATTGAGCTTACAGGTAGGTTGGGATAGTCTAATAAAACCTGAGGCGGTGATAGGTGAAAGGGCTCATAAAGAGGCAGCAGGTGTTTTAAATACAGGACAGGAGAAGAAGACTTGTCTGAGGGCAACTACTAGCAGTTTTAAGAGGATAGACTTTTCAACAGTTATAGCACAGGGAAAATAGAAATCTGTAGACTACTGAGCATAAAAATAGGAAATATGTAGGCTATCTGGTATGAAATGAGGCATTACTGTAGGATTTTGTTGGAGGAAACAATATATAAATTTCTTCTTAAAACAGTTCAAGGGAAGGCAAGAAAAGCCATTGTCACCTACCTTAAATATACCTTAAATATAAACAAGGACCCTTAAATCATGCTTTTTACTTTTTTGGAAGTAGTTAAATGAATCCAAACAATTATGACATATTACAGAAACAGCCCAGTAATATGTCATGTTATAAGCAAGTTAGTTTGCCTGAAAATTGCTTGTATAAAAGTAGTACAAAACTAATTTCTTTTACTACTTGTACAAACAAAAGAGAAAGGCTGGAGCTGATATAGGAGCAAGTGATTTAGATCTGGTCAAAATACTTTTTTTAGGCAAAACATGATGGAAATAAAAGTCTCTTTTCTTGCTGAGCAGTTTCAAAACACAGAATCCTTTAACCAGCCCTAATAAAGAAGCCAGTGTCTCCTGTGCTTCAGTGTGAGGGTAGTAAAATGAAATAGACTGTCTAAGAATGCAATAACTCATACCGGGTCATTGCATTAACAAACAGTTTGGGTCTAAACTCTCATTAGCTTGTTCACTGTAAGAGAAAACTAGTAAAATAAGGACATATGAGAGGAGCTTTCTGCTAGGACTGTCTGAAGCTTCCATTATTGAAGGATATCCCTATCTAATTTCAGACCCATAAAAAAAAAATCTATTTGGTGATTAGTAACCAGTGGGTAAGAGCAGAGAACTAAAGTGAATAAAGCAATAAATACCAAAGTCCTTGGGATGACAGCCTGTAAAGCTGTCAAAGCGTGTTGCCTAAATAACAAAAGATAGCCTCTGGTAACAAGATGTGTCAACCCTGTAGGCAGTAGTCTATATTCATACATATAAGGCATAGTTTTAGTTCCTTCTAGAAAAGCAAGCCTTTTTTTTTTTTCCTTTAATAATATTCATTCTTACTTTAGAAGCAACTTTTCCCCATTTCCTCTGTAAATGCTCTCAGACCAGGCTTCTCTGAACAGAAAAAGCTAAGTTTAATTTCCACTAAGTTAATACTTTTTAAAATTATAGTAGTCTGTATTTCTTTGAATAAAATTTTCAGATAGCGCAGTTGAAGCCAATAATGTAAATGATTTCAAGCTGGCATTAAGACCCTTTTTTAAAAGGACATGGATCTCTGAGTTTCACTGGAATTTTCTAAAGAGTAGCTTTTCAAAATAAAGTTCCTAAAACAGAATTATATTTTATTGGGTAGGTATAACTTAATACATATCCATATCTATTACTGCTTGTGATCCTATCTCGTAATCATTTAATGCTGGGAGACGATTTTGCCACTAGGGAGTTCTGTTGGCACTTGTACACTTGATAATTTGGACAATTCTAGGTCTTTTTGGAGTTGTAATTTCTAGCAACTGATCCAAAATGTAAGCAGTGAAATTTTAATAGTGTCAGATATCTCTGCACCTGTGCAGTTTGGGGGGCACGAGGATGAGAGTGAAAGGGGAAACATTAGAGTTCTAGCAGTTTGAGTATTTTAAATTAACTATTAATAGTCTTTCTGCGATTGATGTTTTTAATGGAATATCAGATATACAAAGGATTTTACATAAGTTACAGTTCACGTGGAAATTAATAGGGTATAAAGCAAAAATGAAGTTAGTATAAATCTGAAGAAGACAGCTGTCATCTAGTTATTTTGCTTTAAAAAAATCAAGGAACAGATAAAGCAGGTATATAAACTGAAGCTAGAAAACTGAACTTAGGCTCCAGAATTGTGATGTCTTTGTAGTTTGCATTAACTGTTGTTCTTCTTCAACAGTACAGTTTATTTTGCTTTCAGAAATCTTACTTTTCCTATATTTTTTCATAAGTTGCAGTAACAAAAATAGTTTTAGCAGAATTTCTCGCTTTTTGGAGTAGTGTCAAGCAATGCTGGAGTATCTGTCAGAAAGTCTGATCCTGTGATACATTACTATAAGAATCCCATTTGGTACTTAGACAGGAGTTTTGCTAGTTGTTTGGCTGGAGGTTTTTTGCACAGTAATGATTCACTTGTAAATGAGTTGTTAAACCTCTGCAGTCAATCCCAGAGTTGTTTTTTGGGAGAGAGGTTGGGTTTTTTCCCGTTTTTTTTGTTTGTTTTTTTTTTAAACTCTTGTCTGTGAGAACTAGAATTGATGTTCATTTGAGTAGAGCAGATGTTAAAAGATGTTGTATTTTATTTTTGCTCGGACATCCTCAGAAAAAAAAGTGGAATGTTCAGTTACCCGAATAGACATTTTTCTCTTATCGGTTAAAGGCTATAAATCTGCCGTCTTATTATGAAGGGCAACAACAGATTGATTCATGAAGACAACTTTTGGGGAAGCTACCTCTGAGTTTGACAGTGGCTAGATATTACTGCTAATATTTCTGACAAGGGTTTAGCAGCAGTTTAATCACAAGGGAAGAGTCAGGAAGTTTCCTTTAGCCTGGATAACATAGTACTGTAAAGCAGTTGTATAAAGTTTAAAGATGAAGCAGATTTTTTTCCTAACAGTTGATTTCAGATCATTACTCCCTACATCAATTTTCACAATCCCTTGTCTGCAGACTATTTTTTTTGTGTTTTCTGTAGCCATGTCCAACATTTGTTCCTTGTCTCATATACAGGTTTGTATGCATATACATACCCATACCCATACTTTGAGCTATCCTCGCTAAGAAAATAGAGAAAGTGTATAGAGATTAATGTGCAATATGGCAGCAGGAGACAGGAATTGTTAGGACAAGCTTCAAAATGAATAAGTTCAATGAGAAAAAATCCATGGAGTTATATAATACTAGGACTTTCTTAGTAGCTCAATGATTTTTTTTTAATAGAGAAATGTATGCTTCTTGAGTAATAGTGAAAAAGTATATAGAGCTGTTTAGTATGTAAACTGATTTTTAACAATTCTGCTTATAAAATTTGTGAAATCTGTTGGTTCAGAATAATTTACCTGTATAATAGAGCAGTCTTTTTAGTTCAGTTGCTGTTATTCTGTTTATCCTTTAAGTAAGGAGAAAGAAAAGTTGGGGGGATTCTGTGGCATTTAACTTGTTTTACTCAGGTGTTTCCCTCTTCTTACATTCTACCAAGTTAGTATTAACTAGGAAAGTATTGCAACCACAGTTAAACAAGGCTATGGCGTAGCCTTTGGTGTGTATGAAAAGCTTATTTAGTCTTTATGAAAACTTATTTAGGCCCACATCTTATAGATCCTTTCAAAGAATATACTGGTAGCTTTTGTGTAGCATATGCTGACTTAGTACAGTGCTGTATGTACCATTTAGTTGTGTGTACGTTGGTTGTGGGCTTGCCAATTTGTGCACTGTTTGGCTTGCCAGCACCATAAATAAAGATCACTGAGCTTCCTTCTTTTCAGCAGGTTTTCTATTTTCTTTTGTTTTAACAAAATGCCTAAATAATACCTTTCTCTTAAAACAAAATTTGGGGTGGAAGTATTTATTACAATGCTGTTTTTTTTTTTCTTTTAAGTCTGAACAGCCCAGTCCTGCCAGTTCCAGCTCCAGTTCCAGCTCCAGTTTTACACCATCTCAGAGCAGCAGACAACAAGGTACTAACAAAGCAAAATAAATGAGAAGATATATAAAATGAAGGGGCCCTAAAAAGCTAGTTGATAGCGTTTCATCACTACTTTCCCATTGCTTTCACAGTGTGAACTAGTGTGAATTTCAATTTTATACACTCTAATTTGGGTGTTCACATTTGTGACCGTAAATGCAAAATAGAAGGGGAGAAAATTTAGCTGAGGAAAGGGCATAAGGGGTGTTTCTTCTGAGGCCGCAAATATGTACCAGTTGCTTAACCAGGTGCTAAACCCAAAAGTGCTTCCAGAGACCCAAGAGAGTTTGCATTTTTGAGGCTATCCTTCTGTGGGATTAAAGAGCACTTGGCTGCTCTGTGGAGCCCTGCTTGGCAGGCTATGCTTAGAACAGCAGTGATCTCCAAATTCATGGTGCTCGGGTCCAGCGCCAGTAAATTCTACTTGGGTTGGAAGAAACCTAACAAGTCAAAGCTGGGGGTCTGTATTACTGGGAAGTTTTAAGAGCATACTGCATTTATGTAAGAAATATGATGGGAGAGAAGGATGGTTAGGCTCTAAATTGACATTAAGTTTACCTTTTGTTTTTTTGGCTGCTAATTATGCTCTACTCAGAACTTAGTAACAAAATATAAGTTTCTTTCCAGAGAGTCTGCCAAAATAGATTTTTTATAAATTGAGATTCATTCTACATGAGCTATTAAACTATCTAGTTCCTGTTTCACCTTGTTCCCTAACTTTATAAGACTTCTATGACTGGTACATTCTTAATCCCTTTTTCTTTTGTTCTTTAAACCAGGAAGCATTAAGAAAAGGCAGCTTTTGAGAGATTAAAATTACATTTTTTAATCCATATGTTTTCTCTGAAGATAGTTTTTCAATTTAAGATTG
This sequence comes from Tinamus guttatus, assembly GCF_000705375.1. The sequence continues at coordinate 366,766 of NW_010589796.1, forward strand.
TGAAAATAGATGAGTACCTCAGACAGAAGATTTGCTTTTTAAAAGATCTAAATAGGTTGTCTAACTATCACACTGCTTTTCTGGAAGTAACAGGTAACTGGCAGTGAGTTCTTTCTACATGCCAACAGCATTGTTTCGGTGGTTGCACATCTTTGAATTAGGGAAATACAGGCAAACGTGGACTGTTGTTTGTGACTGGCTTAAGGAATTTGACACATATCTAAGGCTGAACAAAAGTCCTTTTTGTACATTTTTGTACTCATGAAAACCTCCTTAGTGATCCGAGCTGCCTGTTACAAGCCCTTCTTGGGCACCCATCTTGTTCCTTACCTTACCTCAGGAGAAAAACAGGCAGTTTTCTTCTAAGCAGACTGGATCAGTTAATCTCTCTGGCCCATTTATGAGCATGTCACAGACTGTCTTTCAGTTCTGAACCTTCTTGAGAATAGATAGGAGATCTTCCTATGACATGAACTGCTTTGAAGTGCAAATGTTATATACTTGTCCCTTTTCTTGCTGTAATAAAAGGTGATTAATATATTTGTTAATATATTTTTAAATCACTATATACTGCCAAGTGTATGCATTTGTATGTAGCTTGGGATGAAGCACAAGGCACTCTGTGAATGTATATATCATAATATTGTGCCCTGCTCAAGAACCCATGCTTTATACCCTAAATAATCTAATTGCAGGGGCTCATGCTTCATTGACATTGTCATTGAAGTATCAGAAACTTTTTTATGCATAAGCACTGGGCTAGTAGGATTTTGTCAGATATTTTTGAGATTTTTGTTTGTTTTTTTCCCATTTCTTTTCAAAGAACACTTGCTTTTGGACAATTTTTTTTTTTTGGTGTCTCCTTAACTACTTTCAAGAGATAACAAGTAACTTCTCAGACTGTAAAGGAATTGTCATGGAGTTTTTATTCAAATGTTACTAAGGAATAGAAAATTAACAGTAACATAGCTATCAGTACTAGAGACAAAGTCATAAAAAATAATGCTTTACTGATTGTGAAGAAAGCCTATAGAAGGTTGGCTAGCTGGGTACCAAGTGCCTATTCAGAGGCTCAGACTTGATCCCATTCCTAGTGAAAACATGCTTGGAAGGAGGTTTCTTGGTGCCTATGGCATTTTCAGTGCATCAGATGTACATGTTCCCTTTCCTCTAAAAGGAATAAGCTAGTTGCCCATTAAAGATGACGTTGATTGTCCTAGAAGGCAGTGTAGCAGAATTAGGTAAAATGACCCTCTGGGGTACCTGGAAAAAAAATATAGCAGGCAAGTGAAAAGAATTAGCTCAAACTTTGGAAAATACACTGTATGAGGAACATGAGATTTTTTTTTCTATTTAAAAATATATCAAATAAGGGTCTGATGTTTTGAGCAGCTTATAGTCCACTTGCAGTCCTGTTAGAAAGCTATTAGATTTGACATTTTGATATTTCCTTTCCTCTTTCTTTCATTCGATCTTTTTTTCTCCTTTTTTCTTTTTTCTTTTTCTTTCCTTTTTCTTCTTTCTTTTCTTTCTTTTCTCTTTTTCTTTCTTTTTCTTTTTTTCCCTTTTTTTCCCTTTTTTCTTTTTTCTTTCCTGGGGTTTGTCGGGAGAAGGGGAAAGTGAAAGTCCTCTCTAAAGCTGATTTCAGTCTAATGTGTGGGACCCGACTTCTGCTCTCAAAGCAGACTAACAGCCACCTTCAGTAGGAGCTTGAGAATGGTTTTTAGTTTCTTTGCCCTGTAAGATAACCTGTCTTTCTCTTGTGATTTGCAAGAAGTGTCGGAAGATTAGCCTTTTTAGGCTAAAGCTAGCTTGTATGAATATTCTTGTGTTCTTGCCTTTTATCCCTTTTCAACCGTGGACAACTCCTCCTTGTATTTCCACTTTAATTCTCTTTTCTAGCTTTGTATCCCAGTTTTAGTTCCTTGTGCCTTGTCTTTTATTTTCTCTGCCTCCCAATGGTTATGCTGGCCAGTAAGAGCATTTTCAGAAAGTTCAAAACAGGCAACTTCTTTCATCCCTATGCTGATGCTGCTATGGGTGCCCTCTCCCCTCTGCTTCAAAGGGAAATAGTTCATTACCACCCCTATAAAAAGACAAGGAGGAAGCCCTATTCTGAGAGGCAAGGGTTAGATATTCAGTCAGACTCTAGATTACCATTTGGAAATAACTGAGCTCAGTCTGCCCCAAAAGGACCAGAAAATGGACTGTAGGCCAGCAGCTGCTCCTGCTTTTCTCATCAGTGGGGGTGTGTAGAGAAGAAGCACTTCTGCATTACCCACCTTTCCTTATGGCTTGTGTAGGTGCAGGCACCTACAGTTTGTCCAGCAACAGCATCTGGGCTTATTCCTGGTCAACATTAGGGTGTGCAAAAAGGGAAAAGAACCAGCTGCACCACTTTAACAGAAGTTATGTACAGCATTTGTGGTAAGTCCTTCTAAATGTTGTGTTTAAAGTCGCTTGCTGAGAAGTAGTTAAAAGGCCTGTGACCCAAGTCCTGCTAGATATGGCCTGATCCACCTAAACAACCCTTCCATGAACCATTTCCGTGAAGGAAGTAGTTACTCTTCTGGCAGTCTGATCCTGACAGAGAAAGAGATCTGGCTTCTGTACTGCCTGTGACTAGGGATGAAGCTCATTGACTCTATTTCCCCATAAGCAAAGGATTTACAAGGTTTACCTCCCTTTTAAGAGCACTCTGAGGCTTATTTCTTGATTGTTAGTGCTTTGAGTTTCCTGGGCTGGGGAATCTACAGAACCCTAGGAGTAATTGCTGTCCCTGTAGACATCAGTGTTCCTTTTGTGTGTTGCTTTTTCTGTTCTCAGTTGTGGTATACTCCATTAAATGCTCTGTGGCATCATTTTTGTTTACTTCATTCTACTAAGCTGCTTTTACCCATTCTTCTTTTAAGTGACTGTATTGTTTTACATGCTACAGATTGTTAAACACGCTGCTTTTACTGTAACTATCTTTTTCAGCAAAATAAATTGAGTAAAATCAAAACAGAATCCTAAACTGAATTGAACACAGTTTTATGGACAATTCAAGCTCCATATCTTGTATTAAATCAAGAAAAAAAGATAGGATGATATTGCATGGAGTTGACACAGTTTTTACAAATGAACAGTGACAAAGTGCTTACTTGGCCAGAAATTGGCTTTGAAATAAGAACAGCTACATCTAAACAGATCAAAAACATGCAGACTAAGATTGCCTTGGCCAGAATAAGTTACAATCAGAATAATTTATTAGACTTTGCTTTTCAATATGTGAATTAGCTTAACCAATGTACTATTACCAGTCTGTCCCAGTAGATCTTTACTGACATACCCTTTTAGAAAGCAAGAATTGTTAAAGCCATCAAAGGGAAAAAATCTTCCTTGTATTAATAGGATAGAAATATTCATTTTTTCCTAAATTCAAACAAGCATGGGGAATATTTGACACAAAAATATTTTACATACTTCAGCTGTTTTACAGGGGGCCAATCCTGTAAATACTTTGAACGTATGAGTCACTGCATTGTCACAAGTAAGTCCATTAAAATTGGCACAGTTGCTCATGAGTAAATGATTTATGGATAAGTGCCTACAGTATAAGTCCTCATGCATTACTTCATATTTTTAATGTTTAAGACTCTTCCCTCCCAATAATGGGTTGGGAAGGTAGGTTTTTTAAATCTCTGTGAAGCTGTCTGGAACTCTGCAAAAGGTGCTCAGTTTGTTTATGTTTTATTGTTTCTGTTGCATAGGTCCATTGCGGTCTATAATGAAAGATCTGCATTCAGATGATAATGAAGATGAATCGGATGAAGCAGAAGAGAATGACAATGATTCAGAGATGGAGAGACCTGTAAATACACGTGGAGGAAACAGAAGTCGCAGGTGAGTGTCTTATGATGGCAAATAACCTGATGGCCACGATGTTGCATTTGCTAGTCATTAAGTGGGGTTTAGTGTTCTCGGACTTTGCTGAATAGCAAACAGCCAGACAGGTCACACTCTGTTTCTAGAAAGTCCACTTATAGCAATGCTATAAGTGAAAACCGTAGGAACTAGACATTCACAGTGCAAACTATTTGTATGCTAAACCACATTGTCACTGTGGTGTTGTATCCATCTGACTTTGTCTCATACCATTGTGAGTTCAGGTACTAGTTGAGAAGGTAAAATAGAGAAGAAACAAATTAGAAGACAAAGTACACATCAGTTACAGAAATTTTAAGCATCGTGCTTCTGAAGTGCAGTCTTATTTGGGCATTTCAAAATTCGGCTGTTCTTCAAGCAGCTTGAGGCTCTGTTTTAGTCTGTTGAAAGTCATGAAAAACCTGAAACACAGACTCTTTCAAACATTTTCACAGTGGATCCTTTATCTGATCTGCATGGTTCTACTTGTTTTACTCTTCATGAGCTCATAGCACCTGAGTGCCAGTGTCAGCAATTGCTTAAGTGGAAAGGTAATAGGAAGCTATTAATGAATGTCAGCTGTTTCTCTTATGCACTTTAGCAGCTGGAATCAAAAAGACCAAGAAGGCTAGCAGTTTGAGCACTTGTTAACATGTCAGTGATTCTCTAAAGGATGATTTTATACTTAACTTGTTTCTAAATGTAGGGGATTTTGTTACCATTTCAAAAAAAAAAAAACAAAAAAAACAACAACAAAAAAAAACAAAAAAAAAACCTGATCTCTTGGCTCTCTTTCTCCATAGAGTTAGTCTAAGTGATGGCAGTGACAGTGACAGTAGTTCAGCTTCTTCATCACTACATCATGAACCAACACCACCTTTACTGAAAACCAACAACAACCAGGTAAAGTCAGAATTCATAAATACAAGCTGTCGTAGGAACACGCTTTTTGTCGAGGAGCTGGTATAACATTCTGCTTGCTTCAGGAAAAACCCTTCGCCTGTAAACTGACAGGGATTTTTTTCAAAAGATGAGGAAGTGTCTGATAAATTAAATACTATAAAGCAAATTAACGTTTTTGTAAGTATTTTAAGGAATGTGTCCCTTCTTTTGAATTAACTTTGTGTGGTAAACATTGTAAACTGGCTTTACAGCATCAATTATACAATCAGTGCACTTCTGAGGAGGCTGTATTTGTAGTAGACACAGTTCACATCAATGGGTTCATTCTCAGTAATCTGTGCAGGAATTAGTGTTTTCTTTTACCCTCTCTGCCAGTGTCTATCTAGAAGATGAAATAGTTTTTTATTTCACTGTCAGAAAGAGTACTTGTTCCATATTAGTAACAGCTAATTTTTGTATTAATTTTACATGAGAAAGTAGAGTTGTTCTGTTTTCCAGAAGAAGAAATAAGTAAGAACTAGAAAATAAGTGGACGACAAATGAGAATTAGCCTTTAGGAATTTATTCACACATAGTCAACCAAAAACACAGCTCTCTAAATAAATAAATCACATGTATAACCTGATATAATGATGTAGTTAGAAGAGCATTTACATGTATTAACAGAAGTTCGTGGTTTAGATGATGAATTGAATCTTACAAATGAGTCTCTCCTGTATCCCTTGGGTTAGCTGTTTCCATTCTCTGGCAGAAATAATTTACATTTCATTGTTTTCCAGTAACATACAAGTTTATTCACAGTGTAAAAGCAGAACATTATTAGGCAGGCTAGTTAAATTAAAATACATTGTGACGAGAAAAAAAAATCTGAGGAATAGACTGTGCACATGGCCATTTTTATGAATGTAAAGAAAAAGATTCCATATCCAGGAAGCATTTGTAACATCGATCCAAAACTCTGGAAGCTTTTTACTGAGTTGATTTACAGTTGATTTACATCAAGCTATTCAGAGAGCTTCTTCCTAGAAAAAAATCAGACTATCGAGATATGGAATGTTATGTTTATTGGAGACATAAACACAAGCAGAATGAAGCATCCTCCTGTTGCTTATGGTTTAATGAAGGTATTTACTTCTCCAGGGGCAATATAACTGTCTCAATATGAATCTCAGCTAGCAGCAGCCCACTCAGTGACATCTTTCATGTTCCTTCCTGCTTCAGCAACCTAACAAAAAGCCTATGTGCATGTTTAGACACTCCAAAAAACAGTAGAGAGCCAGCTGAACATGAATCTTTCACTGCCTTTTGATTTCATAATTGTGGTGAAAGTCAGAAATATGGAGAAGCTGTGATTGCTAGCAGAATGCTGTTTGCTAGAATGAAGTTTTTCATTTGGAAGATGAGGCTAAATCCATTTACATCCTGAAGTGCCTAAGATTTAGTTAATGTCACTGTCTGCATAAGCAGTCTCTATTTTTACACTCTATTGTTAGTGCTATATCTTCTCTGAACAAAAGTGCTTGAGATGCTCAATTTCAGTTACACATCAAGAGTTCTTATAGGAAATGACTCTTGGCACTTATTGTGTCCTCATTAAGATTATGTTTGAAAATGTTTAAATTTTAGGACAAGTCGATGTCAGAAATTACAGATTATAGCTAACTAAGAATTTTCTTCAAGTTTCTGTAAAAAAACAAGTAAAACATCTAAAAGGTGTGAAATCCTTACTTAGAGATATATTTTATAAAGACAATGCACTTTCGGTGGCCTGGACTGCAATAATCCCAGGGGCTGCTGAATCTAAGAACAGGGATTTTTCTTCAGAGAAGTATCATATTTTGCCTTCTGGCTATGCATCAGTCTTGGCTAAGCAAATGCTTAGGTGAGATTAATTCAGATCTGCATTCACTGTCTTTATACAAGAAAGTAGCTGTTTACCTGCCTCTTGCATTGTTACCATGCTGATCGCCTTGAAGAACGTATATATAGTTTAGCAAATTTTGATAGGGAACTAGAAGGAACTTAAGAGAAAACTGTCAGTGAGCCTTCAACTTAAAAAGTTGTTTTAACAGGGCTTTATTTCCTTGGTTTCTCATGTTGAGTTTTGTGCTTGTGAGTATCCAGGATCGTTCTGGGGAAATCATGCTGCTGATGCCAGTCTTATTTACAATGGCACATAAAACACAATGTTCATCATATGTGATTTATTTTCCATTGATGTTTTTCAGAAGAGCTGACTATACTGCAAGTTAGCTTGGAAATGGTGCTTTTTTAATGCACTTCTAGCTTCGAAAAATGCCTCCGTATGTGAGGGGAAAAAATCAGAAAAACAAAAAAGGATTCTCTGTTTCCCTGAGACATTCTTCACTTGAATCCTAAGATATTGCTATTGATATTTACTGCTGCATATTTACATACTCTTCTCAACTGCTTCAGTACTGGATGAAGCACTCCTGGTTTGTATATGTGGTAGCAAATGTCTTTGTATTTTGCTAAAGGAATGGTACGATATAAATACAGGACAAATCACTACTACTTGTCAAGTAATTTTTCTTTCTGCAGTTACAGCTCATGCAGTCATATAACTGGAATCTCTATTCTTCACAAAATAGGCAGCACAAAAAGAGAACACAGGAGAAACATACTTAGCTGACACTCTGAGACACTGAACAGTAGCATTTTAGCATCATCTACAAAGTACAAAATTCTTATCCTTCTTATCTTATTCTTACTCTTATCCTTCTTTACCTGGTAGCATGCAAAGGACATGCACACAAAAAGGTAGTGTCAAGGATTTAAAGGCTTTAAAGTGACATTAATACTTTAAGGAACAATAATATCAGTATCACTTCATCATCACCAGCAATTCATCATGTTCTGTTGTAAGTTGCTTTTTCTGAAAAGGTATGAGTTGATTGTATAAATGAAACAATGTAAAAGACCAGTTATGATTATGGCTTTCTATAATCTTTTTGGTTATATCACCAGCAGGATTTTTCTTAAGCAACTGTATCCGAAACCGTATTTAAGGATTTTCTCTCTTTTCCAGATTTTAGAAGTCAAGAGTCCAATAAAGCAAAGCAAATCTGACAAACAAATAAAGAATGGCGAATGTGATAAGGTAAACATGAACGGATGAAAAATAATCTAGCCTAAAAAATGGTGTATTTGATGTATTTTCTGCACACTGACCTACAATAATTTTTTTTTCCTATAGAATGAAAAAATAATGACTATGTCTTTGCTTGCAATTCTCCAAGAGCAGATTTTCTCCCTTAGTTTTAAAATTTCTTTTTCCCTTGCTTTATTTTGAGGCCTTTCCTTCCCTTCAGTGCATATAGTGACTTAGCAAATGTCCCTACATGAGAAAGTGCCATCTATGGTTTATTTTATATGAGCCCACCATACATTTGCGTTGCGCTTCACTGAACAGGTGACAATTTTGCATAGGAGAAAACACAGTTGAATTTTCAGTCGATAAACCAGTCAATTGGAAACATTTTCCAGCATCCTTTCCGAGGGTTGCACCATGAGAAAAGGCGGTGCGATTTAGCATATGTTAACTACAACAATATTAAGGAAGAGTTACCATTTAACATAGGGAAAGGCAGTTTTGTACAATCATGTCATCTCTATCATGTATCCATGCTCTAACGCATTGTGAGAGAGAACACAGTATAGTTTCCCAGTGTGGACATGATCCTCTGAAGGTTTATGTTTTCCAGGTTATATGTAAATTCTCTGTGATACCGTTAGGCAGGAGACTGAAGTAACAGTATTTGTTGCTAATTTTTCAATGGCCTATTCCGTGGTACCTTTTCCTTCCTCAGATGGATATCATATAACTCTATGGTTGAAGAACATCAAAAAATAAAACAAAGAAAAGATTTCTGATGTCTGAGACTGACTGAGTAAAAGAGAAAGTCAGTGATGTGGCCGAGAAGGGGGACGTGACTCTAGAATAAGTTGGTATTCTGGGAAAGAAATGGAAAGTACTATTAGAACAATGACCTTCTTGACCTTTCTTCTACCATATCTCCTTGTTGACACACAGAATTAATCAAGTAGCTTTAAAGAGAGAGGGATTTGGTTCTGAGCCAAAGAGAGAGGGATTTGGCTCATGATACCCTGGTTAGGAATTACGGTGTTTATTTTTCCTGGGGTTCTGTGTGGAAAGGTGGTACCTGCTTGTCAAAACTTGTGTTTTTTAGGTCTTGTCCCAGACATCTCTTGTCATAGCTGAGCAAATAGATTTCTTTCCTACAGCAAAGGAATGTTTAACTTCCAAAGAGCCGCTATCCCTTGAATTTCTGACATACCTTAAAAAGTATTTCTGCGCACTGGAAAAATGTGCTGAGTGAACTTCCAAAGTTCCCACTAATCATTTATTTTCTAAGGACTGAGTATTCTTTGGATTTTCAAATGTTCTTATACCAGAAGGCAAGTCAGCTGTCCAGAAGTCTTTTGAATTTTTGACAAAGTAATTTACGTAAGGTTTCTTTATAATGTGGCAGTACCTTAAGATTTTCAGGGTTGTGAAGTACATAATAAGACCCTCAAAAGCTTGTGTTTGGGCTGAATTAAGCTAAGGAAAGTCAGCCTATTAAAAAGGGAAATAAGATTTAAAATAACATTTCCATTTTTTTTAAAGAAATTTGGAAGTGTTTGAAATACACAGTTATGATTAACAAGTTGTTTTTGCGGGGGGGACTTGCTTTTAGGCATATCTCGATGAACTAGTAGAGCTTCACAGAAGATTAATGACATTGAGAGAGAGACATATACTACAGCAGGTGAGAAGCAATCTTGTGCTATATCACAGCATGTTTATTGAAATTGCGAAGTCACATCTATTTTTGCTTGCTTTATCTAAAACCTTAGAATCAGATTTAATAGCTTTGAAGTCTGTAGAATACTGCTTATTAAGACATTCAGTGCAGAATAGGGAATTTTTATGCGTATTTTGAATTATGTTGCCAAATTAATTGACAGATTAAGAATGTCAATCTGAGCTAAATTTTTCGCCAGTTCATTGTTGTGTTTCTCAACATACTGAATCAGTAAGTGTGAAAAAAAGGATAGGAGAATGAGTACAGCTGTGTGTCATGACTTGGTAACAGTTTTGTGTCTGCTTTTTCCTGAGATTGATAGGCATTTTTCCGCAAATACTTAAATATGTTTGCCATGACAAACAAAAAATATTTAATTCTAACCAAAACTCACTTAGGGAGAAAATGTGCATATTTATTCAGTCTTCTGAAGTCACAGAAGTAATGAAATATGAAAAAAAGGTTTCACATTTATTGACAAGGTATGCAATATTAAGAATTTTATATTTGTTGTTTTGGATGACTGTGTCAGATACTATTGTGAAAATGAAACAATAAACAACACTAACAAATTGTAGCACAGATGGCTTTTTTTTTAATTACATTTAGAGCAACTGTGTCCCAATTTCAGGCATTTTGTGGAAAGAGAATTTTTAAATCATTTTTAAGTAACTTCAATCACTCATCAAATTTCTCAACATTTGGATAAGTGAGTAAAAAATATTTTGGGAGCCTCTGCATTAATCTGTGAATTTTTATTAATTCAGGCATAGTATTGTGAGTAAAGATCAGAAAATAATTGAGAGAGAGGTGGAAAGAAATATTTCAGTTAAATATATTCTTTAATTAAAGAGAGATACTGATGGCTGTGTCAAATGTCATCTGCTGTGATACACTGAAGAATATTGGTGATCCTTTATACTCTTAATATACTCTCAATCCTTAATATACTCTTGTTCCCAAAGTTCATTTTGTCCTATGTTCAAATTAGAGCTTTTCTCATCAAAGCACTGTCTGAATGGCAGAAAGGCAAATTTTCATCTTCATTGAGAAATTGTAGGAAACTGAAAGGTATGAATTACCTTCCCCACTTACGTTATTCATAAATTCTTAAGAGCCCACATGAAAAGCGAAATTATTGTAAGATCATGCCTTAGTTTGGCCTCTCCAAGTATCAAAGACATCTTTTTGGAAGAGTTTCACTTGACCCAGCAGAGCCTGGGGACTTCAAGTGAAATTCTGAGAAAGAAAAACATCTTCAAAATCTTCTGGCAGACAGAAGATGAAAACAAGCAAGTCCTTCCAAGGACAGCCCAGCAGTGGAGCCTGGCCCTTCTCCATCCTAAGAGTTTTTTGGGCCCTGTTAGGATAAAGTTGTGAGCAACCTGGTCCAACCCCACGGCTGACCTTGTTTTAGAAAAGGGAATGGACTAGAGTCCAGCCTTGAAATCTGAATTATCCTGTGTCCTTAAGAAATAAGATGGTTCCAAATTAACCTGTAATCTATTTTGGGGTTTTGTTTGTTTGTTTGTTTTGTTTTCTAGTAGCACTTGCGTGCACTCCTTGTGTGGAGGAAGTACATACTTTTGGCAGAGGAAAGATGGACTTGTCCACTAAAACTTCTTCGGTCTGATATTAGAATACAGTTAAAATCTGCCTGATAGGAATTTACTAATACTAGGAAAAGCTGTGTGAAAAGAGACATGGCTGAACTGGAAGTTTGTATCCTGTGCTGAGTAAATGGAAAAATAATAGTATGCTCACGTGGATAGATGCCAGAACAGTAGGCGTAAATCTTTGCTGATGTAGCTTGTAGCTATAAAGAACATATTGGCTATACCAATATGCTACATATACACATATATAACAAGCTACATATTGACATAGCTGTATAATATTGGCTACGAAGATCCACTGGAATACAATGAAATTAACTGAAATACAATGAAATAAATGTGTTAACACTTTTACAGATTCTTTTTTTTTTCTAAAATAGAGTATATTGCTGTGGCTGTTACAAGACATGGTTTTCCTTCATAGTATGACAAGAAAATATTAGACAGGATTATGAAGTGTAGCTGTCTTCCCTAATTCAAGCTTGTTCTATAGCTAATTATTTATCACACAGTGCTTATTTGAGACCAAGATTTGAGATTAAATTCCTTACTTTACAACACAGGCTGCATTGACTCCTTAGCTTCTTTCTTAAGACAAGACTTAGAAAAATGCCTAAAAGAGAGAAGGAAGAATAGCATATATCAGAGTTGCCTAATACTAGCTATCATTTTTTTTTCCATTTGAATTTCTCTCACATTTTAATTGCAGGACAGTAGGAAATAGGATGGTATTACATGAATACATGAATCATCAGATGGAGAAATGAAGCAAACAATGTTGGATTAAAAATTTCTGTATAGAAAAAAATTAAAGCCAAGAGAAATGCTTTTAAAAAGTGTAAATAAAGGCAGAATCCAGGCTCAGTATTTTCAGAATCTTGTACAGCTTCAAAATAAGTTAAATCTAGATATTTCCTTTCTTTTTTTTCCCCACTCTGTGAAAAGCAGATTATGGAAGGTGATTAGAAAGAGCGTTTTTTAATGTAAAAGGTATTTCCCTCTTTTATTTCCGTCCTGTTTCTTCCACCATAGTTTGTATCATTCATTCTCTGACAATATACATGAAGTTATTTCATTTATCATATACATAGTTCTTTCTTTGTGGTCTATGCAAAAAAAAAAAGAAGGAAAATAAGAAATGGGGATTGGTTAATTATACAAGATTTGTTCTAAATTCAATGTTCTTTTTCGAATTAGTTTATTTTTGCCACATTTGTCATTTTTCAACTATGGAAAAAGAACTACAATTTAAGTAGTAAAATTCAAAAAAGTAAATACTATCTACTAATGCAGTGTTACAGTGGAGATAGCCTTAGGACTAAATAGGGTTCAAACTGAAGGATTTTTGGAGGATGGAAAACAAACTCTGCTTTGTTTTTCAAAGTCTGTATTAAAATATTAAGCATGGCATTAGATCCTTTGGTCTGATCAGTTTGAAAAACTCTGAAGCAATCAGGAGCTCTGCTGGATAAAGAATCGATGATGTGCTGGCAATGTACAGGATCTTGCCAGCCTTGCAAGAGTATCCTTTTGTGGAACAGACCAGATGTTTCAGAAACTATTGCATTTGCCAACTGAGATGAAGTGTTAATGTTTGAGAAGAGAGAATAGGTGTAGATTTGCTGTTCATCACCTTCTTTTGCAAAGCTATCGCAATGCAGATTTACAGCACCACAGTAAAAGGACATGAAGATCAAGAGTTAATTTACAAACTAAAGTAAAGTATATATCCACCTCAAGTTTCCACTTCAGGATTAAGATCGCATATGCTAAATACTGTGTAAACATGCAGCAAGGCACATTTTCTTGTTCTAAAGAAATAACTATATTATTTACATTCATTTCTATTCTTTACTTATGGAAAATTAAAATACACTCCCTTGCTGATTGTACTGTGTGATTGGATCTACACAGCCATTTGTAGAAAGGGCAGGTGTATTTGACACTTGAAAATTACTGCCTTATTTGGTGGTGGATTGCTTTCACCTTTGGACTGGTAAAATACAATCTGTGGTTTCCAAATATCTAGATTTCGTACTAGTTGTCTTTTTTGTTTGCAGCAATGTACCAAGAACTTTCAAATGAAGTTTAAGTCTGCAGGCAATGTTTGGAGAAACAGATCTTTTATTAATATGCTAAACTATAGAGTGACTGTCTCTGAGAAAAAATAATCCATACTGTATGTCTTAAGTTGTGACATAGAATCCAGTGCCTTCAGGTTCGTCGCTATGGCTAGACTCAGAGTCTATTTTGAATGCCACAGAAGAGATAGTCCTCCTGTGTGTTTGTTGTGGAAGTCTATTTGTTGGAATGAAGAAGCTCATGGAGATCCACAGCCATGACACATTGTTTTAGTCCTCTCTGACAAATAATCATTTGGTTTACACCCTACAAAATTCGGAAGTTTTGGACAGGGTCATCAGTTCTTCTGATTCATTGCTAAAATAACATATATCCTGTTGATATTCTTCTCAGGAATTTGAGAAGTCTTTTGATTCTTACTTGAAGGAAATGTGATTATAGATGATACACTCACCAAAAAAGATTTTTCCCATGCCATTGATTCAACTTCATGGTTGTTCCATTTAAAATTTTTATTTGACTTAAATTTGCTATTCAGGATAATGCTGCTACTACTGACAACTGATATGTATAAGTTTTCAAAATTGGCTTATGTGAATTATTTTCTGTAGTAACCTGTTTGGCAGCTACATGCACAGTAAATATTCCAGAAAGAGATCTTCCTGCTTCTTCTTTGTAAGAATGGCTTAGTAAATGTGCAGGTTTTCTTTAAACATTTGAAGAATATTTTCTTCATATTGATATTTGCTGTAACAACAGATAGGTATAGGCTGGGATTATGATTGACGATTAAAAAACAAAGCACTGTAGTCTGGTCTATAGTTCCACATCAGAAAGGGAGAGTGTGAAAATTGGATGTGTTTTATGCATTCCATGTAGTACTTAGAAGGAGGTTAATACATATAGTGGGCATGTGAAACAACTAGAACTTTCAACTGTGACTTTTTTTTCCCTTTCAGATAGTAAATCTGATAGAAGAGACTGGACACTTTCATATCACAAACACCACCTTTGACTTTGACCTTTGCTCACTGGACAAAACCACAGTCCGTAAACTCCAGAGTTATCTAGAGACATCTGGGACCTCCTGAGGAATCAGCATTTCTCTGCATCAAAACTGTTTTTTAGGTGAAATATGCAGAATGATGTAACTGAAATGAGGAGAGAAAACAAGCCAACCCTCTTCAGCTCTCTTTTAACTTAAAGCCTGTCCTCATCTCTTGATAAAGGAGAGGAAAAGTGACAAGATCAAGACAACCACTCTTCTCAACAAGAAAATGCTCTGGAAGAGTTAGCCTGGATAGCCTTGAAAAACAAACACATGCAAAAAGACAAACAGAAAACCTTGTTGTTAATGAATGTGTATGGTATCATGTATCTCTCTCTGTGGTGTTCCAGCCCACAAGATGAATGCATGTTCAACACACTGCCTTATTACATAACTGATCTATTTATTATTGCATACATGTATTCTGAAGTCACTGAGTCATTGAATGACACTACCAAATGTTGCAAGTACTGGGGCTGCATATATGCAATGCAGTACCATCACCATCACAAGCCTAGTAACTTTAGTCATGTTAAAATGTCATTTCTTGCAAACTTTCTGTACTTATTTATACACTATAATCTTGTTTCCACTTCTGTAGTTCCAGGAAACAAGATACAAAGTGAGGGACCAAAAAGTGGCCCTGTGTTTTGTTAACTATCTGCAACAGTAGGTTAGACCACAGCAGGTCAGACCGTAGGTCCTTGGCTGTACCTGTTTATTGATCTTGGATCATGGTAGAAAATGCACCAAATATGACTTGCTATCTAGCCTCAGTCAATAAATCAGTAGGACTTTTAACAACAACAACAAAAAAAGTCTGTCCTGAATCCAGCACTATTTGTTAACATTCTCGTGTCTGTTTTAATGTTATAATATTAAATATATATTAAAGTGAAGGTGTTTTGCAGGATCATCATAAAGGAGGGATACTGGTCCTGTTTGCTAAGGAAATGTTGTAGAAAATTCTTGGTTTGAAGATATTTATTACTATGAGTTTCAACACTCTACTGTTGCCAGTGTTTGACCTAATTTTACTTTTTCCATAAAACTATTGGCATAACTTTGTTCATACAGTGTATTCTATAGTTAATGTGGTTGTCTTTTTTTATAGCTGATAAATTAAAACTCTTTCTTTGAAAAAAAAATTTGTTGATACACAGTTACATTTTGAAATACATACATACATGTGTGTATATACTTGTGCATGTATGTATGCAGATATATCTGTGTATGTGTTTTACTCTTTCCAGATTTTGGTATCTGTTCAGTAATTTGCTTGCATTTCCAGAAGAATTTCTTGTCTTTAGAAATGAGTATCATTTCATAGTAGCTGTCATTCCTTTAAAATCAATATCCTTTTCATGCATTTGCAAATGAAAGGACGCAGCCCTGTGCCACGTGCTCTAGGTGACCCTGCGTGTGCAGGGGGTTGGACTAGATGATCTCTAGAGGTCCCTTCCAACCTTAAGCGTTCTATGATTCTATGATATGTAATCACACATCCAAGTTCTGTGCTGTCATATTGGTGATGGTTTCTTGCTGAAACCATCACTTTTCTATTAGGAGTTCAAATGCCCCAGTGAAAAGAGAAGGGTACCAAGAAATACTTCTGGATCCAAAGGTTTATTCAGGTTTATTAGCCTTAAAATATGTGTTGTTTCTAGACTGGCCAGTATGTCACATGTATCCTTATACCTTATGTATCCTGTATGTGTAGAGCTCAACAGCTGTTATCTGTAATGATTAATTATTTCATGCACACAGTTTGTGCAGCACTGTAGAACTAAATTGCTATTGAGGTTATTTCTTATTCAGATGGTAAATCTTAACACTGTTTCTTTAAGTCCAAAGAAAATTTTACACTTTACTCTTTTTGAGAAAGGGGATAAAGGTTGGGTCTAGGGTTTTTTTTTTCTTATTTAAAATGTTGTTTGACCACACTCCATAGGAAGTCTATCTTGGGCTTCCAAAGAACAAGTGTACTTTTTTTCAGTAATGTTATGACTCTTATTGATGATTGGCATGAAGCATACTTGAAGCATTATGTTTTTCTTCTAAGTCCATGTCTCAATGTGCAATTGTTGGGGGTGGGAGGAATGTCTTTTAAAGTTACTTTTGACATCAGATAGATGATGATGGGGAGGGAGGGCTTGCTGAGCAGGATTCACTTCAATTTTTATCAACATTTTATATGAATATGTTTGGAATTCTAAAAGCAATCTTAAAAACTTTTGATCTTCTAGTGTGTATTCAACTTGCTATCTTATAGTTGTACTAGATACATGTGGAATTTTGTCATTTTGACTTTTCTAACTAGATTTTGTGGTGAAGCTTCTGATTTTCAGGAGAGGAAGTATCTCTTGATAAGGCTAGTCTGAATATTGAATATTCCACTGTTTTTTAGAAATGGTGAAATAAGTCACTTTAACTATAAAATGCTACATAAGTTTTGTTGTACTTTGTGAATGGGGATACAGGAGAACAGGAAGTAGGAAAATAAGAATAAAAAGGGGATCATAGCAATTACAATGTAAAGTTACTGCTAAATTTCCTACAAATCCTGGTGCATCCTTAAAATCTTAAATTTTATAATTTAATGAAGTTGGGAGAGGGAAGAAAAAATATAGACTGCAGAAGTATGTGTGTGTGTGCGCGTATATATGTGTTTTTCACAGAAATCTGGTAGAATAAGAGCTATGTAAGTGTTGATCTCATTAAAGAAATACATTAGCTATTTTCATCTAATTTTGTATGCAGAAACAAAATAAATCCTTCTTCAACTGATTTCAAATAGTGATACTTATCTTCTAAGTCCTTAACATTTACAAACATTGATTTTTGGGACCAGTTAAAATCTTTCAGCAATAAACATTATGGCATTTTATTTAGAATAAAGCTGTTTTAAACAAAACCACCAGAGGGAATTTGTATAAATCAACTGAGATGACTAGGATATCAGCAGTAAGTTGTAGTATCAAAAAGTCTTTTTTCAGCATCAGTGAAGCACTGCAAATAGGATTAGCACAGTTATATCCAATAGTAAGGATAGTTCTGTCCTTGCTGCTAACTCCACTTCAGGAAGTGGATTTACAGGTGGATAGATAACTCTTAATACCTTACTAGAAGCTTGGCATAGCTGAAGGCCTTTACAAGAATTTCAATTACATCAATATTTGAAAGCCATCTTAGACGAAAGTTAAGAGAAAGAAGGGAGAAGAGGAGGTAAACTGAACTGAGTAGAGTCTTTATAAGGTCCTGTGGTGTTTCTTCAAAAGCACTTGGCCATATTCATATAGTCACTACTTTTAATTTCAGAAGAAGAGTACATATAGCACTGTGCATTTGGATAACCCCAGAGTAATTTATTGTTTCTTTTCCTCTGGGAAAAAGAATTTAAAGTATTTGGGTTTTATCCTGACCTATTTGTTTTTCCCTTTTCTCATAGTGATATGAAATATTTTCACAAGCAGTTTCAGTTCACTGGAAGCTTTAAGTATTGTCTTGACTTCTTAGAAATTATGTTAGTGTTTTAGATCTCTTAAAGAGCCTGCAATTTCAAGCCTTGTTACCTAACGGTTTGCAAAATGGATGGAAAAGTTGTAGAGAGGTCATTAGAGAATCCTGCCTTATTCAGTTGTCATATGCATTAGCTTACCATCATACAGTGTTTAGGATAGAATATTTGAGTCTTTCATGCTGTAAATCTTTGCTCATGCATATCACTTCTGGTCTTTTATCGGGTGTGTTTTAACAGCAGGCTGTATCTTTTATCAGGCTCTTGTTTCAGTCTATATGGGAGTTCTTATTTATGTGTTTGCTTAGTGGTCCGTAGTTAGTGCTAAACTGGAGTCTATTTTAAACTTCTTTGAGACCTTGTACTCAAGGATTCTCCGTGTGATCTGTGTGATCCATAGTGTAAATCGTATTTGACACTTGTAGTACAATGTGCTGAAATGGAGGCCCATGGTGAAAGTGCTGACTGACCTTTAACCATAGCAAGACCTAGCGGATGCATCAAAAATAAAGGGTATAAGACACGTTCCAAAGCTTAGCAAGTGCAAGGCATGTCTTCTTATGAGCTTCAATAGTTTCTCTAGTTGTTAAGTAGTGTGGAGCGTACACTAGGGAGCTATTCTGTGTAGTCCACAGTATATAGTGGAAGGTTTGTTCTAGGGCATGAAACACTGAAAATGGATGGTCAAGACTATGACTCATATTTGTGCAGTGCTTTTTGGTATGCTTGGGAGTTAAACAGTGCATTACCAGGGCTAAACTAATGACAATAACAAAATCATTGTTTTGCATGAGTAACCAGACAAATTTACATGAAAGCACAGTTATATAAGGGCCTTGCATTTTCTTGAGCAGCAAGAAGTAACAGGAGGGTGAATACTAGACAGGAAGGTGGGATATTAACACAATGACACAATGAAAACAGTGCTGCTTCAGTAAGAAAAAGAAGAAAGAGAAGTGAAAGGGAAAAGAAAAGAAAGGAAATCCCATAGTGGCTGCACATAGTCCCTTACATTAAGGGAGAGAGTAATACCTGAGCGGTTAGGTCTGCTTATAAGACACCATCACACAGTTTGCAGAATGGCAGCTTCTGAAGCTTGCTGCTATACCAACTGTGGGTGGTATTGCTCACTTAAATGAGAAATAGATGTATTACACCATGATACAAATATCTAAGGTGGCTTCATGTTTGAGATGCTGACGACTGTTTAACATTTGTGTGAATATTACATCTCATTTATGTTCTCTGTTCTACCTCAGTTAAATTTATTTTGTCACAGAATGACAATCTTGCACTTTTCGTCATTTTCTTTTAATCTTTGCAAGTCTGTGAGAACAGCAAGAGGTCATTGCTAGCTTAATTTGGACTGAAAGTATTACCTTCTCTGAATGTGGTATCAAAGAGGTCATGCATTTTCATATGTTCCTTTTGGAGAATTGATGCTATAAAACTGGTCCTTCCATTAATAAACTTTGCTGTTGTCTTCTTTACAAATAAAGCATGAATCTTTTATCATTGTTTAATGGAAAAAGAATTCAAGGTGTGTGACCTGTTCAGGAAATAGGTTTGTGAAGCTGTTAACTACATGGTTTCAATCAGGTCTAGAAATAAAATGTACATCTGCAGAAAGAAAGGAAGAAACGTGCTAAACTTTTCTTTCACTCTTGCTTCCCCCTATATCGACCAGCAATACGCTCTTCTAAATTCTTAAATGTCTAGAGACTATCAAAGAGACTACATACAAAACATTAAGAAATCAAAGATATTTAAAAGCCAGAAACAAATAAGTTGTATTAAAAGCCTGTCTGTGCAAGTAATAAGGTCGTAATGCCGATACTGCTTTCAGTGCAGGGCAGACATTCCTAGCACATGTGGTTTGTGTATCCTTGTCTGAGTGGGTGGTCTAGAAAATACGCCAAATGCAGCAAGATGGCTTTAACTCCTGAGCAGTGGAGAGATGACCTGCAGGACAGGCTCAGCCAGCACCACACAGCCCATCTGAGATAAAGAAGTTTTCTTGTAGCTTTGTTGAGCAGGTGAGCCTGAGCCTTCACCGTGCTTTTTTATTAAAAAAAATTTAAAAAAAAAAAAAAAAAAAGAGTTCATCTTTGCAATTGTATCAGTTCCTCTGCATTTTTAGTGCTGAGTTTCATGGTTGTTTAGAGTGTTGTAGTTCTGGGCTGCGATTATTTTGCTGGGGTTGTTACCTTCTTTGGGAAGGGCAAGAGAGGATGGAAGTGGAGTAGGGTAGTGATTCTGTCCAGCAGCTAATGCCCTCTGAAATGGTTTTTCTGAAGAAACTTCTCAAGTGTGTGAAGAAAGTAACTGCTTTCATCACAGTGTCACTACACACTGTATAATCAGAAGACAAATTGAGTACAAAAAAGTACACAACCAAGATTAGCATGTAGCCTGAAATTCTGCTGCATGACTGCAAGTAAGAGAAACTTGCCATTTATTACTACAGAAATGTGTAAGACTGTCTTAGCCTGTAGAATGAGAGACTTCATGAGGTAAGAAAATTTTGGAATTAAGTTGCTACATTAGTGTTTTTGAAACACTGACATCTCTTGCCTAATTTTTGGAAATGTATTTTTGCCTTATCACAGGTGTAAGGAGTAAGTGTCTAGGGCAGGCACTTCTTCCTGCTGTCTCCCTACTATAGCTGCTGTAGCTAGACAGAACTTTGCAGTGTCCTTTCTGTGAATGAACAAGTTCAGATTATGTCCAAGATTAGCCATGAGGTCAGTCTCAGATCAATTTTGTTTGTGTTTTGGTAGATACAGAATTTCTTTTAATTTCAGAAAGATAATTGTCCTCTCTACATCCATGCAAAGTCTTCCTTCCTTGGAAAACACATGCAGATCTCGTGCTTTTGCAAGTTCTGTGAGAAGTTCATGGTGTACAAATGAAATGAAATGTTGACTTGAGCATCCTGGTACCCTCTTACAGATCTTCTATTACTGTTACTCTCAAAATAAGATTTTTTTTTCTTTCTAAATATGAAAGGCAGTCCAATCTTCCCCTACTGCAAATAAATAGCAATCTTCCTAGAAGAAGATTTTTTACAATTCTAAATTACAGGCTAGAGGTACTTGCATGGCTATGGTTTTTATACTAACAGTATTGCTGTTTCTTATATTAAGGCATGTACTATGTCATTCTCTGACCTAGGAAGTTTGGTAAAATACTTTGCGCTATTGTTGTACTGGATCTCTTCTTAGCACCTACAAAAATTTCACTCATAGTATTTTGTGAGACATCCCCACATGTTCTCATTTTCCAGAGTTGTCTCCCACTTGAAGTACCAATTTAACAGTGTTAAGAGTGTTAACAGAGTCCAAGTGTTAACCAGACTGAAATCTTTTCCTGATTATTTTCTAATGGATTTTTAAATCCATTTTTCTAATGGAGATTTCCGACAATATATTATATAATAACAATATGACAATAATTATAGCAGCAATAAATAGTTCTGCTTCTAAGGAAGATACCTGAAAGATGTTGTTTATTCCATGAGCTCATCTCATATTTGTTTCATTTCTACTCTGGAAAAGATCCTTTGTATGTCAATATATGTATATAGGCCATAAGCCACAGGCTAAATGATTCCAGTTTGGAGGTCTGCTGCTCTTGCTTTCAAAGCAGTGACGATTAGTTGAGCTCGTTTTGATGGAGTGTAACGTCTCGGAATAATGGTTGCCTTTTGCCTGGAAGAAATGTCCTGGAACATGGCAGCCTGGGTGCTGGGTACAGGAAGAAAGCTAGCTCTGAACCTCTGGCTTCAAAGCGAAGGCAAGAGTTATGGTGAACCTTCAGGGAAGCGTGGAAGTGTTTGCTTTACCTGGATTGGTTAGGAATCCTTTTCATCTCTTGCCTCTGCAATCTGTGGATTTGTAGCTCAGGTTTATTGTAGTGCGCTTGCAAAATTTTCGTCATTTGGTCCGTTCATGGGCAATATAATCTGCTCACATTGACCATGAAATTTCATAAAGGAATTTGCTTGTGTGTATTATCAGCTACCAATGGCTTTTTTTTTTTTTTTTTTTTAACATTAGTAGCTAAACTGGTAATCTCCTTTAGGACACTAGTCTTTGCGCACTTTTGGTGAAAGAAGCCTTTCTGGTAGCCATTACCTATAAGATTAGAGACAGAAATGTGCAGGGACTCTCCCATAAATATGGCTTTGGTGAGGATGAGTTGTTCTTAGATTTTACCCCAAATTGTACAACAGCCTCTCCTGTTCTTTCACTGTATGGATGTATCTGTGCACATTCTGGCGTTCTTCACAGAACTACATTTTACTGCAGATGAAGTGAAGCTATTGGGTGTCACTTGCTGGATGCCTTCTCTTTTACTCGGGATAGGATCTAGCCTCTCAAGTGCAGGTCTACATTCCTTGTGGTATTTCCTGGCACAATTAACAGCCTATATTGCTCCAGAATCTATCTCAGGATTTATTAATCCTTGACATGATTTGGCTAAGAAAGGTCCCCTTACACATTTTTAGGCTTTTGCCATCAGGGAGGGGATAGTCTCCATATCATACAGCTGTGCAGCACAACTTACATGTTGTCAATGTATTCACCATTCTCTGGGCCACACAGCCAGATCATAGACTAGAATCAAAGATCAAGCCTAGATATCAAGCCTAACCACAAATTAATCACCACCATGTCTGCTAAACCATGTCCCTAAGTGCCCCATCTACACGTTTCTCGAATGCTGCCAGGGACGGTGACTTCACCACTCCCCTGGACAGCCTGTTCCAAGGCTTCACCATGCTTTCCACGTACAAATTCTTCCTCATGTTCCTGAACCTCCCCTGGTGCAACTTGAGGCCATTTCCTCTTGTCCTATGGGTAATTATTCAGGAGAAGAGACCAACCCCCGCCTCACTGCAACCTCCTTTCAGGTGGTTGTAGAGAGCAATAAGGTCTCCCCTGAGTTTCCTCTTCTCCACACTAAGTAACCCCAGCCCCCTCTGCTGCTCCTTGTAAGGTCTGAGCTCCAGCCCCTTCCCCAGCTTCGCTGCCTCCCTCTGAACACACTCCAGCACCTCCATGTCTTTCTTGTAGTGAGATGAAGTTTTCCAAGGCACTCTGGCTGTCTCTGTATCTGTGCGTGCTCTTTTCCCCTATCTTTTGATAGGAATGTGAAGCTCACAACTGTGAGTGAAAGCCTTTGTATGCAATTGCTGGAGCAAAAAAAGGCTATTTATCTTCTCCTAAAGAGGTGCCATGGTGCGGTCACCTATTTCCAAAAATCTGCTTGTGCTTTCATTACTCCAAAATCTGCCTCTTATTGGCAAAAGAGCATAGCTACCATTCACCTTACTCTTTTCAGCGCAAGAAAACGTCACTGGAAGCACAAGCACATGTGGTACTGTGAGAAACCTGCTGTTGTACATGCATGTGCCCCTGCCCTCTGCCTTCTGCACCGGCAGCACATCTCAGAGAGCTTCGTTCCTGCGAAGCAGTCTGCTGGTTAGCTCCAACACGCGTATCCTGTGTGATCATCAGAAAGGTACTGCACCACTGCTGCTTCGGCTCTGCTGTAGTAGAGACCAGCACAGTGGTCATCTGCTGCTCCTCCTCCAGTTGAAAGATGGATTTATATATCTGCAAAATACCATTTTATATGGCTGCAGGATCTAGTAAGAATGGAGGTCTGATATCTGCTAGGTCACATCAATTCTACTATAAATAACTAGCAATGAGATTGTTAGCAGCTGAATGAGCTATGAACAACGCCACAAGTGGCAAAAAAGTTTTGTTTTATATGTGAATTTTTGTCTTCAGAACAGTAGTTGACATTTCCAGTGATTTATGTTTATGTATGGTTTATTGCTGCACACTCATTAAAGCAATAACTGTACCCAGCAATTTTATTGCTGGTTTGAGGTGAGGTTTTATAGTTTGTAATAAACGTACTTATGAGGATTTCATAAAATGAATTTTTTTAAAAGACTCATATTCCACTTGTTTTCTTGATAGTTAAATGGGCTGTATAATACAGAAAACATTTACAATCCAGAACAGATTTTTGAGGATGATGTGACACTTGTAACAGATCAAAGATTAGGCACAATTTATTAGAAACAGTCTTTTAAAACATGTGCTGTCTTCATAATCTGCTGCTGATGGTAATGCCATCTCTGTAGAAGAGTGTACTTTTAACCAATTTTTGTGCCTTCTTCACTTGCTTCACTTGTGGATTGTGCCTGCCATCAGTCCAGCCGACATCAGTCATCATTGTGTTTGATTTTTAAAACATAAATTGCATGGTCTTGTGCTGATGCTTTTTATCTCCCAGATTTGTGAAGACAGATACGTATGTTTTGTAGTCTCCTCTGCAAGAGTCCTATAGATGTCAGAGCCATTTGTTTACAAGATTACCGTGTCAGTGAAGGAATTATGGAGCAGCCTTCAGGATTCAATTCAGATCTCCTATTTACATAGAGAAAAGACTTAAGAAGAAAATATCTAAGGGTCCTGAATCATTATGTCAGACGGGGCAGTGAGCCTCTTCAACACTGGGTCAACTTTTTAGTGCATACTTCTTAGAGAGAATAAATGCAAAATCTGATTGTCCCATCATAGTAATTGTCAGAAAATTTGGCCAAGTAATGACTTTGACTTTTGACTACATTAGCTTTGAAGATATATATGTATTTTAACAAATGAAGCAGATAGATAGCCAAAAACTGAGTGCAATTTTTGTAGCAGCTATGACTGCTTCTTCTGCAATTTATTAGGAAGACTTTTGCTAAACAGGATTAAAGTAGAGTGATTTAAGAGTTATTAACCTTTCTCCTGGAAAGCTCATGAATGTGTTTAGTTTCAGGGAGGTCTAATTTATTTCTAAGACAGAACTACAATCTGTTTAAGTGGAACAAAAGTGAATAACATGTGGGCTGGCAGAAAGAAAAAATGACAGAGTAGAACAGATTGGAAGAGATCTTGGGATGTCTCTAGACTATCCTTTTGCCCAGGGCAAACTCAGCCAAGTGATCGGACCTGGTTGCAGGACTTTTCCCAGGTGGAGCTTTGCCAAGCTCCAAAGACAAAGCCAGCAGCATCTCTCTGAGTCTGGCAGTACCTCCTGTCCTTGTACACAGTACTCCATGGCCACCCCCTTGCTACCAGCGAGGCCCCAGCCCCACAGCTTCTTCTCACAGAGCCAGGCCTCTGCCCCACCACCTCCTCTGGGCTCTCTCGAGGAGCTGGCACTTCCTGATGCAGGCCCCGGCTGGTGGCTGTGCCCAACGGGGCCTGGGAGGACCGAGCAGAAGAGACAACCCTGCCCTGCTTGGGCCAACCCTGCTTATGAAGTTCCTCTTGACCCATTCCTCCACTGGTCTAGGCCATACGGCTCTGCTCTTGAGCGTTTCCCAGCTTGCTGTCCTCTGTGAGACTGTTGCAGGTGCACTCCACCTCCTGCTCCAGGACACTGCTGAAGGTGTTGGACGGGGCAGATCCCAGAAGAGACTCTCTTGTAAATGATTCCCACAGACTACACACTGTTAACCAACAATGTTTGAGCCTGACTGTCGCGCCGATCTTTTGCTTGTGTAGCTGCCCACCTATCCAGACTGTAACGTCCTACAAGAGAGGGATACATGAGAATAGTGTGAGACTGATTTGAAAGCTGTGCTGAAGTCCAAGTAAATGGCATCCGCTGCTTTCCCTTTTACTCCTGGTAAGCCCAGGCTGACTGTTCCCAGATGCCTTCTTCAGTGGCTGGGAGAGGTTTCCAAAAGGATTAACTGCATTGTTTTCCCAAGGATTGAAAATGAGGTTGACTGACCTCTAGTTCACCTGATCACCCTTCTTGCCATTTCTGAAGATGAGTATGACATTTTTCTTTTGCCAGGCCATGGCCTTTCCGAGATGACTGGAAGCAGCTTCACTAAGATGTCAGCCAACTCCCTCCACTTGTCTGATCCCAGGGATTCTCGGGGTCAGAATTTTGCAGGAGATCTCAGGCTCAGTCCTCACCCACGCCCCATGGCTTTGCGCTTGACTTTTTGCACTTTGACTTGAGCACTGTCCCTAGGCTTGGAGAACTTGTCAGGGCCGACCACGTGGAAGAGGGATATAAATCTTATGTAAATAAATCATATGTAGTCTGAGCTGGTGCTACAGGGCATTTTAGAGTAGGTAAAGCACCCACCAGCCAACCTGGACCTTTTCCTTTGAACAGGGTTGCCAGTTAACCAGTTACCTGTGGCACAAAGGGCCTAGCAGCACAAAGGGCCTAGAAAAGAGCCCAAGACATATCCTATGTTTGAAGGTAAACAAAAAGAGGGCGTTTTTCTCCTGTGAAAGACAAGAGAGAGCAAGAGAGAGAAAGGACCAGGCAACCAAAAGCAAACTAACAAAAAACAAACAAATGAAAAAAACTTGGAATTTTGGAACTTCTCCACAATAGCTCCTTGACCAAGTTTACTTGATATGAGAGAGAATCTCACTGGGATGGGATAGCATGACTACAATTACTACTGTTTGTAGAGTGACTGAGAAACAAATTCAGTGCAAGGGAGACCCTTTTTATTTCTATACAGTTTTGAACTGTTGGAGACTGCAGAAGGGAGAGGGAGCCTTAGGAGCATGAGACATAGAACTGTATGTCAGGAGGTATTGAAACAAACAAACAAGCAAACAAACAAACTTCTAGGCACTGTTTGTTTGTTTTTCCTCACTAGGAAGTTCTCTGGACAGAGAAAATATATTTCATTAGTGCCTGATTCTCAATAGAGATAGAAAGTGAAATATAAAATTGGAATCAAGCTATAGAAAGATCTGAAACAGAAATATATGGTGATGACAACATAAATAGAAAACATACAAACTGGAGCTGTTTGGCACCGGTAAATGCGTTCTCATAACCAACATGTTCTTTAGCGGTCAGCTACTTTGTCCATCTCCTATAATACAGATTTTCTCCCAGTGAAATGTGGCAAGGGCTTTCCCAGCATCCTTCCTCCTGCAGACAAACAGGCTGAGATGAAAGCTAGAGCCTTCTAGAGAGAGGAGGGAGGGAAGGAGCTTAGGTGCTGCTAATGGTTTCCATGGGAAATGCTGAAAGAAAATCTAAAAATTGTTAGAGTTAGAGATTCAAAATGTTAGCAGAAATGCATTTTTCCCTGGGGGGCTTGGGAGAGAGGGAGGATGGGACATTAATGTTAGTATTTTTTTTTTAATTAGAAGGCAAAATCAAAGCACTAATAATTTTTAGTAGGAAAGGCAGAAAGGAAGATGTGAACTAAGATAATGGGGTTTTGTGTGCCTAATTTTGATAAAGTATTTTGAAACTGAAGAGTATCAGGCTTAGTTTTGGATGCTTTTGAAATCCTAATACAACGTGTTTGAAAATAAAATTACCATGACTTTTTTCCAGTATTGGTAAAGAGTCAAAATGCTTAGATGGTCTGTATTTTAGGAAATTGAGCGAAATGTAAAAAACTGACTTTCTTGCCTACATATACAATGGCTGTATATGGAACAAATTTCTGAGGAAAGGAACTTAAGCAGTTTATTCATGAGATCAAGACATCTTGATTTGCCTCTGGAGGAGGAAATCTAGGAGTCGAAAATGTTGAGGAAACATGAAAATGTCCAAAGCTGAGCTTATGATACATTTCAGAAGGCTTAATATCTTTTCCTGTTCCTAAATTTTGGTGTGCTCTTACCTTTGTTTAACCTTTGGCTTCTGCTGTGTGACAGAACAACGGGACCTTTGTTAAACTCTGGGCAGAGCCACTGATCCGTTGTGTCTCACTTAATGATTGCTTAATCTGTTGGTCATCTTCCAGTCTGTCTATGATTCTTTTCTTTTCCTTATCAAAACAACAGAAGCAAAAAATATCACTTAGACCCTTCTGCCTTTTATTTAA
The DNA here is from genome assembly GCF_000705375.1 of Tinamus guttatus. Next base: position 394,565 of record NW_010589796.1, read on the forward strand.
ACCCTGAATGCTGAAACATGAGAGAGAAGTAACTTCTTCCTAGCCAGCCTAACATAACCTGTGTGGAGTACTTGTTTTAAAAGCGGCAAAGTCTGAACTTACTCTGCGTCCCTGAAATGAAAGAAAAGCACAAGAGTTTTACTCATCTAGAAATGCACTGGAATACCACTTTGAACAACAAGAATGCTTACAGGGTTTTACTGAAGATACTGGTAGATGGTAGCAATCCTGACATCATTTTTCAAAAGGATTCTGAAGTCATTGGCATGGGCATTTTACTCAATTTTGTCCTTTATAAGCAGATATATTTTATGAATTTCTCATTGTAATGGATATTCTCTTAGCCTGCCCAAACTCTTCTACTATAGTATAGTGCCTATAGAATAGCCTCCTACTGCCTGCTGGTTTTCTGAGTTGGTAAGAATATTGGACCATGAGGGAAGGGAAGGGAAACAGTAGATCTCTACATACATGAGCAATAATGTCTTTACAGTAGTCCTGAGAAAGAGGCTTGGTAAACTAAAACTGAGAAGTAAAAAAAAGTCAAATGGAAGATGTCTGTGCGAGCTCATTTAATCTGCTACATATTTTGTGCACCTTGAATGTCAAATTTGCAGCATTATTCTGAAAATAGGCTGAACCTGCAAATATTTTATCTGACATTTCTCTCCCCAAAGGTGTGCTTTTTTTAAATTAATTTTTCTTCTTATACAAAGCCTGAATACTATCCGCTGTTAGTACGGGCTTGAGGTTTTGGACGTGTCTTTTCTTACTATAACTGAAAGCATTAAATAATGATTGCATAGAAATAAACACTGTAATTAAAATTGCAATTATTTTTCAATGGTGTGACCTCTTTATAGCATGTGAAACTTTTCAAGAGAATTTGTTTCATCTCTAGAATCAAGTAACTAAGTACATGAGTTTTTATGAATCTGCAGAGAACGACAGTAGCTGAAATAGGTTTTGCAGGAAAGATGTTTACTATATACCCTACAGCTTTAACTGAGGCAGTTAGTAAATCACTTTTTGTCACTCACTGTAAATCATTTTTATAGTACCTTAGAGTTCAAAGTATTGCTTACACAGCACTGTGAGTATGCTGGCCTGTTACAGATTTCTGAGCACTAAAGGGAAGTATACCATCTAAACTAGATTTAATTCCGCTAGTAGCAACATCAAAAAATCGAGAAACCCAAGAGCAATGGCATTGAGTTTGTTGTAGGCAATGTGCAAGTTCTAGGAGCACTTTTAAAGGGGGAAAGTTGGCACCGCAAAGCTATTCAAACAGCACTGTGTTTTGGAAACAAATAGATCAAATGATTGAAAAAGAATCGAATACTCTTCTCTTTCAATGAGTCTCCATTAGCTCATTGTTGTCTGGCTAGACAGCCCAGGTCTGTCCCAGACGGTGCCACACTGTCATAAATCTTGTCTGGAAGCCTGGTGGTAATAATGCTTTCGTTAAAAGGGCCTGCAAGGTAAACGTTTTAACATCTGAGATTAAAGTTAATGACCTTATCATGTAGAAATTCAGTTCATCTCTCCTGAAATCTTTCTTTGTCACTCATCCGGGAAGACTTACTTCACCTATACAGCCAAAATAATTTCCTTCCTTTTGTATATGGGCCGTAGCCTGGTCTCAGCTCTGTTTTTGTGCTGTTGTCAAAGTAGGGTCAGGCTGGGCTTTCAAGTGTGCAGAGTCCATGTCATCTAGTTACTACCACCGTCTAGATAAACAATATGTTTCTATCCTGTGTTTTAACAACAAAAATTCAAGTAGCTATGATGCGAACATATTTCTCCTTAATCCCTTTCCCTCATGATCTTGAAGGGAACCTGAGTCATAAACTGTCTTTTTGTAGACAGCTTAGGTTGTTGTTTGTTGTTGTTGTTTCTTCCCCTTCCCCTTCCCCTTTCCTTTCCCCTTCCCCTTCCCTTCCCCCCATTTTTTTTTAAGACTTTGGATTGAGACTGCTCTATCCTTGCTAAATTCTTGCCCCCAAGTTACTAATCCAGCTGAGATGATGGTGATCCCTGCTCACACTAAGTTAAGCCCAGCAGAGCTATGCGTAGCACTGGGTGGAAACATAACGCGGCTTCTAGAAAGTTCTTTTGTCTGAAGTCACCAGGCTCAGTTTTCCAGTGCTAGTTTTACTAACGGTAAAGTGTGAATATTCCTTTACCTCGCAGGGCACTTACTGAAGCTTCTGTTATGAGAACAGTCACTTCTTTGTTTCATAGTTTATCAGCTAGAGTGAGCAAGGTTAGACGTATTAGAAAATTATGTAACTGCTCAAACACACCACCATTTCATCCCATCGTGCCCGACCAGCTGCGGAAGTCCCCAGAGCACTCGCAGTTGCCTGGTGCAACACTTGCATAAGTAGCTGATGCCACTTGAACTCCTATTTAGAAACATTGGAATATGTGAGGCAAGTTGTGCTATAGAAAGTTCACTGTATTTTAGAGATTGTAGATATGCTTACAACTGCTAAAGAAAATTCCTATTTGAATTCCCAAAAGAGCTGTAAAATGAGGACTAAATAAAACATGTTGATGCAAGCAGCAAATTCTGCTTAAAAAATGTCGTACCTGTTTAAGGCTAAATATTTGTTTATGGCACTGATGAAATACAGGCATATAGAAACAGGTAATTATTATGAGGGACTGATTTATTTGTTTCCCTTTTCTCCTCTCTTCTCCAGAAATACAGATGTTATGCATTTCAGTTGCTTTCTTGACTTAAAGACGGAAACAATAAGTATTTTTCTCAGTATCTATTTCTGGATGTGGAAGGTTTTTGGAGGACACACATCATGACAAGATGTGTTCATCCCATCCCATTTCTGTGGAAATCAATAGGAGCATGATATGTGGAGACAAGCCTTAAAGAAAACAAAGCTTTGCAAATGACTTTAAAGCCACTAAATGTGGATTTTTTTTTCCCATCTGTGTACTATCCAAATCACACAGTACCTCTGGTGCTAATTAATTTAATTGGTAAACTTATTTGGGCAATGTTTTCAAGTTCCACTAAGCTCTCTCAGGCCTTGGCACGCAATTAAAGAAGGAGCTGACTTAAATAACTCTTTTTTTTCTGCTTAAACAACTGAACAATTAAATCATATTTTATTATCTTTATAACAACTTATGAGCAAATATGTATATAGTTTATATAGATACGTGTGCAAACATGTGTCTGTTACTAATTTTGAATCCTAAGCAGTTTCGAGACTTGCCTTTCATTAAAATTTCTTTGAAACATTAATTTCGTATTGGATTTTAAAAAGACATCAACAAGTTCTTTCTTCTAGCATGCTTTTTAAAATCCATCATTCCTTTTTCTTCTCCTTTTCCTTGATTTTTTTTTTTTTTGGCCTTTCGTTTATGTTCTCATTCCTGGTTTGAAGGCCAAGAGGGAAGTTCTCAGGAAGGAAAGTAGCAGTGAGGTAGAAGAGGACGTGTGGGTGCTTGGTCAGCTTGATGTTTGCAATGCTCCTTAAGCAGCAGGGGGCTATGGACATAAAATGACCAGTAACATTATTTCTTGCAGCTTTTTTAACCTGATGCTTAAGAAATGTGCTCATCTAGAGAGAGGCAGCGCACTGTGTTGTGTTGTTCCAGGTACTGAGTTTTGCAAAAGAAATTTCACTCTCCTGTCACTTACATCTCTGCCCGTGTATTACAGACTGTTCTTTCTCCATGCTGTGTCATAGATCTAGAGCAAATTGAAGTTTAGATAAAGGAAACAAAAAAATGTAGACACCAGGTTTTAAATGAGATGCAGCTGTTTGTCACACTGACTAGGGGAAGAATTTTCTCTCCCAGGCTGCCACCAACTTTGACAAGGATGTAGAAATTATTACTGACTAATAATTGAAACCCTGCTCTTTCAAAGAGCAATAAAATATAACTTCAATTGCCTAGGAAGTTGCAGGTGGTCTGTAGACTGAGATCTCATTTTAAAAACAAATGATGCAGAAATATACAAGGGCATAAGAAAAAAGCAACTTCTCAGATGACAAGTTTTCCTTTTTTTAATTGTCCTCCAGTTTTCTTTTACTAGTGGGTAGTCTCACTGTGTCTCACTCATATCAATGCTTTCATATACGGAGAGTCAGGATGACTGAAATTAATGATACAAAGCACATCATTAATCTGCCCACTGGCAGTTTGAATAGTCTTAGTAATTCTATGCCAGCAAATGCCTAAGGATACAGTGTTGCTCCCTTTAGTGCAAGTAAGACGTTGTTTTTTTTTCATTTGCTTCTATTGGTCTTGATTTTCTAAAAATGGAATTAGGTACATAGAGACACACTGTTTATATTGAAAATGGAATAGAACAGTGCAATTTCTTTCAATTAAACCTTCTTTTTATCTTTTGTTTATTTTATTTTTTAGCCATTGAAATTTTCAGAATATCTTTGAGTTTGTTTTTTAAACTCCATGAAGATCTGTTCATGCCAATTAGTTCAACCCTGCATTGGGACTCTGGTGTATATGTGACAAAATGAGCAGAGTAACCACTTGAATGTTGCCAGTTGCTGCTTTCTTCGTGGCAATTTCAAAAGCAAGTTAGTGCCATTTTTTTTTGTGCATATGTATGTCTAAACATCCATTCCATTTTGCTAATTACATGTGAATTTTCACCAGAGAATTATAATGTGTGTGCAATGAAGTTGTCTCCCATCTCTTGCCTAGATGGGAGCAAGGATGTATGAGCAAAAGCTTTAATATATGTGATTATGGATACTATTCATTTTAAACATGAATGATACTGAAATCCCTGTAAGACTGAAATGTTTATAATTTAATACCATGTTTCTCACAGGAGCAACTGAGAAATCCTCCAGAGGATGGTAAAAGAAACTGCACAACAGAAGATGACTTCCCTCAGAAGTAGCTGAACTGTGTAACTTATGAACCCCAGCACTCCAGGATGTAATCTATCTATCTTTCTTTCTTTTTTTCTCTAGCCAATGTCATTGTTCTCTGGAAGTATTAATATTAACAGGAGGAATAATGCAGACATGAGCAAAGAAGAGGAGTGAACCTGCCTCTATTTTCCTATCACAGTTAGTGAACATGATGCAGTGAAACAAATGAGCAGGAAGGCATTCCACCCGCTTGGTATCTGCTTTCATTTGTTGAACAATTTCCATGAAGAGCAGTGAAATACACCAAAGTTTTAATGAGAAACTGCTGTCACAAGCGGGCTCCTGCGCCTAGGTGCTCCCATCTCTGCTTGCGGAGGGGCTCTGGGCTAGACGAGCAGCCTGCACGCGACGCCCCCGCTCCTGCAAAGCGCTCCCCGTGTCCCGGGGACAATCCTGGTCGCACACACGCATGCACGGGATTGCTAACTGTGCAGGCTTGTTCTCTGCTTTTAAACGTAGATAAATCTTTTACTATGGATTCTGGAATGCATATGAAAACAAACAAGCAAACTGCTTCATGGCATCTAACTAGATGTCCACGTATCCTGTGTTTGTCAAGCTGGGAGGTATTTGGCCTCTTTTGGAGACAGGATAGTGGATCTGATGGACAGTGCGTTGTCACCTGCTGTGGCATTTCTATATTCTTGTGCTGCTAGAAAAGCTGTGATATCCAAGTAAGGTTTCAGGGAAGTGACTCATCTGAGCCTATGAGCATAAAGATAGAGTAGAAATAAATAGTATATCTCCTCTAGGATTTGTCAAGCTACATCATGCCTTGGAAAGTGGATGTTGAGTGGATGTTTTTGAATTGCTGGGTGCCCCAGACTAACAAATTCACCCACCGAACTGTTTTATAGCCATGTCATAAAATTTAGCTGAGACCATAGTGCTTTCTAGTAGGATTTATGAAATCATTGCATGGGAAGCATAATGTGATACAGTTGGACAATTGTTTGGCAACCGTTGCTTAAAAAAAAAAAAAGCTCACACAGACAGACTCACACACACTAGTCCAAGAAACATCAAAAAGCCTGGGGAAAACCCACCTAGAAACACTGCAGAAAATGAGCATGCACACAAAAGAAAGGGTATAATTTTGTGATTAGTAAAAACCGTATTGCTCTAAAACTCTAAAAACTCTATTACAAAGTGATATTCAGCTCAAGGGATGGGTTTCATTACCTCAGTTTTAAACAGATGCAAGCAACAGTGTAAGGTTCAAGACTATGGTGGAACTGGATCTCTCAATACTGTTCAGTAGCTTAGCCAGCACTTGAATTCAGTTGCTGCAGTAAACTTCCAGCACCTCTGAAAACTTGTCATAGCCGATGTGTGTGACAACACAGCAGACCTAAGGTCATTTAGATAGGCAGCAGCACAACGAGGGGCAAAGCCAGGCTAGGGCATCCCCACTGCATCTCCACTGCATTAGTTTGAAGAGCCTCTGCCCTAAGCACTTCTCTGAGTAACTGGCACATGAACTCACTATCTCCTCATGAATCCATGCCCTCACAGATTTTTTTCTCTCTTGCAAATAAAGCAACACGTAAATATTTCTTCAAAAGTAGGACAATAGTAGATCAAAAGTTTGGGTTAAAAATATGTCTTAAGTAAGAAACAATTCTTAAGTCTTTTATCTGCATTGCAAAGACAATAGTGATACACTACCATAAAAGATCTAAGGTCTGCAATACAAATAACTTTCTATTATTTGAACATCTTTTAGTTACAATCTTTGGACAGTCTTTTTTTGTCATTATTCAAGTTCCATTTCTCATATGTTCTGTAAGTAGTTAGCTACTTTCCAGGTGACTTTGCAGATTGTATTTTGTAGCTGTTTTCTTATTGTTAAAGAGGCTGATTAAAAATACCCACTACAGATAAGCTGATTGATGAAAAAGTGTGAGCAATAAACATGCAGATTTTCAGAAAGACCTGTTCATTTTTAAAACCATGTTAATTTGGGTGCTGGATGTTTTTCTGAAAGTTTATCTCTTAAAGATGGCTTGTGAAGTTACATCATTACCATTTACCTTGCTTGTGCTTGTGTCATTATCTTGCTTGTGCATAGCCTTTGTTAGCTGTAAGTGTGTCCGTAAAGGAGTGCACTGGGTTTTAACCCGTTTAACGTTATGCAGTGTTTTCTTTGGCAAAAAGAGTTCTGAAAGACAATAGCAACCTTCAAAATATGTTGCACTGAATTTATTTTGGTCCATTGGTGTTTAACAGGATTGATAGTTACATGGTGCTGGTGTCACAAGCAGAAGTGGCCTGGCATGTTGACACAGCAAACCTTTAGGTACGCCTCAGGACCATCTCCTGTGGAAATCTCCTAGTAGCCCGTGCTCTTCCAGGCAGTAATTCAGAGCACCTATTTCAGAGAATAAGCAAATGGGAATGTGTCCAGGAAAACCAGCCTCTCCAGGCTAACTTTAGGCTGAAAGATGCATAGCTGAAATAACAATATGGAAGCCATCTCCCTCATGCATTTCTGGAAAAGCCTGCACTGAAGACCGGCCTGCACCATGTTCATGCAGCCACTCTGCAGTCAGTCTGGTGTCCTGCTCTGACCATGCAAAGCGCAACCTCCAGGCAGCAGTAACCCAGGAATGGCCTGTGCCAACGCACTGCAGCCGAATCAGGGGCTGAAGGCAAGCGTTGTGTAACGAACTGTTTTCTCATACTGCTTGCATAAGCATGTTTTTCCAGTTTTTCCACTGAGACATGGAATGAAAGTTGGCCTTGGACATCTGTCGCAATCGAAGACTGCTCTTGGAGCTTCCTGTCAAATATCAACCTTTCTTCTCATCTTCTTTCTGCCTATCCAATTTCCTATCATGCTGCAGAAGGAAATGGTAGGCTGTGCTTCTCTGCAGGGCTGCACACTGCTCCACTGCTGTAGCCCTGGTCCCAGAGGTAGTCACGCTTTGGCGCGAGCTGATGCAACTCGCCGGCGAGCTGCAGCGTGCTAAGGCAGCTGGTGTCCAGATAATGGCAAAACAGTGCCTTTATTTCATACATTCACCCAGAAGCCTCTCATGACTTAGGAAAGGGCAAAAGTTATTAAAGCATCTGAAACTAGTAGTCAAAATTGAGGAGATGATTGCCTATTGATTGTCATGATTGTCAACAGTACAAGGAAGAAAAAAAAAAGACAAACACGGATAGCATTAGCATTATTTTGTAAAGAGCTCAATCTAAACCACAGAGCTATTTTTTTGCAACTAAATTGAAGCTCAGCCGCATGCAGAATTAAGGTTTTGGATTTATACTGGATAATCTATCATGCAGATAGCATGCAGATTGCTGTTTCCACAGGACATTCTGAAGTATTTCACAGGAACTGCAAGAAATTGAATGTCAGGCTAGAGGACTCCTGTGTAGACTATAAGAGAAGAAATTCTGTTCCAATTGAGACTTAATAAATAGAAATATTTTTATAATGCCTTTTGAATACAGTTGTTTTTAAAATTTAGTTTTTTTTCAATGAAAATATTTAATCTAGGAAGAATTTGGTAAAAGAAAAGATTTTACAATTTAATCAAAGTGAAAAAATATTAAGTACAGCCTGTATTTTATTTCATGCAGCATTGATGATGACAGTGATGATAAATTATTAAAATAAGACTAAAATTAAAGAGGTTATCATTCAAGCTCTCCCTAGAACTCAAACTTAAAGTTTAGACTATCCATTTTCTTTTGGTCATTTTTTTCCTATAACATGAGCCTCTTTCTCTTTCTTAAAAATATTCATTTACTAAATAAATCCTTATTTTCCCAAAATGTAATTCTTGCAATTACTTGTGACGTAGACAAAAATGTAGAAATTGAGAAAACTAGAAGGAACTATAACTTTAATTTTGAGTACCCAGCTGCCAGCATCGCACTTAGAGGCACTTATGACCTATCGCATAGGAGGCACGATGAACTAAATAGATGTTTTTAAAGAGCAGACACCAGCCCACTGGAAACAGTCTGAGAGGACTGTTTGCTTTACTGAAATGGAACGACGAAAATCCAGTAATTTCTGTCTTAAGCTATTGTTTTCTTCCCCATCATTGCTAACTGGCAGTATTTCAGCTGGATGAGGCGTGCAAGCCAGTCAGGTCTTTGGGTCCATAGAAGTGATAAGGGCTGTAAAGTCAGCTCAGCTGTACAAACAGATCTGCTGTCTGGCATGACTTCCCCTTGGTTCGGAGAAGGAAATCTGAAACAACTGCAGCACTAATGGTAAAGTATTTGCAAAGAGGGAAAGGATTTGGATTTCTTACTCAAACTCAAAACATTTTGATAGTGTTAATCAGTGGTGTTTTAGTTTTGGAAAGGGAACCTTGCTAACACATTTGTCTTAATGTAATCATTGAAAAGAATTTAACACATCTGTTAATTTATTTGGTGAATTTTCTGTTCCTTTGCTGCCAGTGTTCTGGCAAGCCCAACCTTCTGGAGAGGTGGGAAATGACTTAACCTTGATATTGCAGTTCATCTTTTTGTAATTTCTGAAAAAGACTCAGTAAGCCCAAGTCGATAAGGCTTGAAACAGGTTTGAAAACACACACATACACAATACACAATGCATACACAAGCTTGTGCAGATCGTTTTACAAATGCTGGTGTCTTTGTGTTAAAGTGTATTCTGAACTGTCAATTTGAAACAGCTGACAAGAACCTGTACATAAATAAGTGAAACAACTGTGCGCCTCAGCAGCAGATGGGTGCATTCAGGATGTTACACAGTTGAAATCACATTTAACATGCTTGTTTTAATTGAGCCTATTGAAATAATAATTCTAGTTTTAAATGCTGCATGTCAGAGTTTGGTCTTGTAGTACACAGCAAGGCTCACCCTCAAAGGCTGCTAGAAAAAAAATATGAATCTCTGTCTTGCATTTCTGCATGGTCCTACCCTGATCTCCAAACATGATGGGGCTGCGCTACCAAAGTGGATTGCTGGAACCCAAGTTTCTTTTGTGTCAGAAGGGAACATATGTCCCTTCCAGAGTGCAGGGACAGATGTTCCTTGGAAATATGGCAATAGCAATGTGTGATGCTTTTTTTTTTGTCGTTATGCCAAATACCAAATACCCATGATGATTATGTTGGAACAATAAATACGAAACCCATGTAGAAATAGGATACTCTTTCCTCACTAAGGGTGGATTGAGACCTTCTCTGACAGCATGCTGACTGAAATACTGCCATTATCCATAGTTGAGTGCAGGATTAGGGCCCCTAAGTTTTGATAGAGTGTGATGAATATGGAGGAACACCTGTCTCTACTCATTTTTTTTCATCTCTTCTGCGAGATCCTACCAACATTGCTCTACATTAAACACTGAGCCACAGTTGCTTTGATATCTTGATTTCTAGGTATTTTCCCACTTAGAGAAGGAGAATGGTTGCTTTTAGCCTGTGTAGCTTACCCCTCTTTGGCTTCATCATAAAAGGAATGGACAGTTGAAAAGATATCTGTATTGAGAAGGAGATGTTGAGCTAGTGTTGCTCTTTAATAAAACGCTGAAAAGTTTCCTGCTTTGGCTCAGAGATCCTTGGTAGTGCTGAGGTACCTGGGCCCACAAAAATAATTTGCGCAGCATGACTTTTTGTGTTTTTCTCAAAAATAGAACTATATCACACAAGTCTTATGTAGTGAAGAAAACCCAAGAGAGCTTTTCATGACCAAAGGGCACCAGTGGAACAAATCGCTAGACGCAGGAGGTGCTGATGCAGGAGGAGTTGTGTTGGTGAGTCAAGCTTGGTAGGCAATGATGAGACTGCAGGAGCATTTCCATGATACATGCACATTTGTGATAGATATAACACCATTTTACTAGGTACCAGATGCTTAGCAGTTTTCTTTTTGTCACATAATTGAATAAAATCCTTTTTTTGTTTTCCTTTTCTAGTTATCTTAAACAAACAAATCACCTCCAAACCTAGGCAAGAATAACTTTCTAGAAAAATAGTATTTGGGGTTTTTGGGTTTTCTTGAGGGAATCTTTAGATGTTCATTCCCTCCCTCATTGCCAATTATTCTATCACCTGACAGAGGACACCTCTCTAATGCCACCCTGTGTGGTGTAGCCTGACTTGGGTCTATGCTGCATGAGTGAGGAACATCAGCCCCTTGGTGAGGTGTGACCTGCGACAGCTCTGCTCAGACTCACCACTTCCTCGGGCAGAGTGCTCTGTAAGACTGTCAGGCATATGGTGCCACTCTTAATGTAGGCACCAAGATTTCTTCATGTGAAATGAATTAAGAAATCAGTGTTTACATTTGAATACCCATAAATACAGTAATTCTCATTCCAATAATTTTGTCTTAGCTTTGCGAATCCACTATGTTGTTATGCAAATTCTGTAGAAAGACTGAAAACACCGATGAAGTTTGCAAACTTCGGAATATAATATTTGTAAGTTTGGCAATCAAAAATCTGATGCCACTTAAAGGCATTACAGAAATCACAGAGCCATTACAAGTTGCCTCTTCGGAGCTTGTGTGACTGAATGACCTCTTTCTGAATAACAATCCTAGTTTCTTAGCAAAATTGCCAGTATTTTAGAGGAAATTGGTAATCCTATGCTAGGGAGATGGGCGTTAACTCCACTAGTTATATCTAGGCAATCAAAATCATTTCTTTACAGAGAGTATTGTTTCTGTTGACAAGAGGAAATGATAACAGCATGGTTAACAAATTCCTATTTCTCCATTATTTGCAAAAATGTTCTCTTACACTGTCAACTTTCTAAGTATCTCACATACTAGAACTGCTGATGAAATCTGTGCTAGATAGATAACGATTTTTCCACAAGATGCAATTAATTTGCTAACAGGAAAATATTCACACATTTTTCTAGGAATCCATGGCAGTACTTAATCTGCCTCCTTAGGATGAATCAGAGAGCTTATGTTAAGATTTCCACTCTTTCACTACTTAGAGTCGTTCTCTCTCCATTCCTCTCTGCTCAAGAGAAAGGAGTGAGATCGGGAGGCAGTTGTTAGCCTGCTCTATTGCCTCTCCAGAGGAGAGGTAAACACTGTGGGGGAAGATTATGTCTTGGCTTTGTACGGACAGCTATTTTGTATGGTCAAATTCGCAGGAAAGTAATGTAGCCCATGAACTGCCTCCAGGTAGAGTCATGAAGCAAGGAAGAAAAATCTGTTTCTGTGACTGCTTTTCCCATGGGACATTAGCATGAAGTACTTTTTAACGATACTAACATTTTTCTGTTAGGCCAAGAACAACGTTTAGACTGTGTGTTATAGCAGTGCCTTGCAATTGGTACCACAGCAGTCTCGTTCCTTTAATTCAAAGTACCTCTGTCTACAGAAAAAGGCAAACATAGTCTCTTCACGTTGAATGGAAAGCCTGTGGCAGACAAGGCATCAGAATTTAGGTCTCCTGACCAGGTCATTTTCTTACCGCTTCCTATAACCAACAAATGAATGACAAAGAGTAATAGTATATATATATACCCACACACACACACACACATATATACATATCAAGATATATATATACTATCACTATATATATGTATACATATTTTTAAAGGCAACATCGTGTTTATTGCCTTTGAAATAGACAGGTGATTGTTTGTCCTCTTTCCTTTTCCACTGCCTCAAAAAGAGAAAGTATAAGCAGCCCTTAGCTCTAACTCTGCTGTAGGTTCAAAGCTTTTACAGATCAGTCGCAAAGTGTTGGCACGAGGTGCCGGTTTGGCACTAGGCTGATGACTCCCTGCAAGATGACAGCTCAGAGTCCTTGGTGATGGGCAGGATGATCTCCTGAGCCTGCACCATGTCACAGCCCCACGTTGCAGCTGTGGTAATGGAGACAGGGAGTGTGCAACATCCATGTGTGATCAGCTAGCCTGGGGACAGCAAGGAAAGGCACAGGCTGTGGGGAAAGGTTACAACAGCTCAGTGGGAACGTGCTTGTCTAAGTGAAGAAGTGTACTATGTCACTGCTCTTTTCTGGGGGGAAAGGTGATAAATTCTTCTTGAGGAATTCTTCCCTTGAAGAATTCTTGAATTCTTCAAGACGGCCAATGGGTTCCTGGGATGTGTTAAGAAGAGCATCTCCAGCAGGTCGAGCGAGGTGATCCGGCCGCTCTCCTTAGCCCTGGTGAGGCTGCATCTGGAGTATTGTGTTCAGTTCAATACAAGAGGGATATAGAAGTACTGGAGAGAGTCCAGTGCAGGGCTACAAAGATGATCAGGGGCCTGGAACATCTGCCCTATCAGAAAACAGTGAGGGAGCTGGGCCTGTTCAGCCTGAAGAAGAGAAGGCTGAGAGCGGACCTCATGCGTGTCTACAAATACCTCAAGGGAGGGCGTGAGGAGGATATGGCCAGCCTCTTTTCAGTGGCGGCCAGCAATAGGACTAGAGGAAATGGCCACAAACTGAAGCACCAAAAGTTCCACAGGAACTTAAGGAAAAAATTTTCAACCGTGAGGGTGACAGAGCACTGGAACAGGCTGCCCAGAGAGGCTGTGGAGTCTCCTTCTCTGGAGATCTTCAAAACCCGCTTGGACGCAGTCCTGTGCCACGTGCTCTAGGTGTCCCTGCGTATGCAGGGGGGTTGGACTAGATGACCTCTAGAGGTCCCTTCCAACCTTAATGATTCTATAATTCTATGATTCTATGAAATTTACACCCATCACACCCAATTCCACACCAGAACCAGCAGCAAAGACTTGTGCAACAGCATGAGGGGCAGCAAGATACTAGCAAACCCCTCTAGAAAAACCTTCCCTGGCCAAGAGGGAGAGCTTTGTGGGCGGCCTGTCAGATGGGAAGGAATAGCTGTATAATTGGTATGTTCAATTTGGAAAGGCGTGGATAACTAAAGGAAATGCAGATGTGGATAAGTTCCACCTGTTCATTGATGAATATAATGCAAACACATTGTGAGGCATGTAGAAAAACTGCTTAAACAGAAAGAGCATTTTCTCAGGTTTTCCCAGCAGCAGTGCCTGAGAAAATGTTGCAGGGGAATGACAGCCATGCCTTGGGTAGCAGTATTTGCTGCTCTGTCCAACACCCCACAAGTCTATTTATGAATTAAACCAGTCACTCAGACTTGTTGAACCAGTGGCGTGGTTTGGGGTTAAGCGAGCAGGATTTGTCATACACTGTCTGTGCAGTGGCACAGCTGAGAGGAAGTTAAAAATTTGGTGAGCTGGCGAGGAGAGGTGAAAGCTCCGCAAATCACCAGTAACTTGCATGTGTATGTTTAGAGGCTGGGAAAACACAGTCCTGGAAAACAATGCCCCAGAAATACTAAGTAAAGAACTCGCATGCCAGCATTTTAGTTGTGGATGATTAGGATGTTTTCAACTAAGAAAAATCTTTTACAAATCTTTACAAAAGAAAAATAATTCCAAACTTGCTTTTTTTTTTCACAGAAGATGGAAGAGATTTTTATCATCACCCTGAGCAGGTAAGCACTTGAGTGCAAGCACATTTTTCAGTGTGTTTTGTCTAGTTAATGAAGGACAGCGTATTTGTGACACTTTTCTCCCTTTTGCAGACTAACACTCCACATTTGCTCTTCAGTCATATTAAACTTTTCATAGCAGTGTTTGTGCTTCCACAGCTTTATTTTTTCCTCAGTACAGCATATTGACTGTGGAAGGAAAATACGGTGCAGCTGCCAAGAGAAGAGGCAGCCGGCAGCTCTGCTCCATTGCTGGAGCAGAAATTCTGAGAGCTCTGACCATGGATCAAAAAAAAAAAAAAAAAAAAAAAAGCTCCAAATCCCCTTGAATGGCACACAAATATGTGTGTGCCTAGTGGCTCTAAGCTTGCATTTATCTTTGATTCCAGGGAGCCTGGGGAAAGAGGAAAGCATCAGCAAATGTCCTCAGCTCCCAGGAGAGGGAAGCAAATGGGAGGTTGGCAGTGCAGGCACCTGCGCAGCTTCATTATCCTGGGCTTGGGCTGCTCATGCACAGGTCTCCTGGCTCCAGCGTGCCCTGCATGGGTCAGTTTGCTCTACTCAGTTCACTGTGTGGGAACTTCTACCTCGTGTGTGAAAGTCTGATGGTCTTTCCAGTACTGACACTCACCTCAGACCCCTGAACTTTTGCAGCAGTTTTGTCCATGGTCAGGGGAGCACAGGCTTCCCCCGCACCTGGGGTGATGGTGCTTGCCCAAGGCTTTCTCAAGTTTAGGGCAGGAAAAAGCCTTGAGACCTGCAGAGACCTGGATGAGCCTCCGCAGAGGGGACCAGCGTTAACCTCGGCTGCAGGACATATTGTCCTAGCAGCTTTCAGTGCAAAATGTACCTGTATCTCCAGACATACCTATGTGCAGAGGTAAGATCCACAGCCGTAAATTCTAATGTGGGAGAATCGCAGTTACTTTAAATAAAATCAGGGCAGATAACAACATGCAATTAGCAGCAACTCCTGCCAGCTCCTCTAGAGCACCATTAGTCTGATAAGCTGTCCTTGGTCAGTTAAAACGCACAGCAACTTCTGCTCCCTTTTGCAGTAGCCAGAACAACCGTTTTGCCAATCCACAGATAATAATGTTTCATTATGGTATATATAATCACATTCCTGGGGATGAAATTCCATTATACAACAGAAGTCTCGTCTCTCTTTTGTCTATCTGGGACTAAGGCTTGAAACAGTTTTTTTGTGTGTTTGTTTATAGTGTGTTGGCCATAAGGAAGGAGAATGTTTCTGCTCTCTTTCATTGTAAAACAGTAGCATACTTTTAGTAGAAAGGTAAGGCCTTCTCAGTGTTGCATCATTTATTGGCATATAAATACTAGGCAACTGGTTTGTTCCCTAATGACTCCAGCTAAGCTCTTTCTCATCCCTAAGGCTCTGAGGAGAACTGGGTGCCTTGTCTGAGTCATTGCAGGAGAGGAGACAAAGATATATTAGTGCCTGGAAAGGCCTGGAAAAAGAGTAAGTATGTATATTTAAATGCATATAAAGGCAATGAGCACTTAACCATCTTATAATGAGAGAGCTGGAAATGAATACCAGATGTCCTGCATCTCAGTGGCAGGGAAGGGGAACGATGTTGGCTCGTGAGCACCTTTGACCTCCCGTGTTCTTCCTTACTCAGGGGCAGATTCAAGCTCATCGAGCGTAGCAGAGGCACGTGCCTGTGCACATGCAGTGTCCTATTCCCAGATTTCCCAGGCAGCTGGTCCTTCCTTATGCTTGAGCAAGACGAGTCTGAATTTCCACCACAAGGCAGCTACTGGCTCAAGCTGCTCATTCCACGTGGACTGCGAGGGAAAGTGGCAGCTTTCTGTGCTGCCTGAGATCCTCATTAGCTTCCACGTGGGGAAAAAAAAAATGCACATGTGTTTCCAAAATGTTTAATTAACTATAGCAGATGCATCAAATGGTGCTATAGCATTCTAAAAAAAAAATAAAAAGCAAAAGTGGAGATCAGAAGAGTGTAGCTAAGCATATGTGGAAGTAAGACAGCAAAGAAGACAGAGGGGAGGCAGAGCTACCTTTTTCTGATTTTGGTTTCTAGTCTGCAGCAATTAAGAGTGATTCAAACGTGCAGATATCCATGTAGTCATTGACCGACGTCTCCATGGCAACTGCACTGGTTGTGCTTTTGGGAAAAACTGTTACGGCGGCGTTTTTAGCAATGCAAGTTGCTTCACAGAGCAATAGCACCGGAGGAGTCAGCAGCCGCGAGGGCAAGAGGGTGTCTCTGAGCCACTGCAAGCCCAATTCTGTGAGTGGAAGGTGCTCGCCACTGGCGAGTGCTCTTGTCTTCTGTGTGTTGGCTCTTCCTGCATGGGGACCTCATTTCTGAGCTCGACGAGCAGCGATTCTCCGGCCGTGTGCCCGTGGGAAGTCTGTTCCCGCAGCGCAGGGCTCGGGGAAAGGCTCAAGCGGGAGACGAAGATCTGCACACGTGCTTTTGCAACACACATTTCATAACTGCTCTGGTCAAAGCTTCCCCACTGGGCCTCCGTGGACTGATGAGTTTTCCTTTGGTGATTTTTTCCCCCCTTTTTTTCTCTTTTTTTAAACACCCCCAGAGTTTAGCAGTAGAGAGGTCAAGCCAGAGTTTATGTGACCTTTTACAAATCTTTCTCTATAAAGAATTCTACATTTCTAGATTTTATTATACTTTGATTATTTTTAAGCATTTTCAGTCATCTCAACCATGTGTCTTACAGAAACAATGATGCAAGTTCTGCAGACAGCTGGAAGTCTATTGAATAACGTAGGAACCAAGCTAGCACTCACTGGCTTTGTGCCATTTTATTCTTGAAGTTTAAATCTCGCTCAGATGTGGGACTCACAGTTTCACATACCAGTTATTGACTGATTTCATCCTCATGGTCAGTGTCACAAAACCTGTGATGCAGACAGTAGGCGAGTCATGGCAATATGTGTTTTACCCCAGACTGCTTCCTTTGGTGTCTGGCTACTGGGAGGCTGTTATTTCCAGACCCTTCGGGGAAGGATGTGGATTTGGGACTGAGCAAGCCTAGCACTCAGTGCCAGTTTTGCTATGGACTCCATGTGACTATTTTTGTGCACATGGCTGAACCTCTGCTTAGTGGTGTACCTTCTCCATCAGTGAGATACTGGGGAAGAGCAGGGACCATGGGGATGAATGTTGCGTAGCCTGTGAGCCCTTAGGTCCCACATAAATAACAGAAGTGAAACTGCAAAGTATGACACAATATTCACAGATCCTGCTGACAGCAAAAGCAACAAAACTTTGACCATAATGAGGAGAGGTGCTCTGATTCATAGGTAACTGTCCCCTGTATCAGATCCTTCATATCAGGAAGATATACAAAAAAAAATCATTTGACTGTTGGTAAAGGTTTGCTGTAAAGATGTGTAAGAGCCTAGTGATGCTGTATCTAGATTTTTTCAATACAGTATTCTGTTACTTGTTCTTCATTAAAAAATATGGGCAATACAGATTTATATACTAAGACACTAACTTGTATATACACAATCGTATTGTGTAATTGTATATGCTAATATTAAATTGTTTGTACATAACAAATATATCTTCTCATTTAGAGGTGATTTGTTCAAAACCAAAAGATTTTCTGATAAACTAAACATTATGTGATTTTTTAACTTGCTGGTATGCAAGGCTTTACATATATTAAAGACAACCAAAACTGAGATCTGCTTGCATGCTATTTTATGTACCAGCACGCTTGCTTATATGTACGGAGCATTTTGTAAGATTGTCTGCCGGGATTTAATCTCAGTTAGTTTGGAAAGCTTTGTGTAGGGATAAGACGTATGTCCAAATACATGTTTTATCATGATAGTTTCTACTCGACTTATTATCCTCAGAAACCACCTCCTCCAAGCTGCCAGCTAGGGCGGCATCCCTCTGAGGTTTCTGAGCCTTAAAGGAAAAAAAAAAGCTAAAGGGGAAATCTGCAGCCTGCTCTCCCTGGATTAACTTAAGCCATCGTGTGCTGCCCGCACCAGGATGAGACGGAGCCTTTCAGCGCCTGGGGCAGCAGCGGGGCATCCCGCGACAGGTCAGAAACGGCCCCTTGTCCCTCGCCTCCCCATGGGAAAACAAAGGAACCCGGAATAATCTCCGGGAGGAGACGGCTCCAGCACTGCTGGCCACACTGGCCACAGGCCAAGCCAGAGAGATCCGAAGGGGAGCGATGGGAGGCACTCGAATAGCACTGAAAGGGAAGTCGTTAAACTACTAGCAACAACAAAACTCTCATTTGTTCATTTGTTCAATTTTCCCTTCTTTTCTGCTTGTCTTACCCCCCCACCCCAACCCCACAGCTCTTCCTTCCCACCTTTTCCTTTTCCCTTTTCTAAAAGAACAAATTCAGTGCAAAACTTTTGTCCAGGCTGTACTGAGAGTCCAAACCTGATCGTTTCTGTTTCCTCAGTGCTGCTGTTCCTGTTTTGTTTTAGTTGTATTTTTAGTTGTATTAGTTTTTTTTTTTTCTGCTTAACTTTTGTATAAAAAAGTTGTGTCCTTAGTTCCTGGCTTGCTTAGTCAAAGTAGTAGTAGTAATAATAAAAATAATGAGAAGGCTGTAAAATCCTTGCAGAATGAAAGGAAAAGCTTGAGTGGCAGAATGAGTTTTCTAAGTGCTTTTGTGATGCTACCTTTGCAGCAGCAGAATGGTTTATTTGTTCTTATTTAGTATATAGTAGGAAAGGGGGAAAACCACATTTTTAAAATCCAAGGGCTGGCTCCTTGCTGGTGAAACTGATTCTGCTAAATAGAAAACAGTGGGGTTGGGTTGACTTATTCTAGCTGAGGGTTTATACTATTTTTTAAATGAAAAGGAAAAGAAATATTTTGCAGAAGTAACTAATGTCAAACTGTAAATGAGTAAAATGTGTGTATACTGGAAAATTAGAAAGGATGCCATCATTTTAAGGATTTCATCTCAATAGATTAAAATAGGGTTAAATGATATGTAAACCTACACACAGTGCTGGAGCTCTGTCATTTTAGGCAACAAAAGGAAAATTGACTTCCAAGAAAGTAGTGGTTTGTGTGGCGTGTCACTGAAAAAATAAAGTAAATTAACACCCACTTGTCTGAGCAGAAGATGAGACTTGCATATATACTTCAAAAAAAATGGCCCAAATGATTCTAATGGTTCAACAGTGAGGGCCTAATTAGCAAAATGAATGGAGCAAGCAGTATATGTTTTGGCAGATGATGGAAAGAGATATTAGATAATGTTTACTTTTACTTTTCCTATATTCTGTTTCTAATTAGCACCAGGATCCTTCCTCCCTAGCCATTTGGAGCACAGCTTTGGGACAGCTCCTTTGATGCAACACAGCATTTCTGTGGCTATTCACTTGTCAGTATTTGTGCTGAAGAGGAAAGATGCAGCCTGAGACATCCCCTAACACATGGCCCAGGAGGAAAAGCCTTTCAGGGAGGTGAAGGAACTAAGGGTCCAACCAATCAAAAGTATTGCAGTCAAGCTAAAAATATCCTGAGAGTAGGTTTCCCTATTGCTGGCACAGCTTTGTTTTTAATGACAATCTGGTAAGTATTTTGAACAGATGAGGAACATTTATGTAGTGCAGAAAAAACTTGCACTTTTGGAGCGTAGCCCTATGTCTCCATGCGGTGCAGAGAGAGGAGTAGCATGTGGGAAGGTCTGCGTGAACCAGGGATACCAGCTTTATACAAATGCCTGAAGTGCCTCTTCTGACCATAGGTCACCACGGATGTGATTTTACACAGACAGTAGGACTTACTTTGCAACCTAAATCAAAATTAGCCTCTGCAGGGAATCCTTGTCTTAAGCCAAATTCCAAAAAACATTAGCCTCAGCTTCAGCTAATGGACAATATTGAGTTGACCCACTTGAGGTCTTGAACTACAGCCAGCTGGAGCTATAGTTGCTTGCAAAGACTGGTCTTCAGACAGCTTTTAAGGAGGTATCTAAATCTGTCAGTGTGTCTTGCACCTGAGCATCCAAAATAACAGCTAATTTTTAAAAATTAAGCGAATTTTAGCTTTGACAAAAATGACTATGAGTGCCCAGCAGCCTGGACTTCAGGTCTGGTTAGTAAACTGGTGGTTATAAAACCGGAACATTTGCAGGGATCCCTAGTAACGCGTGCCTTCTGCAATTGCTGACGTTTTCTCTCACTGCTGACATTAACTCTCGTCTCTAAAGTGGAATCCTTCTGTGCCTTCATCAGTTTTGTTTTTCATAACCCCCTTCTGCAGAATGTTTTTAAATAACATAATCTCCGATGCTGCTGACAACTTTTTTTTTCTTCTTTTTCCTGTCTTTCAACTTTATTTTAAGTTTATGTTTCAGGAAGAACCGAAGGCTGCAGTTCAGCTGTGCTTGGTACTGCATAAAGGAAACAGCACTTTCTGGAAAAAGCTGTTTTGGTGGGCAAGGGTTAATGTGCTGGTAGGGGAGATGGAGAGAACAAAACTAAGTGATGTCTTTGCTGCACACATCACTGTGCTCATGTATTATTCTGTATCCACACACCTTCTCATCTTCAGGTACCGTGATTCCTTAGCGGCTAGAGCTGCCTCTCTGAGTATTGACACAGCAACAGGAAAAGATGCCATTAGGTGGAAAACATGTTTCCAACAACCACTGTCTAAGGTACAGCACTGTGAATAGGGAAAAGTATAGCAGACTCTCTCTAAAATAGGACATACAGCATTTATTCTTCTAGCTGGACTGGTGTCTGATCTGGACTGCTGGCCTGGAGCTGATGGTGTCTGATTATGGTCAAACACTTCTGAGTCTTCTCTATGTTGCTTAGACAGCTGGTTACATGTCTCCTTGCAAAGTCTTTGTAGTTGCCATTGATATCTGCTCAGACCAAACACTGGGCAGGAATTTGTGTCCACTTTTGTCTATGTTGACTTCCCATCATTAGAACTTCAGCACATGGGCAGACGCAGAAGCATCCCTGACCAGTGCAGTTTCTGGTAGGTCAACAAGTGGGGTTTCATGGGATCAAGCAAACAGGCGATGGCAACCACGTCTAGCAGTTGTCACCTTGTTGAGCAATAGGTGAAAATGGACAGATAACAGAAGGAGGCTTGTTCTGACCCATCTATCTTTAGGTTGAGCTAGTCAGCTTCTAATTATTGCTTTTTCTTCCAATCATACCACAATAGTTGTGCATGAACTCCTCCTCCTCCCAGGAGTTAACCATGATACAGATATCGAGTGGGATTCTTGTGCATCTGGGGGAGGATTTAGGAGCTAGACACTGAAACAGAGCTAGTTCTGGTAAGAAAACTGCAGCTCCCTTCCTTCAAAAATATCATCCAGATTTGAAATGACAATGTCTGAAAGAAACCAAAGTGAAAGGGCCAAAGGCCTAAGGACTTGTGTACAATATGAGAATGTGTTCAGAAGAAGTTCAGTGTCCTAACCACAGACGTGGCTCTATCATCAGGTCAATCTCTCCTCTTAAAGCTGTTATTCCACAAGCAATCACCAGAAAACCTGTCTTGGCCTTCAACCAAATCTTTGACAGGAAAATTTTGAAAACCTAGGCATGTTTGTAAAATATTTCCATTTCTGAGGCTGAATATTTTTCCATATGAAAAGCCTGGCTTGGTTTGTTTCATTTTTCTCACTTTTCCAAAATGTTTTGCATTAGCCCTTAGCCGTCAGAAGGACCTGAAAACATTCAGGCACTAATCACAGCACGAATTCCTTTCTCAGGCAACGCTGGCAGGCTAAAGCAGGTGGTTATAGATTAGCTGCAGAGATATGCAATGACTGCAGGTGGCAAAGGCAGGAACAAGGGCAGAAGGGAGGGTTGTGCGGGCCTCCTGTCCACAAGAGGCACACGCTGTCCACTTGGCTTGTGATAGGAAAATCCTGCTGCAGGTTCAGCTGCCACCGCTGCCCTGGGCCTCTGCTCCGGACCCAGCGCAGGTGGCCTCACTGTCAGCCAGAGGCGTTTTCTCCCCTTCTATGTCACTGTCGTCCCTCTTTCAGGTCTTTCTTTCTAATTCTGCTCTTTTTGAATCCTCACTGGAGGGAACAAGAAGAGCCAGGGCTGCCAACCAGGAGTGCGTGGACAAGCTGGTCCATGGACTGCCCTTGCTGTGTGTCTCTGTTGGCGCTTTGCTTGCTCCTAACACGTGACATCAGTTCTAAGAAAGTCTCCTTTGAGAAAGACCGGCTGCTATCATTCTGTCTGAATGATGCAATGTGCTAATAGCAGCAGCTTTAGCAAAATTTCTCCTTATTATTAGGTAGATCTACTTTTTTTTTTTTTTTCCTTGTGGTCTGGTTATAGCCCCTCCTGCTAAGAGCCTCATTGAGGGGAAGAAATGAAAAGATTATGATGGACTTACTTACTTTTGTCCTATACTTTGAATAGTTTATTTCCCTCAGTGCACGCATATATGATATTCTTTCTCTTCATTCAACAGCTCTGCTGCCTGCGGCTACTGAAGGTGTTACTGCTTCAGGAAAACATACAGCATTGCTCACCCTTCTCCAAGATGTTCAGTTCTCTTTCTCCAGCAGACAGCTTTCTTGTTGCTATAGCTATGACCCAGCTTCTTTTCCCTTTATGTTGTTTGATACA
>NW_010589796.1:417618-511593 GCF_000705375.1 Tinamus guttatus
TTCCTTGTGATACTCTAACTTGAGGAGAAAACCCTGCTTTTTCTACTCTTTCTGCCTGTCTGCTTCCACTTCAGTTCTGAAATTTTACTACTTTTGATTGTTCCTCAAGGTAAAGCAGCTTCCATCATTACTATTTGCTGCAGATGCTTATAGCTGTCAATTTCTTTTTTCTGTTGAAAAAATTCCTTATTCTTCTTGGCTGACCAAGCAATGCAGCACTGGGAAACACTGTTCCACAACAATCCCCTGGAAACAATACCCCTTGGGCTATGTACAGAGCTTCTGGCCACCAGCTGCAACTATCGCTGCTTGACGATTTGAGAAGCTGAGGCACAGCAAAGTGAAAATGTTCTGCTCCTGGCCACCTGTCAGGCTGAAGGTAGAGTGGCCATCAGCACCACAACAGTTTTGAAAAGTCACACTGGTGCTGTTCCCCAAGTTCTTGTTGCTTCAAGGTATTTTATGAATAGCCTCTCATCTAAAGCCCTTTAAAAGCTGGCCATGAAGTGAGCTGAGGCTTGGTTTAACTCTGTGTCTCAGTCTTCCATGCAGGATGTGAGCTTCAGAGGGAGATGTCTAAGGAGACCAAAATGGGACTCCATGACATTAGGGACTGTGTGCTAGACTACAATGTCTAAATATGTATGAAAGTCCCTGTTTATTCACATACATGCCTAGCTCTTTTCAGAGCCCTTCAAAGTGGTCCTTCTACTCTTAAAGATCTGGTTTTCATTAACCAACAATGGTTCAGGTCTTTGACTGCCTTACCTAGCACAGCTCTTATACTTCCAATGCTACCTATCCGAACTGGATACAAGCAGAAAGTTACCAATAGATGAACTGCACTTGCTGTTCTTGCCTTGGTGGTAGTGCTTCTGTTTGGTTTAGAGGTATTTTACCTACACAGTGTAATTACTTTGCCTTGTCATTATCTTTCTGCTGTAACAATTACTGCTTATTAGTTATCAAGAGGAAGAATGCCTGTATTCCCTACAATGAACCATGGTTAACCAGGTCGGAAGACCAAGGGCTGATACATCCTTTATGATCTATAATGTCACTGCTTTATTTACTGGGTCTGCAAAAGGACCCTGTGTCCCCTAACAACAACAGAGGCTAAATAAACTGTGAAACGTGAACATCTCAGCAAGACTGGCTGCTCAGGTGAAAGGCATAGGGAATACTGCTTCCCTGTGCCCAGGCAGGAAGAGGTGGAATTTCCCAGGATCCAGTCTGGGAGCAGCCCACATTCACAGGCATCAGGAGACCTGGCATGGTGGGCTGCAGCAATTAAACCCCAAGTGTCAGAGGTGGTCGAATGTACCTGCCGATATACTCTAGAATTCTTCCCTATACATACTGAAAAAAGGAGCAACTCTGACTTCCCTGGCAGCTCCTCTCTGCTCACCACTCTGAGTGTTGGGTAATGAGGTGACAATAAGGAGATTCAGGGTGTTTCTTTTGCTATTTCTTACCATATTTTGCCTAAAGAAATGGGCAGTTGGGAGCACATGGTGTCACGCAGCCAACAGACCACTCTGGTCTAAATGTCTCCCCTCCATGTCTGCTTTTTTAAAATTATTGTTATTATTATTATTGTGCACTTTGCATATGTTCTCTTCTGGTCTCAGATACTCAGAAGTAGAAAGAAGCTTTTTTTTTTTTTTTTTTCCCCTCAGCATTTTCTAACTATGGAAAATACTTGGCACCGTTCAGGCTACTTTTCCGCTGAGTTCCATAAGAAACTCATTTGCTTATGGAAGGGAAGAAGTCATATGGGAGCTTTTGCTCAGTTCTAGCAAATGCTGGCTTCGGACTAACAAACCTCTTCCAAACCTCTTGAGCAGTATTTCAAATTACCCCGCAGCTATTGCAGTAAGCTGCATTGAGTGTTAGCTTGACTATATGGAAATAAAAGCTGAAGCAGATTGGATAAATGCTCTTCACACAGTCCGTCATGACCTCTTGATCATCAGATGCTTGATAGTAACAGTGGCTTCTCAAAGAGCGCACATAGGTCAGCTATGCTTTTGAAAGGTCTTTATAAAGCAGCTGAGCTGATTCCAAGAAAGAATTTCTTCCAGCTTTGACCTTCTGCCTTTGGCTTTCTGCCCATACATCTGCAAGCAGAAAGGCTCTCCGGCCGTGACAGAGGTGCTCAGGACCTCATGAACCCAGCGCTCTCGGTATTGCAGGATACCCACCCGCTCACGCTTGCAGGACTGCAGCTGCTGGAAAGCTCGAATGCTCAG
This sequence comes from Tinamus guttatus, assembly GCF_000705375.1. The sequence continues at coordinate 419,871 of NW_010589796.1, forward strand.
TGTAACATTGCTGCCAGATGCAGGTGCTTGAGGAAAGGAGCTGACCTGTGGCTGTGTTTTGCCAGCACACAAATAACTAAAGATACTAACAAAAGCATGGATACCATATAGCCAGGGAGCTGTACGTAGTGTTGGAAGTGCCTGCAGTTTGACAGCAGACAGGGGTGATATAAACACAAAGATTTCCTTGCTCCTACTAGTGCCTGCCGTCTCAGTTCTACCAGTGGAAATGGGATCTTAAATGAAGAACTCCTTTGGTTAAGCTTTTGTTTCATTCGTCTTCAACCTGATGTAGGATTTTTATTCAAAAAAAAAAAAAAACAAACACAAGACTGATGTACTGAGCAATTCTTGTCTTTTAGAGACATCTCTAAAAGAAGGAAAGCCAATGAAGATCATTATGCATTAGTGACTTTGGTCCATTGCAGGTAAATGTAACTGTCAGAAAGAGCAGAGGTTGTGGTGTAGCACAGTGCAGTATATAACTCTTGAGGTAATACTTCAGCTTTGGTACTGCCAACTTAGTATTTGACGCTAACTCATTTCCAAAACAATGTATGCAGCATATGGCCTCATTTAGGCAAGCCATGCAACATATCTGTGGTATATGGGCATCAAAGGTCTTTCTGTCATGATTTACAGATTTACAAACACTTGCAAGGTTTTTGTTGACTAGAGCAGGGATGACTAATGAGGGGACATTGACACACTTTGTGGCAGCTTTGTGCACTAGCGCACTGCAACCTTTGGAAACCCTGGCACGGCCAGGGAGCAGCTGAGCGTGTCCCTGTGCTCCCCTGCTGCACACTGCAATTTGTTTGCTTGTTTGAGGGAAGCCCTGGCCTAAACAAAAACCCTCATCTTGCCAAGTGTTATTTTCTCTCCACAGCCTGAGTCCTGCTGTGAGATCCCTGCAGAGGCTAAATCTGGAACACTGCTTCTTGGCAGCCTCTTTGGGAGGGAAGCTGATGAGTATTGCCAAAGGTGGGTCTTTCCAGGAATACATTTTGGTAGAGAGAGCAAGTCTCATGAATTCTGTAGGAGGGACACTAAATTTAGTGATGCTATGAAATACACAGAAGGTGTCATGAGAGACGTGTCAGCAAGCAACATGGCCCACGCTGCCCATTGCCCTGGGCAATAACCGCTGTTAAAATAGCTCTTCCTCACTCAGGCCTGCAAAGCTGTACCAAAGACAACAGTCTGTGGAGCTTATTGGTGCTGGCAGTTGTGAGTGTGTTAATGGCATGATAAATAAAAGGGCTTTAGAAGAAGTCTTCATGTGTGTTATAATTCCTAGAATTGAAATAAAGCAAGCCAGTTGCAGAAAACAGTTTTCACATGAGCTCTTAATGGTCTTAGTAATGCTGGAATAGGCAAAGTTAGTTAAAAATAATAAATAAATTGTCCAGATAGGATTGAACATGTTTGTTCCTGGGCAGAAATGCTTGTCACTGAATGATTGAATGAGAAGTATTAAAACTAATAACTTTAATATTATTCAAGAACTTGAATAACATTGGTGACAATTTGGTTACTGTTTTTTCCCCACTTAAACAAACAAAAAATTACATACTATGCTTTTAGTGAACAAGGTCAGGCCTGTAAAACAAGACACCACTTTTAATAAAGTATGAAATGAGAAGGTCATGGTTTTTCATGTGAGGAAATGTGGCTTATATTTGTTTTTGTTTTCTTTTAGCTTAGGTTTGAGTCTTTATTACGCATTGGTTCTTGCACTTCCTTTTGGCCAAAGTGGCTGGAGCTGCTTTTGTGTGGAATTGGAAGGAAAGATATATCCAGGAAAGTTTACACCTGTGGTGCTTTTTAAGATTTCTTAATACAAAGTTTAGGTAAATCACAGAGCAAAAGAGTGAAAGGAAGAATGAAAGAATGGCTTGGCCTCTGGGTAACTGAAAATCTGCAGATAGTCTGAATGAACCGTTTGAGGGCAAGAAAGCTTTAATTGTGGCATAAACAGTCTTTGACATGGTTAAAGACTCTCTCTCTCCCGTTGTAACATAAAGCAAAGCTATCTCTCACTGTTGCTATTCTTTATAGTGCAGATGACTGAACTGAAGTTAGGCCTAAAACAAGACCGTGAACGTTGGAGGCTGTGACCAAATGGAAAAAGGACCCTCACCATATCAAGCTTAGGTTTGCAAATGTTTCTTCGTTTGCATGGCTAATGGAGAGTTCATAATTAATCTCTGGGGGGTGAGAAAAGACTACTGGTGAACCAGACTGTTTCTGTGCAAGTCCCTGGATACTGAGCCTGAGATAGGGTGATAGCGAGTGCTGTGGTAAAGGGCTCTGCATAGTCTGAGAGATGAACCTTACTCTCACCACCGGCTGCCCCGACCCTTCCCTGCCACTAGGTCTCGTTTTGGCCCGTAATAAATATTGGCTTGAGCTCTGAAACATGACTTCTAATATCCTTTCCAAAATATTTGGCACTGATTTGACATAAATATTTGCCACTGAATAGCTATGACTATTGCTAGTGCTTCATAAACGTCAGCTATCTAGTTAGGCTAAATGGAACTCTTCAAGGTGACTCCAAAACAAAATTCACAGCGACTGTCTTAGAAACAATGCTGCTGTAATTTTTTGTGTCTTTATCACAGAATCCCACAGGTGGTCTTGTTCTGCATAGGGAGAAAAACAGCAAGCCTTCACACAACCTTTTCTATTCTCCTCCCCAAATCAGTTTTGAATGCAGATTTTAAGTAGGCAATATGTAACAATGAAGCAAAGAGAACAGAAGTCTGGGTAACTGTAATGCAGAGAGACTCTTGGGTCACATTTCCTCGTTGCTTCATTTCCCAAGTCCCTGGATGTTCCAGGATTTGGTGGGGCTTTTGGTTTCCTGTTTGGTAGAATGGTTTTCTTCATTCATCAGTTGAATTAGGCCCATTCTACCACTGTGAAAATTAGAGAATATTTAATGAAAAAGTGATTTTCAGCCATTCTTTGTTTTCTGGGTTTCTGCCCTCCCTTTCCCCTGCCCCCATGCTGTCCTCAGGCTGCATGCGCTCCCCCATCTCCGGCTCTCCCGTGTTTGTGTCTGCAATAACCTGGCAGAGCCCGCAGCTCGGGGAGGGGGAAGCTCTTTCTTTATTGTGTGCTTTTATGTATTCCCTGCCCCCCAGCCGCACAAGTTCACAAAATCCGTCTCTATCCCTACAGTAAATTCGTTCTCCCTGCTGGAAAGCTCCCATGCAGCATTCTGGGTGGCGGGTCAGACCAGGGCTGAATACAAATTAGCTGGAGGAAAATGGCATCAACTTAGGTAAAGAATAAAAGCAAACTGACTTCAAAGGGAATGCACCAAGTCGAATCTACAGTTACTATACACCAGGGGTTTAGTGTTAACAAAAAAAAAAAGAAAAAGAAAAAGAAGAAAACTTACAAAACAAGGAGTTCTTACACTCTCCCTTCTTTCTTTCCATTTTACCTAGGAATAGCTTTTAGAAAAATCATGATCAAAACGTAGCTCTTTGACATTGGTTTGGGCTGTGACAACTGCTAGCAGCACTTTATTCCTCTTGATGTTTTCTCAGCAATGCGCTGAGACTCCCCTGCTCACCGTGTCGGGATCAGCCTTGCGACACAGAAAGGGAGAGAGCCTCAGCCGGCAGATCTGAATTGGCTGCCATAAATGAAGTCTGGCCAGCTTCCCAAAGATTAGAGGGCTTCCTCTTGCTGATTTTTTTTTCTTTTTTTCCTTTCTAGTCAGTCACTGATGTGTGCACCTCCAGCAAAGAAGCAGTAGTGAACTTGCAAGCTATGCAGCATATTTTCATGCTTGTTCTCCTGTTTCTTTTTTCAGGGGGTGAGGGATAGGATGTGCAAAGGGGTTTGAAAAGAGAAGTTAATGAGATTTTTTTTAAAGTCTATTTTTCCTCTCCTCCCCATCAGCTCAGCAGATTACAATAAGAAAGAACTTATTAAAAACACGTCTGTTTGTCTTTATGAGAAGTCCTCGTATTAGAATATTGTTGCATTATAATTAAGCCTGTCCATTTCGTTTCTTTATAGTTTACAATATTCTTTTTGGAAGGTAAAGCTACTTTGCAGGCCAGGATTCAGAGCTAACCATTGCTAGCGCACTAGTCATGCTTACCGTCTTTAACTAGAGTGACTTTGCACAGCAAGCCTTAAAGCTGTTTACCTCTCCAAACAACCTGAAAGCATCATTTCCTCTGTGCTGAATGGTCCTGGGCTGCCTAAGAGGGGAAGAGAGAGGGGGAAAGTGGGGATAGTGACAGGTTATATCCAAACCATGGAAGGGGAACAGAAGGATTGAGTTTACAGAGGGTGCCTGAGCTCTGAAAAAAAAGGCAAGTATCCAACAAGTATGAACTTGAGCATCTGAGCTAAATCATAGGCACTTCATCTTATTTTACTTTTGGACGCTTTTAGACCATGTGCAGAGTATGAAGCTAAATTGCTAATATGTTAGTCACAGCTTTTATAAGGTCATCCTAGGGGAACTCTTAGGGGAACTCTTTCTTTTTTTCTCTCCTCTCTGTGTACTTCCCCCACAAAACTCATTGAAATAGTTGGTTGTCCCTGATTTGTCAGATGCAAACAAAAGTAGTCCACATCGCTTCCAGAAATTAAAGCTTGTTTCATGTGGAGCTCTGGAAGATACCTCATAAAAGGTGCAAATGCAGAGCACTGCTCCCAAGATAGCCCTAACATTTACTTTCTGCCCTGCCTGCAACAAATGACAGTTTTTAGACTCCTTGTAGAGCGGTGAGGAAAGAAATAATATGTGCACTGCAAAAATCCTCTCATATACATGTCTAACCACAAGAATATCAAATAATTCCCTCTTGGTCCATTGGCTGGCTTTCTCAGCTACCCTAGATGAGGCTGTTAGACTTGGCTTTGGGATACTTGTTAAACCGCATAGAGTACGTAGGGAGAAGAGATTAAAGGAAGAATACAATCTGTGTGAAACAGTGGCCCTGACTAAAGAAGCAGATGATCTAAGGAAAGGAAGAGCTTCCCTTTAAACTAGAGCCTCTGCATGCAATGCAAATGATCCCATATGCAGCTGCCACTGGCAGGCAGCCACCCGCCTACAGAAGAATAAAGTCAAAGCAACAATTCCCCTGAACCCTGAAGCTTAGTGACTTCAAACAAGAAAAAAAGAAGAAGTGACATGATTTTTTCCAGTGAACTCTTTCCATCTCTAAACTGTGCTGATGACCTCATCAGCTACAGCTGTCTACTGGAAGCTTAGCTTCTCTCTGTCCAATGGACCACATCTGGTACAATCTGTATGTTTGTACCTGGGATGGGAAACATGCGGAACCTTCTTTCTCTGAAGTGAAATGAACCTCAGCTTTTGCTCAAATAGGCAAGTACATGCAAATCTATTAACTTTACAGGAAATATGTACAGAGCAAGAGATATCAACACGGACCATTCAGTAAATATTGACTCATTAGACAAATTATTCTGAGGTCCAGCTGTGACTATATCAGATTCAAATACCTACATGATCTCTACATATAGCCACAAAAGTCTTTTAATGGGGTCTGTGAACTTTCCATCCCTACTAGACCTGCCTGTCCTACGAGGTTTGTTCAGAGGACTTGGGGTGCACGTAGACACATCCATGCCACTGCTGTCACATGCATCTCATCTGTGTAGCCCATTGTGACTGGAACAGGCTTTCTTTTGGAGATAATTTTTTTAATCTAATGCTCTGTCCTGTTTGTAGTGTCTCCATACTCCCCAGAGAGTTAGAATCTTGGTGTGAGTTGCAAGTTTAGCATCTACAGTGCAGGGGATGCAGGAGGCTTTAGCTGGATTTGTCTCTACCATATTCAGGTGTGTATTCAAATGTGTCATTTAAATCTTTCTTGACTCTCCTGGGAATTTCTTCAGTGCAGAAAGAAACTATTGGGTTTCCATTTGGTTTAATGTGGCTGCCAAAGTGCACACAGTTAGCAACTGATGTCGCTTTTACTGAGTTCACTGAGTAACACCTTGAAGACTTCACACAGGTCACAGCACTAAGCAGTGTGAAAAAGCAGAGAAGAGCAGTGACTCTCCAGAAAAATGACAGTACTAGTCCCTTATTTAGCAAATCACATGCTTTTTTGTGCACTCACACGTGTGTTTATGCCACATAGGTGGGGATTCCCACCTGAGTGGGGGTAAAGCGCTTGTTTTTAAGTCAACTGCAAGCTCCAGTGTTTTGATGAAACAGTGCTTACTGGCAAACAAGAAAAAAACACAGGAGAGGGAAAATGAGAAGCCATAAGAAGTAGGGTGTGTATTGCTACTTCTTTCTACATACAGCTATACAGCACAATTCATGGCAGCTACTTGCTAAATGATTATTGTTTATACCATAAACAATAGTTAGTCTGACTTAGTGGCAGAATTTGAGGAGCAGAAAGCTGCAACTCTATGGCCTGTTCTGGAGAAACGGTCCTCCAGGGAGCAGCCAACAAGTCCATAGCTGAGATTTCTGTGGAGTGGAGGAGTAAAAGTTGACTCCATAAAATACAGGAGTGGAAAAAAAGCTGTGAAAGAAGCTTTGGAATGAGCAATACTCCGGTGTTTTGTCTCTCCATCTGCTTTGGGAGACATGCTGTCACCTTCCAAAGAAGCTCAGCCTTTGGAAGAGTCTTTGCAAATGGCTTTTAAATATTATCACATTAGCTAGTGTAGTTAGCTGTGAATACCTCCCTACTCTCTTGCTTTTGTTTTTCTGAAGATCTGGATTTTATGCATTTCAGAGGAATGAAAAACAAGATTAACACTAAAAACAAGTGAGAGGAACTTGCAATACAGCCAACTTAAGCCAACAGAGAGTTTTGTGGGTTTTTAATCTGAAGATTCTGTAATTTATGTGCAGAATAAGCCTTCAGTTAGTTTATGAGGATGTGGTATAGCAGTTCTTAATCCATCTGAGTTTCTTTTTCCTCCTCAGCCAACAGTTCTGCAGGATACAGAGAAAGTTCAGTGTCTGTCCCATATCGTGGCCATCTGTTAGACTATTCGGAAAAACAGAGAATCACAGAATGGTTGAGGTTGGAAGGGACCTCTAGAGATCTGAGAGATTTGCTCCAGCAGAGACACCTGGAGCATCCAGGTTCGTTTGGAAGGTGTCCAGAGAAAGAGACTCCACAGCCTCTCTGGGCAGCCTGTTCCAGGGCTCTGTCACAGTAAAGAAGTTCTTCCTCATGTTTAGATGGACCTTTCTGTGTTTCAGCTATGCTTTGGTACCTCTCATCCTGTCCCAGGGCACCACTGTGAAGAGCCTGGCACCATTCCCTTACATACTCCCTTCAGATGTTTAAATTCATTGCTCACATCTCCCCATAAGTACAATCCCAACATACAGAAATGTGATAAATACAAGCAGATCAAATAGCATTTTGTTCTCTCTACCTCCAAAAAGGAGAAGAAAAAAAAGGCAACTAAAATGTGTGTGGAAACGGAGCATCTCTAAGCTTCTGCTTAGAAGGTTGCCTTTTTGCTGAGAGACCTTCTCTTGAACATTGACGGGCTTCAGTGGGTATACCTGGAGGGCTTTCTATCATCTATGGGACTTTTAAACTACTCTTCACAAATACCTCCAGTGCATTTAAGCTGGATCCGAGAGAGGGGAATGGCATTTTTATGAATACAGCTGAGGGCAGACTTTGGCCTACAGGCAAAAATTTCAACCTGGAATCAATTTTTCTTACTCTTGCCCAGTTTTAGACATTATAACTCCAAAAGGAAAAATAGATGCCTCATATTAAAAAAAAAAAAAAAAGCATGAAGAGCATCTGTTTGGACTATTTATAAATTGTGCCTCCATCCTTAAACAACGTAAGATGTTAGCTCACAATATTAATAGACAGTATAATTTTCCAGTTGAATTTAGTAATTCAGACCTGATCCTAGAAGTCTCTAAACTATAAGGCGCCACATGAAAAACTTTCCTGTTTTGCCTTATATTTCCAGGTTTTTCTAGAGATAATGTAAAGATTGCTCCTCTGACTATTAAACAAGCTTGTCAAGCTTGTCTTCTGTGTCTTAACTAAAATGCTTCACTGATCTGTTTTTTTTCTTAGAAATCTAAGAGAGTGGCTCACCTCTGAAGTTGTTCAATATGTTCAATATTTCTTGATATTCTATGTGAATAGAATCTTTTGTCTAGAAGAAAGATGAATCTTTTGTCTAGAAGAAAGCTAAATCTTTTGTCAAGAATAATTCATTTTTTTACACTAAATCTAGAATAAAGAACCCAGTCCAAGTCCTTTTCAGAAGAAAAAGACAAGCTTCCACCAGAAGCATGGGCTTATCATAAAAATATGTGCTTAAACCATACAAGCTGATAAGTTTATCAGGACTGATGGCAGTCACTTTTGCCCAAACCTTCGTAGTTTCCTGTAGTGCCTCAGTTGTTGAAATGTTGTTCTGCCTCTGCAACATCCAGTTCTCTTCATAGCTTCACCACTGGAAACCTCCTTTGTGGTGTACAGATTTCCAACTATGACTTCCTAATCAGCATTAGGAACATGGATGCCTCAGGAAATTTTTGGTAGGACCAGAACAGGTTCAAAGGTGGTCTGCACATGTGTCTCATCACGGTCTTAGGAACTGTGAGCAAGTTATAAGCTGAGGTGAGAGAAGAAGTGGGAAATCCAGGTCTTTTTGCCTTAGATGAGAAAGGATGTAGAGTTTGTTTTATCTTCTAAGGACAAGCAGAAAGTTCAGATATGAACCACAGTGTTTCCTATTTACTGAATTTTTTTTCTGTAATTTCTGGGAAATGTGACCGTATGATATCCTCACCTGACAGAAAATATTGTGCTAATCAGATGTGTGAAAAATGTCACTCAGTGCCATCTCTGTTAAGTGCAAAGCATTCTGCAAAGTAAGGGGTATACACACACACGCATGGATATGTATCTATATCTCTATCTGTATGTTACCAAAGTATATCATAGCGCAGCCTCAAAAATCAGGCTCTGGAATTTCAAGAATGTCTTTAGAAGAAAGGAAACTAATATCTGAAATGTTAAAGTGAGTTTAAGCATGCTGAGCTGGCCGAAAGATGGAAGTACTATTCTCTCCACAAGGTGTGTCATGCCTCAGCATTTTCGTGACTAGATAATATCTTAACATAAAAGTCATATAAATATCATTATCTGTCATCTGAATTTATGACCGAAATCCATAGATTTAGGGCTGACTTCTATACTAGACTGAGCCATACTCTTGCCTTGAAATATTGTTCTAGTACTTATCAAAGCAGAATGAAACTCAGTAGGTAATGCAATGGAGTATAATCTCATAGAAGTTTCTAAGTCACAGGAGTATAAATCAATATGTTTCTGAAAAGAGTCTTGGGGTTATTGTCTGGAGTTTTACCCCGTATTTATTTATTTTTCTGTTTATTGGGAAATATCTATTCAATATTTCTTTGTCCTTCCACAGATTTAACAGTTCTTTATCATCTTGGGTGCTATAGTCAATTGCATTTCTTCCTTCGGTGGAGATGCCTGGCTGGCTGAGGACAGGGAGGAAGGCAGCTCATGATATTTGGACACTGTAAACTGCATGGCCCTGTGGACTAGCATCCAGTGCATATACTGCTGGAAGACTCTTCTCCTCCTGAAGCAGTAAAAGGATATTTCAACCTCACTGTCATTACCTGTATTACCTATTGTAGAACATACAGAAGAGGCAAAAAGTTCCATCTGGTACATATTCAAGTGTTACAACCAAGTTATGGGTATATGGATGAGGCAAATTCCTTATCTACATCAGACAGCAAGAACAAAGCTCCATCAGGACGATGGAAGGTACTCAGCAATCTCAGGCACTAGAGGAGGAGACAAAAAACAGTTTTGCACAAAACGTTTTATTTAAACCATACTCTGTGCATAGTGGCAGTCACTCAGCTCGTGGCTGAGTGTGGTTCTACAGACTTGATGAGATTGCTCAAACAGCTCGTTTTTGTCTCATTTTAATATGCATATATTTGTATCCTATGATGTGTTGTGTGTGAATGAGGCTTTGACTCCCAGCAAGGTGAGGTCTGATTTTGTTCTTCCCTGATCTAAAGAGGAGTGGCTACTGTGAAAAAAAAGGAGGCGTTAAGAGCAGTGTAAGATGGTGTGCCCGTAGTGATGACTGGTGACACATAGGTTATTTTCATTCCCTGCACGAGATCTCGTGCTGGGTGTATTGTGGCTTCACACAGCTGTGAGCCATCAGAAGATCTCGTGGGAAATGGCATGGCTATGAAATGAATTAACCTGTATCACTGCTGCACGGCAGGGGCTGTGATTAAGATGTAATTCCACCCAGATAGTTTTATACTTCTCCCTTTGTAACCATTACTAATTCTGAACTGTAGCTCTTCTGACCTTAACCCTCTCTAGACACACAGGGATTCCACTGGAGCAGGACTGCCTATATTAAAGAGCCTAACACTCCCTCCTTTTCTTGACTAATCAATTGTTCTTGGGGCACAAACTTTAGGGAAAACCAAGTTTAGGAGCAGAGGACTTGTCACTTCATCGAAAGCTGAATTCTGCAGAGGCTTTACTTCGGGAGATGAAAGAGGCTTTAGCCTTGGGTGCTAAGGAAACTATGCAGCATTCAAACTCTTCAGAGCTGCAGTCAAGCTCATTGTTAGCTGTCCAAAGGAAGTATCATGCTATGCTAAATGTAAAGCCTCTGAAAGCTTTCCTTTAGATGGGATCTTTCAAAATGGATAGCTCAAATGGTACACAAGAATCATAATGTCAAATGAATTTCATGGCAGAGAGAGATCTAACATTGTTTCCTAAGGTTTACCCATAAACCAACACAAATGAAAATTTCTGAAGTTCTTATGGAAGGGCACTGACTTTTATAATTCTATCTCTTCTTACAGCAAGTACTATTTTTCACACACTTTTGCACCAGGGTCCATTCCGTGGATTGCTGTGACTGACTCGCCTTTTTGCCAAGAGTCTGAGGCCTGAAGCTGTTGATTTACCCCATAACAAAGCATGACATCTTCATTATTGCAATGCAAGTTTCAGTTTTCATAGAATAGCTGGGGTCTGAGAGCATGAAGATTCCACTGAAAAGTAATTCAAATTCCAAATAGCAATATTAAAAAAGAAAGATAAATTAGCTTTAATGTATAGAATAAGTATTCTGTGCTTTGCAAAATTATCTGATTTAAGAGTCTGAAGGACAAAATACTGAGGGTTTCCTGTTTTGTCATTCTCTTCAATTATTCTTGAATCTTCCAAAGTTGATTGATACATATAGTTTCTGTAATCTATAGATTTTCCTTCCTATCCTCTGTGAACCTTTCAACTCACTTATTTACAAAACAAAAGGTCAGAAATTTCAGATTAAGATAGGAGATACGAACCTGATATTCTAGATGAACATATTTCTCTTCTAAAACCATGCAAATAATCTAATTATTGAAAACTTGAAAAAAGTGACTGAGCAGAACTTTTCTCCTTTCTAACGATTATGGTTCTGAATCCTTGCCCATCAAACCCACCACAGCTCACAATATCACTACCTCAGTGTTTAATTGCTTAGAAAGTTGTTTGCAAAGTTGTGAATGTAAGTGGACTCACCCAAATTACTGCAGGTTGCAGCAATGACCCTGCATTTCTTCTTGCAGAATATGATGGCATGCCTCTCTCTTTATTGCTTTTGGAAAAGGAAGAGTTTTCTGATACTTTTCCTACTTTTCTGTTTGTGTAGTAGAGACTTCTGGGTACACTTTTCCAGTATTATCATACGTGGTCCAACTCTGAGAGTTGTGCTTTAGGGAGTGTTTTCACTTTCTGCCAAGAAAAAGACATCAGGATAACAGTTCTAAAGTTTCCACGTTTTCCGACACGCATTTGAGCTGAATTGCACACTCAGAGGTTTGGTTCATGTTCTGAAATATTTGGATGAAAAGGGCACTCTAGCATGCCAAGCCTCCATTTGGCCAAATGCTGGCTAATTTGACAAAGAGCGGAGGACAACAGAGCTCTGCTCTGGGTAAGCAGTTACAGCACTGTCGTCATCGGTGTCTCACTAGTGTGTCAGGTAATTGTAATGACTATTTTGATCATCTTCCAGGTAATCACTCCACATTTTTGAACAGGTGGTAACTTAAGGTCTTTTTGTTTTTTTTTGTAGAAAACAGTCCTAATGCAAATGTTGATGCAGTCCACACCTGGCCTGAAGACAGCAGTGTGTTTTCTGTTGTGATGTGTCATGAGTATTTCCATTACCTGCAGATGATGGCTGAATACCTGATGCTAAGGTGTGCTAAGGGACTATATCTCACCATTTCCTCCTGAAATCATGGTTTTGGGATTACGTACATATTCAGAGACAAATTGTTTGTCCCATAATGCCTAAATGTGAGAAATAATTGACTTTAGTCTAATCTAGCCATAAACTGTTTCTCTGTGTCATGAGTCCTGAGAGCCGTAAGTTACTGCAAGGCTTTTTGGTTTTACCTGCAGGTATTGCCCAGCAAGCCAGCTGTTAGTTCATATTCAGTGAAGGGAAACATTCATTGCTCTGATAGTAATGAAAGAACTTCCTTCACTGTAATGAGTCTTTGGATTATGACTGGATTGTGGCCCATTTAGCTCTTACCAGAGGCATGAATCATAGAATCATAGAATGAACCCTCAAGAAGGAAGATAACTCTGTGAGTGAGCCATGCTGGTATGTCTGTGTGAGACTGGGTATTAAAAAGCTGTGAAAGCTGCATGTAGATTACAGTATGTAATTATTTATCTCATTAAAATCCTTCCCTGTTCAGGGAACAGAACAGTCACAGGTAGTGTTTGTAGCCTTGTGATAAGCTGGTAAATCCATACAAAGGAAAGTGAAGCCTTTCCCAGTTTGACTGAAACTCAGGATACCAAGGAGATGGGATTGGACAAATGAGCAAAGAGAACTTATTTTGTACAAGTAGTGATTAACCAGGCTAAACAGAGAAGTTTCTTTGCATCAAACATCATTCATGTCCTACTTCCATGGTCAGCCATTAATGAACTGTCCTCAAGAACTCTGTCCTCAAGAAATTATAATAAAAAAGAGTTTCCAACAATATGGACACATACATGAATCATTTTTAAAAAATTGACATAGTTTCAGGTTTTCATTGAAGTGGAAAATTTCAGCTGGATAAAAATATTTTGACTACTTTAGAGTCATAGTGAAACTTTCAGGCACTGGGAAGGAGAGAAAAAAAAGGCATTCAGAAGACTTTCTGGCAATGGGACGTATTAGTCTATGTATTAGTCTACAGATGTCTCATTACAACAGAGACACTGGAAGGGAAAATAGAATGGACTTTAGTCCTTCAGGGTAATAGGAAGCAGGTGAGAAACCAGAGAAGCATAGAAAAATCCAATCTGTGAAAATGCTTGAATGTGATAGTAGCTGAAAAATGCAGATACTTTTGTAAAAATTACTGAAAGTGAACTGGAGTAATATTTTATTACACCACTTTCCAGAACTTTTACTCTGCCTATTCTAGATACAAAGCTGGAGAGAAAGGCAATGAAATACCTTCCTTCATCCAAAAAAATCAGGAAAAAAAGTACTCATCTCTTAGTGACATAAGAATAGAATATGCTATAGAGACAAAGCTTCCCAGACAGTCAGATAGTAACACTGTATTTTATTCTATAAATAAAATTCCTATAAAAAGAATATTGTCATCTCACAATTTTTGTCTGATGCAATAGTGCGGCCCAAATCAAAAATAGATTAAAGATGTCTCTATTGAGATTTAATATGTGGATATTAAGTTTAATTTTCTACAAGATGGCTTGAGTTCTGTTTCTGAATTTGCTTTCAGAAGATATTTAATCCTGTGGAACTGTATTTTCTGGCTTTATTTTCTAAATACATAAAATTTAACTACAAGACTTCTATTTTATATCAGGTGGTCTAAAAGAGTGGCTCAGCTTTACAAAGCATACGTATTGGTTTTTTAACAACCATGTTTTAGTCTGGAAAGCAAGAGCTGACTTCTTCATTAAAGAAAATTACCTCTTCAGCACAAGAAGCTTTTTGGATACTTCTGCTTGCACTTCTGTTGATTGCCCAAGGGTCTTTAGGTGGAAGCAGCAGCAAGACCAGTTCACAGTAAGTTTCCTCAAACGTGTTTCCAGTCATAAATCAAGTATTAGCTGAGGGTTGAGGATAGGAATATGGAGGAAAGGACCATGAAAGGGTAAGAGAGAAATCTTTTATTTTAAATTTACAGGAAAAGAAATGAACCTGGAACTGAGAATACATGATCTGCTGGATCCCATGGTGTCCGTGCTCTATCCTTTCACTTAAACTGTTGATTTTTTGAGACGTCTTTCCTCTTTAAAGGCAGATTCTTCCTAATATGCATGAGAATAGAACTCTATATATTAAAGAAATATAAAAAGTAAGAACTCCAAGTTCATCTTTTCAGTCTATTTTTTTAGAAAGTATTTACAATGTAACCTTAAATAGCTCATATAGAAACTCTGAATAACTGCAAATATTTCATGATCTGAACCATGCTATTTACTTTTCCCAGCAGTACTGCCTCTCATCGTCTTACACATTTATATCACTTTTTAACCACTGTGGGTGATTAGAGGACAACATCTTTTAACTTTTGAATAAATTACTAATAATCACTTATGTTCTGCGTAATGTTTATCTTTTGTATTTTTAGTAAATTCAGGTTTCTCCCTCTGCTGTTCATGAGATACTGCATTACTGTTGGTTCTTCCAGTACTTACACTGTGATTAAACTTGTTTGAGTTTCAGTGTGGATCTGCAAAAAGAGAATTTCTCCTTTTTTGATTATGTTTTGCAGAGAAAAGGAACAAATCAATTTCTAAAGTTTTACAGTGGTAATAGTATCTGGAGGGGGATATCTGTAGAAGAAATCAATTCGTGCCTTTATTGAATTACATATCTAATTTGGTCCCTCAGCTGGTAGAAACAAGATTTTTTCATTGTCATGCGAATTGAATATCTGAATGTCAGGATACATCTTTCCCAGGGGATTACTTCAAGACCAAATGGTATTGCCTAAATGCAGATATTCCTACTTGGTGATGGCCCAGAAACACATGAGAAGCTGAAGTAGACTCTTAAGAAGAAAATATGATAGCTTACTTTCTGTTTTTGTTCTTGCAAGGGCATTTTTTTTGAATAATCATGACTTTTTTTGACCATCACAGCAATCTGAGTACCCTTTTTGATTTCATGATGTTGAACCATCAAAAGAGATTTTAACACAACTTTAAAACATTTACTTGATCCATTTACTTACATATCTATTTTTACTGCAAACAGTGACAGAGCCTGGGGTAGACTGTCTGTTTTACCATCAAGAAAACTGATCATAATGGTGTGTTTTGGCATTTTTAATTTCTTTGCCCAAACTAGGTGACATTTTCATCAAGCTATTTACTAATAATAATCATGTTACTGAATGATTTCCTGGAGAATGCAGCCACATTTTGGGCCCAACTGGAAGTCAGTTTGCAGCATGAGAAGATATGGTAACATTTGGTAAAACTGAAAAGCTTTTCGTGTTCCCAAAGTGGAATACTGAAGATGTAAGAAAGATAAGTGTTTTTCTATCCTTTTAATTTCTCATCATTTCATATTTTTAAGATTCTCTGTCCAGGACATGCATTTTCTGCAAAAAATTGCTGAATTTGTGTTGCCTAATAAGGGATGAGATGTGTTGGTGAGATGTGTTACGCCGGGAAGAGCATCAGCAACTGTTGTTGCTTTAATCTGCACTCGTTTGAACCCGCTAGGTTCTAGTGTTTTTCAGCTGCAAAGCTACAAAATAGAGAAGACTGTTTTTTTCCTTCCTCTTTCTCACCTTTGAAATCTAATTTTGCTGGTCGGTGCTTGAATAAAATTCGTGGTTATCAGCTGGATGGGGTAGCAGAAATAGCTTTCTGTGATCTTTCCTTAATGATCCTGTGTTTCACTTATGGATGGATTTTAGATGCTGGATTTTTATTCTTCTTTCTGTGATGGAAAACTGCCATAGCATTAGGTGCAGACACAGTTTAATTACATCATCTGGTCCCAATTGTCTGCATAGCTGACGTGCAAATGGAGACACATGGATAGATTGCTGTGTTACCTGCTGGGCCAGGTGAGTTGAGAGAAAACCCTTTGCTGAGAATTGTTCTCAAAATCGTTACGAAACGACATTCATAAACTGAGTAAAGTGTGCAGAAGGTGAAAATAAAAAGCTAGTACATTTCCAGAAAAGCTCCTTTGACAACCAAAGTCCTGTTTTGTTCAGTGAAGTTATTTTCATGTTCAGATTTTGAATCAAAACTTGACACGGCTGTCTATTTTATAAAGGCAATTCTATACTGAGTGTTTCTGTTTTCAACAGCTGTTTAGCAGATTTAGGATTTAAATGATCACAGCTAAGCGTTGAGGTTAACACTCCACTAAGATAAATAGAGAAAGATCACACCAATTCCTTTTTATATATTTATTTTAGTCAGTTTTTTTGATAACTGAGAAAGACCAAACTGCAAAAAGTGTGTGGAGAGGCAAAAATAGAAGGATAAAATTGTTGCAATATCTACAGAAACATCCTAGTTCATGAAATTCATCATCTCTGTGAAGCTAGGACACACACATTTTTTCATTTCTCCTTTGATCAGCCCCCTAAACATGGGACTTTATTAAGTCTCTCTCTCTCTCTCTTTTTTTTTTTTAGTGATATGATCTAATAGTTGTACATAATTGAAAGTGTTCAATGAACGTAACCACTGTGCATAATTTTATGCATTGCCTATGGAAATTGACCAAACTGTATCATCAGAATTTGTTGGACTATTTAGACCTTTGGAAATCTGGTCCTGAATGCACAGGGATGCCAGATCAGGGGACTATTGTGTCAGTTTGTGCTTTTTCTCATTATGTTGTAGAATTCTGTGGGCCACAACCGGCTAGTGTATACTAATTGAAATGATTTCAGCTTTTTAGTAATTACTAACGTTTGGGTTGTAATAATCCCCAGTAAAATTTTTCAAGTCTGTAAGTCAGTGGACATGAGTTACTTTGCGTTACCTTTGTAACTTAAGTTCAGTATGTTACAAATAGTGTATAAAAATCATCGATTGCCATCAAATGCACTGAAATATCACATTCATTTTCAGCTTTTCTTTTTTAATGGAATGGGAATATTCTTGAAAAAAACGATGCAAGACTGAAATATTTCTCCCAAACTTTTCAACTTAAGTATCTTGCTCTGAATTCCAAATGGCCAAAAGAGTCAGAAAATAGTCACTTGGAGAAAACAAAAAAAAAATACAAAAACCCTAATGTACCTTTGCCCTGCTTCACTAATAGGCTCAGTCACTAAAAAAAGACATAGTTCAAATTCTGCCCTGACTCTGAGAAAGAATGGATAAAAGGCATCAAAAGGGAATGATTGCTGTTGCAAACATGAGCACAGATTTATTTCCAGTTTGCACCATGCATTCCACTGTGGATTTGTAAGATATATCAGCTGGATATTTCAGAACAACCCTTCCCATAAGAGGAAATCATAACAAATACACAGAATGTTTTACACATGGGGAATAAATGGCATTGCAATTCTGAAAAAGATCCAGTAAAGCCACAATATTCTATCGCTCTGTCATAAAAATTGAATCTTACTAGAGGTAACTGCCTTAGCTCTTCGAAAGTGCCTTATTGAGCTTACTGATTTCTGGGTGTGTACACATATTTGTGTATTTGCTAGAGACACCAAGCTGTGGACACTGTGCTGTATTAGCAACACTTTTGTAGGGGCCACCTGAGAGCCTGTGGATCAGGGTCCCTGTTAGGTAGGATGCCAAGGAATAAAACCCTGGAGAGAAGGGGTTCCAGAAGAGCTGTCTTATTTTCAAGGATAACATAATCCAGGCTCCAGAATTGTCTGTAGAAATGAGCAAGAAATCAAGCAAAGGCAACAGGAGGTCTGCCTGGATGCACAGATTGCTCCTCATCTCACTGGAATATCAAAAAGCAGCACACTAGCGGTGGAGTGAGGGACAGAAGAGGTGGCAGGAATACAAACACAGTGCTTGGGGGTCCCAGGATGGGTTAGGAAAACTAAAGTCCATCTAGAGTTTCATATGGTGAGAGACATCAAGGGCAACAATAAAAGTTTCCACGGGTACATCAACTGCAAAAGGAAGACTAGGGAAAATGTGGGCCCACTGCTAATGAGGAAAGGACACTGGTGGCAAAGGCAATGGAAAAGGCCATGGTAATCAATGCTTTCTTTGCCTCAAGACTAGCTTTCAGGATTCCTAGGTCCTTGAGCTAAATGGGAAAGTCTGAAGGAAGGAAGACCTTTGAAGAGGGACAAGAGGGGATATCTGGAGAACTCCAGGCTAGCCAACTTCACCTTGATGTATGGAAAGGTGATGGAGATAATAACCTTCAAAACATTTCCAAGTATATGTGGGACAATAAGATGATCAAGAGCAGTCAATGAGGATTCACAAAGGGGAAATTATGTTTAGTCAACCCGGCTGTTAAGTTAAGCCTTGGTCAGTCACGACATTCCATGGAAGCATGACTGGCTCTGTGAATGAATGAGGAGGAGTATATTGTTTGTCTAGACTTTACTTACGCTTTTGGTACTGTCTCCCATGACATTCTCATAGGTAAACTTGTGAAATACTCGCTAGAAAAGTCAACAGTAAGGTGAATTGAAAACTGGCTAATTTCTTGGCTCAAAGATTGTTTCAGTGGCACTTGCTAGTGAGTTCAGTGTAGAAGTTTGGGATTTTACTTGAGAGTTATGATGGAAGAGAGCACATTTCTCACTGTGGTTGCCGTAAGTGCGACGCCTACAAAGCTGCTTCCCCAGAAAAATTCTTATATGTCCTTCCTGACCCCCACAGTTTTATTTGGTAGTTTGCTTCAACATCTAGAAGGGCATTGGATGAGATGGGCTTTTTAGGTAGCTGGAGGTCTCCAATGCATGCAATGAATTTCTTGCCATGAAGATTCCTGGTAGTATCTCAAGTCTGTCAGTGTGAAACCTCACTTCTATCTTCTAGAAAGTAGTAGGAAGAAGTAGTAGTGGTGCAGTAAGACATTGCATTTTCTCTTCATCGTGGTTCATTTTGCTCCTTCTTTGGTAACAGAAGTTCAAATATGCTTTAGTCAAAGGCCTAGAAACATCACTTTTCAGTTCAGGCCTGTGCATTATTTCCAGTAACCTGTGCACTTAAGTTTACCTCTGTAATTTGAATGTGGCTGCTGACACACTTCCATCCTACAAGACCCTCCAATTGAAGTCTCCATGTATAAGAAAGTAAGTTTCTGTCTTACAATGCCAGTTTAACAAAGCTACGGCTGATTTCTCTCACTTCCTTTGTAATGTTGGGCTGTGTATTACATTGAACAGATGCAATAAACAAGAAAAAAAAGTTTATTTTTCTTTAGCAATAGATCTAAATTTCTGAGCAGTCTATTTAGGCTCTGTTCTCCTGTCAACTGCTATCACTTAGATGAATTTAAAGTTTGGATATGTATATATATAGTAAAGTGAATAATATGGCAGATTTGCAAAATAAAGATTCTCCCCTGTCAATCATAAATATGAGGACAATGCTGGGTAAAATGCTCAATAAATAAATGTCTTTGCTTAGTCAATATGCTTTGCATAACTTTTATCAGGCCCTGTGTCTTGAAGTAGAAACTGCAACCTTTAAGTGCTTAAAGGCCAACCTTAGAGTAGTCTTCCACCTGCCACCCTGTACTGCTATTCATGATCCCATCCTGCAATATTATCTGTATTATCACTGGAGAAAGAATTCTGCCTTTCCTATTTCAGAAGTCGAATAATAAAAACAAAAGTTGAACAGCAAAAGTAAAACAGAAGTTGAAAAATAAAAACAAATAGACAAACAATTTATTGTTCGTGTAGCTTTACTTAGGAATGTCTTCAGGTGGACCAGATAAACAATGGGAGAGGAAAGATGTGCAGGGGAACAAGGTGCCATCACAATTATTTACTTTTTTTTTTTTTGGGGGGGGGATACAGAAGTCTCCTTTTTTTCCTGTTTATGCTCAAGGAAATTGATTGTATTATCTGTCTTGATGTGACACTTCATTATTTAGTATTTCTGTTCTAGATACTGAAACTCAAAGAGGGAGGGAGGGAGGGAGGAAGGAGAAAGAAAGAAAGGAAAGGAAAGGAAAGGAAAGGAAAGGAAAGGAAAGGAAAGGAAAGGAAAGGAAAGGAAAAGCTCACATGGAAAGGGGATAACTTTAACTATAACTGCAAGTTTAAATTCCTTGGGATAAATTTTGACTAAATGTCAAAATGTCAAGTGTTACAAATGTTCATTCCATGAAGCTATTTGAAACTATTCCATGAAGAAGATTTGACAGTGTCTCTGTTGTGTTTCACGATTTGATGCACAGTGCCTTTAGAATGTGAAAATAAACACCTCTCTTCACCTCTGTTTGGGCCATGGTCCTACAGTGGGATAGGCTGACATCGGTGTCAGGCAGAGCTCATGTCTGGGCTTTGGCAAGGTTCTGTGCTATCCCACCACATTTTACGGCAGGATGGGTGCAGATTGCTCATGCCAAAAAAGCTGATATCTCAGTTTGAGCTTTGACTTGCTGCCAACTAATGATCTGGAAAGTTTTGCCCAAGGATCTTAGCCATCTGGAGGGAGTTTATCTATCTCCCTCATCTCCCATCAGAAAGGCACAAGCAGTAATTAACCTGGAGTGCAGCAATAAAGACAACTTGTTTCCTCAGCATTTTCCCTGTGTGTGTGCTTTCCCCAGTGTGCAATGCTGTAGGACTCACTGTGACGTCCCCACTTGAGGTCAGATATCACATCAAATTTGATTCCCCTTTTGATGTTGTGATTATTTTTGGGTAACCTACAGTTGACTAGAGACACTGATAGGATTAATTAATAAAGCCTATGATGAGCCTATTGGGCAGCAAAAGAGCACCCAGGGGTTCTCAAAACTGCCACTGTCCCAGCCAGTGCTGGGACCAGGGTGGACCATGAGGTGGAGGTTGCTGGCTCCATGACTCTGCATCCCAACTGTTCCTGACAGGATGGTGTGCAGCTTACCAATGCCTTCTCTGTACGTGTCCTGGCCGCTCGAGACAGCGGGGAAAGGGAGACTTTGCATCCCTGGCAGGCTCCATGCGCCATCCCAGGAAGTCCCCATGTGGTCCTTGCAGCTGCAGCACCTGAGAGCCTGCTTTTCTAGGAGAACCTACCCATTCAACACTCACATGCATGAATCCGGAGTTATCCCCAGAGGAGCAGGAGGATATTGGCTTAGGGAGCAGAAAATTTTCCATTTACTGAAATGCTACACTTTTAATACTGCTTGTTTTTGTTTCATTTATTTGCCTTGGAACTTTTTTTCAGCTGGGACAGTTAATGAATATGAAAGAGATGGTATCTGTGTTGTTTCATCTGGTCTCTTTTATAAAGCACTCAAGTCAGCTTTAGTAGCTGGAAACGCAGCCGTTTCTCTTCAAATGCAGATGGTATCAGAGCTGATAAGTCAAATTAAGGTCTGAACAAGTAACTCTAGACTCCATCTCAGCTAGTTAAGAATCAGTTTTAGAGGTTTATAATACCACAGTGGGTACTGTTCTGTATTATCTCAATGTGCAATGATTTACACATTTACCAACCACTTACCATTAATAACGTGGACACAGAAAATCCCAGTGAGTGAAGCAGAAAGTATGATACTGAGCCAAGTTACCACTGATGCCATGGGGTCTCCATATAGAAAGTAAAGAAATAATAGTGCAGAATCCTTTCTTGAATTTATATCACACTATGTACTGGCATTCATTTACTATGATTGCTTTGAAATTTTTCTTTCTTTCTGGATTTTGTTTTAATGTAGAAGATTTCTGTATACAACGGAGGTGAAGCATAGATAAACAGAATTTGCCCGTGCTTAATATGTGCAAATTCTCAGTTACTTGTATTCAGCTCTTAGCATAGGACACCACCTGCTTTTCAGTTTTTGACAGAATATTTTTCTGATTATGAGCACAAGATAGTTGTATGTTCTTCTTAGCTTCTTAAATTTCAACTTATAACTACATCAAAGAAGTTTTAACCTTATCCATGATAAATAGATAGCAATATGAATAAATACAAGTTTCAACAGGAAGTATAGCTAAGATGCAAAATTATATATTGCCTCAAGAAAGTCAAGCACTCCACAAATCTAAACCTTTTTTTTTTTTTCCTGCTACATTTGACATGTTCTGTTGTCTGACACATTTTTTGGCTCTCACCCTCGAAGCGTTTGTGAATATCATACTGCTTAACTGATGGTAGTCTCAACAAGGAAATATTCTCTCTGCTTCAACCGTCCTTACAGAGAGAAACCTGAGATTCAGTGTATGCAAAGTGACGGACACGGAGTCTCACAGAACCTGGTGGCAGTACCAAATACTGAAGCCCGAGCGTGGAGCTCCCCTCTGCCTGTCTGCCTGTTTGGGTGGGTGTCAGTCTGCAGCACGGCTCTCTTCCAATGTCTGCTGGGAAATAGCAGGTCACATCCTTGCATGGCCTGGAGTGTTTAGCTTCACCTAGGATCTTTCTGCCTCCACACTGCATTTTTGGAAAGTGAGGAGAATTTTTTAATTTACATGCTTTATATTTTTATGCTCAGCAGAGATTGAGAGGCTCAGGGTTTGGATGCTGCTAGCTGTAACATGTTTCAGCTTCCAAGAAGTCTGGTAGCACATGGTACCTGCATGGCTTTGGTCTGGGTTTTGGATCACGTCTTTGCAAGGGAGGAGGAGCAGGCTGGGTTGCAGAGCGACGGGTCCAGGGCCTTCACTCGTTGTCCAGCTCTGCCCCACGTCTCCCCATCTCCCCCCTACTCTGCAAAGCAGCAGTAATTACATGCTGTGTCCTTCTCTGCCTATCTGGGCTGCCAGTCCTTTGGGGACTCATTACTTGCCAGCAGCACCTACCTCGGTCACATCCCCATGAGGAGTCATGGGGGTTGGTCCAGTCCAGCAGTGACAGCCTCAAATGCATGAATGAAGCCTACAAAGAGCCAAAATTGTGCACAGCATAGTTCATTATACCTGATGCTGCTGCTGTTCCTGCTCTGAGGAGCAATGGCTTATCAGGAAAGAAGCTTTAGCTTCGTGAAGGCTCATAAATTCTCCATTCCAGAGAAAATACTCTGGGGAAATTTGGAGGTATTTTGCAGTTCTTTGTATGACAAAGTTCAACAAAAAGAAAATAACTACTATTCCCATTGTTCTCTCCCTCTTTTCCATAAACACAATTCAATATTTTTTGAAACTATTTAAGGAATTATTACCCTTGAAATATGTGGAGAGAGCTTCAAGTTTTAGTAGTCAAAGAAGTTGCGTATTTCCATCTATTCCATGAAACTGCATAGCTATGACTTTAGAATTAGGTTTTTAGTATAAAGATGTCCTTTTTCTTTCTTATAATGTACTTTCCAAATATTTTCCACCAGACCAAATTATTTCTATGGCGTATGTATGTTCCCTATTATACTGGTGTATGGTTATTTACTGCAGTTCTGTAAGACACAATTCATCAAACCTTTGTAGGGTTTCAAACTCAGTTCCTTGTGAATACAGAAGGACAAGGCTTACTCCCACAGTGCGTAGGTGGGAGACAGGACACCCACGCAGGACACCCAGGTACACAGAGCAGAGCAGCATGCAAAGAGCTCTGGGCACAGTGTGTCTCCCTGCTGCAGACACTCCAGCCTGGGTCCTAAAAGCCCAATAACTCAATTAATGTGACTCTCTGCTAAGCTAATTAGTTCTGCCACTGATTAATTCAAGTGCAGCAGCACACTGGTAAAAGTATATATGTTTGCTGGAGCCAGGCAACATCTATGCAGCAGTGTGTTTCAGTAGTGTGTATAGAAGTTAATTGCTACAGAAAGATATAGGAACAAGTAAAGATAAATCTGAGAAAAAAATGTCACATTGAAGTAAAACCTGGCTATATATCAGAATAATCAGGCTGTATATAACATCTGTCAAATGTTATAGACACAAATAATAAGCCCGAATCTGATGAGTCTATGTTGCATCAACAATTCAATGTAGATAAAATCAAAAACACTTTATCAGGGTCTTCACTGTTACCAGGAATTGGCTCTGAAAGGTCTTTTTAACCTGCTGCTCCTGAACAGGTCACACAAATATCTCACAAAACAGTTGAATGTGGGAGTTGCAGGGCTTGTCTGTAATCAAAGTCACTAGCTAGGATTCCTCTCTTTCTCTCCAGGAATCTGTCTGTGCTTAAGACTTTCCCTTGGAAAAAGCATGGCAATGTTCCTTGTTCATGGCAACATTACGGCAATGTTCATTAGGTCCATAGACCTAATGGCAAGGAGTCCTTAACTGAACTGGAACTGAACAGGACTAATGCAACTCTTGGGCATGGTCAGTTGTTTCTCCTTTAATGAGGAGTCCAGAGGGGAAAAACAAAGCAAAACAAAAACCCTTTTATTAATAAGCAAACCCAAACCAGTTTTATAGGGCAGATGTTCAGCAAAGCCTGAACAGTAATATAAAAGGCCCCAAGGAAGTCTGGAATTCATCTTCTGAGCTCTTCTGATGCAAAATTGATCCTGATACACACTGTCATCAAGAGATTGTCCCTTTCTTCTTCAGATCAGTATTTTAGCTGTGGACAGAACTCCAGAGAATATTTTTTGTTGCGATAACATATTTCTAAAAATAACCACTCTTTCACACTGAAAACTATAGATCTAATAGCACTTAGCTCACAAGCCAAACAACTGAGTCATTTACAGTTGGGAAAAAAGAAAATCCCAGTATTATTCAAATATGTCATATGATACAGGACAGCCCAGTGATGGCTCTGAATACAGCTTGGTGAATATATGACAATTTAATGTAGCTTGTTCCTTTGTATGTTTTTTTTCTGTTATATCTTTTTCAGTTTTAATGCAGAAAGCATAATTAGAGGAATCTGAAACTTGATGTAGAGACAAAAGCATACCTGTTAAAATGAGCTGTAATGAATTGCCTACTAAATACAGGCCATGCCTAGTCATGGTTATGTAGGGTTCTTTACAGCAGGTTTTTGACGTGATAGCTTGTCCTGTCTGTCTCAATGGCTCACAAAGATCCAGAATTCATTTCTGATACATGTATATCAAGAAGCTATTCCTAAGTGTTTTACAAAGTCTATCAAAACTCAGCTTGAGTTTCTTTTCTTTGCTATTCCATCCATGCCCAAAGTATAGCCACAAAATACATTCCTTCTACAACTTTTGTTTTATATACCTGTGATTTCAGAATCATTTTCTACACTGCCCATCAACAAAAATAAGTCTGCAGTGCTTTTTGTCTTGCAGCAAGCTTAAGCCATTCTCTGCTTCTGAACTTTGCAAATCTTACTTACATAGTTTGTTTAGACTTCTCAAGTGATAGGAAAACACATGAATGAGGTTTCTTCTCAAGCTGTCAATAGCCAATGCGTGTTAGGTTTTTAGAGAACCTGTATTGCAAGTTTCAGTATGTTTGTGCTGTATTCTACTCCCCATTGGAAACTTGATGCTCAAGTATTTTTTTTGTTTCTGTCAGAGCAATTTCTGTTAAATACTGTTAAGCAGCATATGAGTGGTTACAAAGGCCCCTTTATCATCTCACGTCTACCACTCTGAACTTCCCATCATGTACGCCTTTCACTTTAAACCTATGCCCTCCTACAGTCCACATACTTTCCTGATTGCCAGGATGCAAGCAGTGAAGAGGAAAGCCTCCTGGCATGTAAGATCAAGTAGACATCAAAGCGAGGAGGTGAAATTTTGTTAATTTTATACTGTAGGGAAGATGGAACAAAACCACTGCTATTTCCAGATCTCCTAGAGGATTTTAAAAACAAATCCTCCTATTCAGGAATAGATTAATTTAACCTAGCCCTGTCTAAAGTAAAGTCTTTTTGTAGTTTTACCCAGCATTTTTTTCATGGTTACTGTTTGTTGTGAATAGCATATATTTTGATAAGATTAAACTTCTTTTCTGTAAGTAAATAGAAAGAAGAGTAAGTAGAAAAATGCAGAAAGACTTTTTTTTCCCTTTACAATTTACATTTCCCCTAATCTCACAAGAACAAACACTATTGCACACACACAAAAACCCTTTCCACAGCTTTCTTAACTCAATTAAATCTGTAAACATTATTTTCTTTTTGTCGTACTCAGTGCTCTGTTTCAAGCTTTTGAGCATTGAAGAAAGATGAAAATGCTCCTTTTCATAGCCGTATGGAAGGAAGTTAGAGAGCTGGGTAATGAGATGTGCAAGGGAGTAGGAAAGAATGGAAGCTACATGAATAGGAATAGGAATATGAAATTAGACACCTGAAAAAAAAAGAGAGAAATCAAATTTAAACCAGTCTGTTCTTCATTTGTGACAGTTGGCAAGTAACAACCATGAAAGCCATTTTGGGTATGGGTATCCTCTCTATAGTTCAAGTAACTGGAATCCATCCAGCACGCCTTTTCCTTATCTTTATCCTTAATTCTAAAAAAATATGATATACCTTGGAAGCAGAGGTGCCATCAAGAAAGATAATTTTCCCTCCTTTCTCTTTTCTCTTCCATGAAAGCCATGCATAATTAACAGAAGGACAGGGAGGACAGCTCCAAAAGTGAAATCTGCGTGTAGTTATCCTGAAAACCTACTTATGAATGAGAGATAAATGTAGCTGGTAAGGCACAAAATAATTCCAAAACAGGGATTCTGCTGGTATATCATGAATAGATTATGTCAGTGCCCTGATGGTAATCTTGAGGCTGAGTAGACACATTTTATTCTCTGAATAAAACTAAGCTACTCTATAGATAGAGAACAAATTAAAAGCTTATTCCAATTCATTTAATGATCATGGACAGATATATATTTTAATGTAAGGACAAATTGTGCATTATTCTGTCAACTTAAAGCATCTTTTGAACTGCAGTACCCCAAAAAATCCTTACTGTGAAAATGAGATTTTCTATTGTCAGCTAAGTCCTAAATTAGGAAGTCAAGAAGGAAACTTTAATAAAAATAATTTAAATAATTTATGATTTTGATATGTGTTCTGACTAAGATATCTCCATATTTCTCTGACTTCATTTTACAGAAAATAGCAGTGCATAGAGCACCTTACATGTATATCTGCAGCAATATGAAAATCTAAATCATATGAAATTTGAAATATAACAAAAAGGGCAGAAATAACTGGGTTACAATACACCATTTTTGGCTATTAAAAAAAGAATAGGATTAAAGAGATAGGAACATTTTATGGCACCCTTAAGTCTCGTAGTTCTTATAGAACTTCAGTGGCTTCATGAACATTGTGTAACTAGATAAATGTCACTATCAGAATCTCACCACTCAACCTACTTTCAACTCAACAAATACCAGGGTATTCATCTGCTTTTCACTGTTTGTTAGCAATAACACATTTTTATTAATTCAGTTTGCTTAATGAGCATTTGTCATGTCGTGTTAGTGACTGGCACCATCTGAACTTAAAATAGTTATCACTTTAGCCAAATATTAATTTTGCATTTGCATTTTGCATTGTCCTTTTGTAATAAAAACATCAGAAAGGGCTTTAAAAAGCTGTAATAAAAGCTTGTGACTTGGAATCCTGTCTATGGATGCAGACCTTCATGCAGTGGATAGCCTGTGTTCCCTGGGCTTGCAGGCGTACATAGCTATTACAGGGTAATGCCAGAGGTGCTTTCCTGAGACACTACTTTTTCCCCTCTGTAGCTTTAAACTTCTCAGCCTTATCTTGTATACACATGGTGGTAGTTTGTCGGTCTAGCTGAGCTGGGCTTTATCTAACTTTGGCTGGCATCAAGAGGTCTGAGTCTCTTTCTTGTCAGCAGACTTGTGTGTCAGAGTTGTTAGGTCACCCCTTGCCATACTGCAATCTCTTCGAGCAGCAGCACCTCTTGTTCTGTGTCTCCTTCTGTTCTTCAGTGGGAAAAAAGTATTGACAAGCTCCAGGCTTGTGTTAGTTTCATAATTCCCCATGTGTTTAGAGATCCAGAGTGACTTTAACACCATAAGCACCTCCAGGATCTCGAGTGAAGGCAGTGCTTTTGCAACGATAATTTCATCATAGTTCCTTATACTTTCAAGCAATTGTTTTAATGAGTGTGCCAAGAAATACATAGCAGTTTCTCCTGGATAAAGGGCAAGGAGGAACAAGTCTGTAGTGCAGCTAGAATCACAGCATTAGAAACTTAATTACTAGAGTGAGTGAGATTTGCTCTGTGTGTGTGTACACTTACCTTCAAAAATATATTTAGTTCTTCTAAATAATTCTTTTCTATAGCTTATTACCCAGCATGAGCCCCTGCAAAGGTAAACAGCATGCGATATCTGGGCATCTTCCCTGCACATGCACCAGTGCGTGCTTGATATCCACACACACACAACACCCTTTTTCTGCAGCCTCCCCTACAGCACTTCCTCTGGAAGCTTGGTAAGATGCCTTGCAAAGCCAGAGCAATTCCTGTCATACATTTCTGAGGAAAATTCATGCTCTTCTGCAGTAAAGAGTAATGGCTTTGGCCCATGGTATTGCCTGGGGCAGCAAGAAGGATTATTAGGAGAAGTGCATGTCTTGTTGTGACTGGTGTTTCATGTCTGAAATTAATAATTGCACTACTACCAACTTGACTTTTGCTGTACCAACTGCAGACTATCCATTTACAAAGCCCTTTGAGAGCTGACGACTGTCTGGATTGTCATGAGGAAGGACCTATGTGGAAAGACAGCCTACAGCTGTCTTCCCAACTGCTCCAACTCAGCCATTTCTTTTTTAACAGAGGCAATTTTCTGATGAACTGTTTCACAGGCATAAACATGAGCCCTGTGAATTGGTGATCATCAGCCACTGCCGCTGGTACATGGAGGACAAGCACAGCTAACCAACCGAGTCTCCAGCTGCCCTCATTCTGCCAATAATTGAAATTGCTCTGTAACCAAAGCCTCTGAGGCTTTGAAGTCTTGAGCCCCAAGCTGAGATGAGGAAAATCAAAACTCAGATATCCCTGTCTGAGACCTGACAGCTCCATGCTCCCCTGGGTTTTTGGATTCCCGAACTAGCAAAGGCCCTCTTTCCTGCCTTAATGTGTCAAAATTATACGGCAGTCATTCTATTATTTCAGTCCAAACTCTAACCAGATCTCATGGCACTTCTGCTGTTTTGTGCTACTTTCTCATGAGAGAAACTCATTGAAGCCTGATGTAAATCTGGCTCCTTGTCTTTGGATATGCTCTGTCCTCATCTGTATTAAAGATCAAATTCTATTGGTTTGACTGTTTTTAAACCCTGTCTGTTGGTCTTGCATGAAGAAACTCAACTTTATCACTTGTCAAAAGTTGACAAAATATTTCTCTTTTTTATTCTGTTTTTTTTTTTTTTTTTGTAGTTCCCTCAACTTTAAAGTCATTTGTTTTTCTTATTTTAATCAGGCTTGTGGGATCAAAATGATATTTTGTCTGATAGCTTAAAATCCCTTTTTTTAGGTCTATATTGGTGACAGAAGATAAAAAACCTTAAATGATTTTTTTTTCATGGAAACTATAGGAAATAACCCCAAGTTTCATGCATACAAAAAAGCAATCTCCTCCTTTTTCTGAAGGATTTTTTAAAAGCTATCCCTTTGTTTTCCTTTAATGTAGAATAAATCACCATGGAACAGTTTAGTATCTCTTTTGTAGCTGACTGCATTAACCCTGCTTCACAGAATGGCAGAAATCCTAGCTGCTAAAGAGATTCTTTAGTACACAGAAACATAAAACCATGAGTGTTTCCAATAGGTAATATCTCGCATATGATGCCACTATAAGGGCAATTTCCAAAAAAAGAAAGTACATACATTCAGATATAAGCCATTAATGATTTTGTAAACTGAGCCAAACAACATAATCTTTGTTCAATCAAAGACTCACACTTTCAATAGAGATGTATCTGAATTTGAACAAGGTGATTTGGGATGAAAAAGTACTTTATTAAGTAAAAAGCATAGTTGTGCACTGGTTGCACATTGTGTCGACAGTGGAAAGCATAATAGATGGTACTGTTGCAATGAATTATATTTCCTTTTTCAAATCCCTGTGGATTTGGGCTGCAATTAGATGCAGAGTAAGTTACAATGTCCAGAGAGAGCAGACATCATTAGACCTCTTCTATCTGTTACATAATTAAAATTAACATTATATAGTAAGGCTAAACCTGTCAAAATTAGTCTTACCTCATAATTAGATGGCAATATACATGGTTAAATTAGAAAATTGAGCTTCCTTAAGTATTAGGACTGCTATGCTGTTAGGATTTTATCAATATTGTCTTTACTCAATACTGAGAGTGTTTTATATGTTTCCTGTGAATGACTGGGGAATCTCTTACCTTGTTTGTCCTCAGAAACAAAAGTGCTTTCTTGGGAACAGAGCAAGAGATGTCACTTGGCAAACAACCTCCTAAGAAGGGGGTGTGATTAAGAATGTTAATACTTTGCTCTGAAAAGCCTGACTAGCTTGACTATAGGTCTTGAAATAGGCAGGAGATACTGACTGTAGCAGAGGAGCACAGGACAGGGATAGGGACCGGTGTTGAGAATTTCTGACTTCTACGGCAGTTTGGAAAGTGCTGTCACTTGACAAATACCTGCTTCAAATTGAGTTCTCACGAATCTCAGGGAAAACAGATCCATGAGAGGGGTAATTCAGAAGCAGTCAGGGAAATTGGGCCAAACTTCATTCATCAAGGAGGACAGGAGGTTTGGGCAGGACAGCATAGTGCATACTGACACAGGATTAAGGTATAGGCTCTACCCAGGGATTGGTACCAGGTGAAGTTTGTCATGTTCATTTGAGATAAAAGCAAATGATTTGCTGCTCTTCAATGACTAGCTCAAAAGGTTTCTGCTTACCCTTCTCAGGAACAACCTTTCTGGAAATTGCCTCAAGAGGCAGCTAAATAATGAGTTAAAGGCCAGAATAACAGCTTGTACTTATCATCCTAAGGTGTTAATGTATTTGAAAATGAGACCTGCTCATCAAGGTAACTGTCATTAGATAGACCAGTGAGGAAACATTTGTGTTTCAAGTTTGCCATCTATTACTGCAGCTGAGTAAATTCTTCCTTTATGTCCTGGCAACCTCAGAAAAATATATATGGTGAAACCTGCCTTTCTTCACATTCAGAGAAGCATTTTGGTGGTGCAAAGACTTGACAGTGACCTCTAGCTAACATTAAGTCCTCTCATAGAGTATAAATTATACATTTCTTTAAGAAATATCTGAAACATTTTAGCAGCAAGTGATAATTCTTATATTAGTTGGCAGATTTTGGGGAAAAAAAATGATGTGTGCTTCCAATACCATCAGCTATTTTGGGGGCAGCGAGAGGATGTTCTTGCAACTCAAGCACTGTATTGTTTGGAGATTAGGATTCAAAGAACCTTCTCTGTGACCTTAAGCAGTCACGTGCCCTTTTCATTTCTCACTTCCATTTCATAAATTGATTACAAAATATATATTGAAAAGGGTATACTACTGTTTTTGAAAATAAAAGCTCATTTTTATAGATATGCACATTTTATTAGATATGCCATTAAAGATCTAATTTTCAACAGAAAGATTTTTGAGGTGCTGGTCTAATCAGTCCTTTCTGATGCAAGAAAGAGAGAGAGAGATTTAAATCATCAGTTGGTATTTTCCATCTGAAAATGCAGCTCTTTACAGTTGTATTTCACAAAATACCTTGAAAGGTTTAATTTTATTCCACTTAAAAACAGCTTTTGAAACTCGGAAAGTTACCAAAAACAGATCCAAAGCAAATCATCTAGGCACTCTTTAAAAAGGTATTTTCCAATTTTGTCTTGGTAATTCAGTGGGAGATGGTGTCTCTGTCACTTATCATAGTGCAAACTCCACTTGTCAGTCTGACCATTTCTACATCTCTTTCTGTAATCCCACTACCTATTGGGTAGCTTGCTCCCTATTGGTGTAGTTACACCTTCCAACATGACTGAAAGAGTTTGGATATCTCGTTCTGTTACGCATATGGAGCAAGTCAGTTAGGAGTCCGAGAACAGTACTCTAATAAAAACTATAAAATTTTAACAGTGTTTGAACTATATTTGGGTTTAAATCTGACTGCTTTTCTTTGAAGCTGGTAGCTGTATTTTTACATGAGTTTTAAAATTACTTTTATTTGTATTCAGTCCTGCATTGTTACTTGCCAGCATTTCTTCCTCTATCTATATATATTTACAAAATACACAATCATTATGTTAGGTCTTCTTTAATGCTTCCCCTTAAACTCCAGGAAAATGAGATAAAAATTAAAACCATATTTCTTATAAAAAAAAGTCAGAATAGAGTGGCTATTTTGAGAGGAGTATTTCTAGAGACACAACATCTGTAAAGAATGCAAGGGGAGAGGAAGCAATAGTGCAGCATATGTTTTCCATTTGGAATTTGAAGAAGAGATAGTGTTGTGAGATAGGTGGTGTCCTTCCCTCCGGTATTTTATTGGAATGCAACAAGGGAGAAACTGCATGAGTTTTCGGCTTAAGAGATTCTGCAGTGTAGACCACGTTCTCTACATCTCCTTTTCTTCATGTGGTATTTCAGGAATCTAAATTCACCTAATTTCTGAAATATTCAGCGTGGGTTCTGCAAGTCCTGCAGTGCTGTCAGATCTCAAAAAGTCTTTTCTTCAGCTTTTAACTAGGAACATTTTCAGCTCACTTAAGGACAATACCTACACGATTTGCACAAAAACGCTGTTATCAGTCCATATTCAGGCGCGTCAGGATGTCAGGAAAAACAGTGAAGGAAGGACAAGCAGTTCCTCTGGACAAGGGATTTTTTTGCTGTTGTTTGAGAGGGGAAATGAAAAAATGCAAGTTAGGCTTCATATTCTTCTAAAAATAAAAATAGTTATAACAAAATATTTTGAAATATCAAAGTGGGCTCTCAACTGGTATAAAGCTTCTGTGCTAGCTCGCAGCCTGGCCAACTGCATTTTATGGTTGTGTGTGGTCAGGATGCACTTTGAAATTATATATGCCATTAACTGATTGCAGTTGGAGGTGCTCTGCTCTGCATCTTTAAAAGCTAGATGAAAGCTAGATTTTCGATGCCTAAATATAACCTTGAATGGATGAACCACCTGGGTTTTCACAAATCTTTCCAAATGTTTAAAAACATAAATACGGCTGAGATTATGCATGTATTTCTCTAAATGCAAATGATGTGCTCATCATGATCCAAAATGTAGAGCATCTCCTACTGAGAAACCCTCATGGCTTGATACTGATAAACATAAGTATAGGTAACAATATCATTCATGACACATTAAAATGTAAATGTTTCCTTTGTGATCAGTTTCGGAGGGAAAGTAATTGCATTTCCAGCCTCAAACTTTGGACAAGAAGTACAGTATAATGTTACTTGGTTGGTACCACACTTCAAATCTAGTTTGTTACACTGCGGATGAGTGTTTGAAGTATGTGTGAAATTCATGTACAACGCAGTCTAGACATGTGAAATTGCTATCCTATGTCATGTAGCCTTAGAACAGTAGCTTTGCTGATGGAATGGTGCTTAAGGAAGCGTCTTCTTGCTTTCTTTCTTCCCTCCCCCTTGCCCCCATGTGTCCTTTTACTAATAACAAATTACAACAAATATAATTAAATTCATTTTTGCCAGGATAAGAAATAACAGGAAGATTTCCATCCACCCATGCAACAGCTTGCACTGGGAACCTCTCCTGTATTCACAGCTCTGTGTGCAGGGAGGGACCTTAAAACCAATAGCGCGAAGAGGAGCCGCTGTCTGCAGCAAACTCGGATCTGCTCCCAGGGGCACTGGGAAGGAGGTTGGTTTCCCATGGGCCTCTCCCAGACGACACACTAGAAGAAACTTTGTTGAAAAAACCCCTGATGAGCCGTCTGGAGACACGCTCAGAGCAGCCATGTGGGAGCTCCTGGGGGCTGGAGATTGGCTCTCAAGCCTGGGAGCCAGCTGGCAGCTGTAAAATTTCCTGTGGAAATAAAGAATAAATTGATTCAAGCAAAATAAAATGAATGTAAATGAAAAAGACTGCAAGTCCGTGCTCCTCTGCAGCCTGTGCACTTGTTTACAAAGCAGCAACTGAGACTTTCCAAGCATCGTGGTGTGGCTGCAGGTGACCTGCAGAGCCTGCATCAGGAGCAGGGACAGGAGGCAAGGCAGTGGTAGGGACATTGCTTGCAATAACGCAGCTGCCTCCTTGAGGGCCCGGCTGGCCACTGGGCATCCACTCTGGTGGCCTGATGTGGGGGACCCTCAGGACAGGCAGAGCAGCTCAGGGGCTGTGAGGAAGGAGGCAGGATGTGGCCCACATCGGGTTTGGTCCTCCTGCAGCCTAGGACCTGGCGCCACCCGGGAGCCAGGACGCCACAGCAGGTGCCACTATGTGTCCCTGGAAGTTTAGTGAGGCTGAGTTCTTGCTTCCCTTGGAGGCATCATTTCTGCTGGAAGGGTGACTGGATGTGTTTGCTCATTATCTGGAAGATGAACCTGGGGATTTGTGGTAACAGGGTTAACAGGTAGATGAGAGAGAAAATGACTTCTGCATCAAAGCAAATATTTGAATAGTGTCAATCTCATTTATCCACCCATTACTGTGTGTGAACAAAACTTTCTCTTTCAAATGGGAGATAGTAATAGCCTGAGCTACACAATGTTCAGCTCTGAACAGAGTACCAAATTAGTGAGCACTGGTTTATTGGGTGGCTTAATGGGCAGCAAGATGCTCCTAAATTGATAATTGCTGAAGGAACAGTCATGAGCATCTTCTTTTGCAGAAAATTAATCTTCTTCATAGACCTTTGCAAATGCAGCTTCAATAATAATTTGAATAAGTTAAATAAAGCTATTGCCATATTTCTAAATCACACTTAAAATGATTCCTAGCCATTGGCAGTCCTCAATGAGCTAGGTTTTGCATTCAAGCCATCTACAGTACCACCTTAGAAGACAAGCAGTATCAAGCACAACCTAGATTAAAGATTAATATTAAGTTTTCCTCTCCTTCTTTCTGCTGCCATTTCCCAGAGGTGCCGTTACTGGTGTCCCTTCTCCCTCCTACTGAAACTCTTACTTGCAAATAAATATACAATGACTATTTCTGGGATGCCTTTTGAGTTTTTTTCACAGCATCACAGAATGGCTGAGGTTGGAAGGGGCCTCTAGAGATCATCCAGCCCAACCCCCGTGCTCCAGCAGGGACACCCAGAGCACGTGGCACAGGGTGGCATCCAGGTGGGTTTGGAAGATCTCCAGAGAAGGAGACTCCACAACCTGTATGGGCAGCCTGTTCCAGGGCTCTGGCATCTTCACAGTAAAGTTCTTCCTCACATGGAAATGGAACTTTCTGTGTTCTTGGATAGAGATTTGTCTTTTTCTTGTCGGTCATTTACTGCAGTTCAGAATAGGGTCATACAGTGTTTCCCAGATCTCGGTTGTTGCAGAGGGTACTTTGTGAAGGAATAGGTAGGTACATGGTTAATAATATCATGGGTGAAACCTGTTTAATAAGAAAGAAATGTCTTCCAAAGTACGCTTCCTCAAATCACCTCCAACTTAGCCAAAGTTTTACTGGTGTTGGTGAACCTGATCCAGCTACAAGGTTTCCTGAGGACTCCACACACTAATGCTGACATTCAGCCATCATTTGTTTGCACACTACTATATCAACAAAAAAGTGCAAGATAACCACGAAGATAGGGTGGTTGAATATAGGTATTACAGACAGAGGTTCCTGACAGTTTTCTGTGAGGAATGGGTGCTGTGTCTGCAGGACCACTCTAAATCACCTAAATCTTTAACAAATCCTTTGCAATGCCAGCAGAGTTCAAAGGAAAAGTGGTCTTAGCCCTTAAAATTTGTCTTTTGAAGGGTATAGTGCTGTGGATGGATGAATATGTGAAAGGAAAACATCTTAAATTATACATCCTCTTTCTTTGGGTTGTGCTTCCTGATGAGGAGTGAACTGCAAGGCAGCAGGAGGATATACTTGGAAACCTGAATTATGTTGCCAGTGCAGTCTCCAGCACTGACAGAAGCGAGCCTGATGCCTCCTGTCTGGGATGTGCTCTGGGCCCCACATTCAGCCAGACATCTCCACATCCTGCAAGCAATCTGAGGAAATGTGTGCATGCAAATCTGAGCAAACATTGTCAAGGCTGTGGGCAAGCTTAGTCCCCCAAGAGGTCATTTTTGGGGTGCCCTGGTGCTTTCCTCCTCACCACCTGCGCATGCAACCTTCCCTCCGGTTCGGCTTCTTCTCCACATGTGAGTTCCGTGGCTGATGTTCCTCCCAAGCAGGAGTGTCCTCACAGCTGCCGTGTGTCTGCAATTGCAAGAAACTGCAAAGCCACTGACGTGTCCTCAGACCCTGCGACAGAGAGCAGCTCACTGGGTGGATCTGCCATAAAGTCCACATGATAGTAGGCACCACCATTCACAGAGCAGATAGATTAATTATTTACTGTGCTGCTGACTGAATGATGCTTGAAAAACTGCAAAGCATCAGCTCCTTCTTTTTTTCTATATGCAAGAGATGGGGGAGCAATGAGAAGTATTAGTTCTGGTGGGAAGGTCTACCCAAGCTCTACTTGTTAAGGTAATAGCAAACACACAGGAGCAGATAGCGTCTGTGTCTGCACCGTGGCCAGACTAATGATTTCAGCCCATATAAGCAGACCAATGACTTCAGCCCATATCAGCCTATCTCTGCTTGATTTCCTATAAGCAACATGCTAATACAGCTGCAATGATATAAGTGTGAACTAGCAACTTGAATAGCTACCAGCGTCTAGGTGACTTGCACATGCTTTGATGAAGCTGACACATTTGTGCCTATGCCTCTTACTCTGACTGAAGTAAATCAGTGTGTTTCTATTCCTATTGCAATCATAACTGTGATTGCAAGGCAGCCTTAAAATCACACGCCTGGGGATGTGGACAGCCAGGAAGGGAAAAATAGAGTTTTCAGTGCCACCGCGGACTGGGTATATTACTGAATCCCTCCACTTCTGTGATTAGGGTAATGCTGGAACTGCTTCCCTGCCTCCTCGAAGCACAGTAAGATAAGTGATTTTGAGATGCTCAGAAAAAAAAAAAAAAAAAAAAGCTGAGAGTGCTTGTAAATAAAATGCAAATAATGTGCTGTAAATAAAATGCAAATAGTGTGCCAGTATAATTGCACAGAAATAAGGATTCTGGAGAAAGTTCCCTTTGGGAGTGAGTACTGAAGCCATAATGGCATGTAGGTGCAGCCGGTCCAAGCACTAATGAGGGAGTTTAGCAGCTGAATAAAAGCAACACCCATTACGTGGTACATTCAGAATTACTCTCCGAAGGGTGGAGGATCGTGATATATCTGATTTATCAAAATAGGCACCCTGAGCAGTGTCAGTCCATCAGTGCGTCCAAGAACTCACTCTGTGGTAGTGTGGCAGATTTTTTTTTTCTTCCCTTCAGCTGTATTGGTTATTTCAATAAAAGATACTCTCTTTTGTCTGTAAAACATGTTGCTCCACAAGACAGCATATTAGTTTAGCAGAAAGTTAAAGTGATCTATGTGGTATTAGAGCACTTTGAAGAATTAAGGGAGTTTCATGGGCAAGAAGATTGCATATTTTGCCTTTTTTTCAGTTGCACTATCACTTCTTGCAAAAGAAAATTTGTGAGCTGTGGGATTATGTTTTATTAGAATGAGTAACTTCCATGGTTATCAGATAAAAAAATAGGCAGCTTGAGGTTCACAAGCTGGAGGAAGATTTTGAGGTTCACAAACTTAGCAACTCTTTTCAGCAATAATGGCTGACCTAATAAAATAATTGTATAAAAACCTTATCTTGCCTGATCTTTATCTCATTAAGGCTACAACACAACTACCATTAAGGTTTATTGTCACTCCTAATTAAAACACAAGACCAGAATCTGTAAATGTTAACTGCCAAGACCGTAATTACTTTGTTTGCTGTAGTGAGCAATTACAGTTAAGTGCAACGGGTAATGACCAATTGTAATTGTTTCTGAGCGAAGAGGATGTGTTAGTAATCCTATACTACTCTGCATTTGATAACATTTGGGGGCTTTCTTTAGGCAAATATTGAACTGGAATACCTCACCTGCCCTGATTTGAACTGCATGACATACTATTTAAAGCATGAATCATTTTAAACACAATGCAATGGGTTTTTAAAGTGGCAGCAATCAGTCAGTGGGACTCATTCTGGATTGTTTCAACACAAAATATCCAGGCCAGAGCGTAAATGGGTTTGCATACCGCTTCTAAAACAAACCTGTCCATTCACGGAGAAAAGTGTGTCCCATGGCAGTCAAACCGAAACAAAGCGGAGTGACTTGCACGTCCAGCCTGTCCAAGCTGAGACTGCAACTGAGTGCTTGACACCACATGGCTGAATACTCTGAAGCACAGTGATCATCTCAAGAGCCTGCATAATCTGACACCACAAGGAGATTTGTTTATGAAAGTAGTAACAATAGGTGCATATATTTTTTGACAGAAAGAGTAATGTAAAAATGTATAGTTTTCAGATTAAAGATAAGCCAATATAATAATCAAATTTTGTGTCTCTGCTTTTTGGTGAAGTTTTACAATACTTCTTTGATTCCTTATCTGTGTATCTCTTCAATATTATGCCTAAGTTTTAGAATTTGGACTTTGCCATTAACTTTAGCCTGATGTTTTTTTAGGCATCTGACTGCAATTCTCCTTTCAGAAAGCAAGGTAGGTGTAGGAGTTGGACACTCTGCCAGTCAGATACAAGTATGGCTATGGATGCAGGTATATAAAATGGTATATTATATCGTTTGACAGGATGATGGATGTTCCTTAATTTATATAAAATCAGACTACTCCTAGGGTGATGCAAACCATCTGGGTTTAGAGCCTTCAGAGGAGGATATTTCTGTTAGCCACTGTGGAGCAGAAAAAGCACCCAATAAAGGCAAAGGCTGAGTGTTTTGCTGGGATATGATCAAGAAGAATGTGAGGTGTTAGTGCAGCATTGGCACCCAAGTGTACTTGGGAGTTACAGTGTGTACATACTGAAATCTTGCTGTCATCTAATCTCCAAAGAAGCAGTTAAATCTGAGTGATGTCTTTGTCAAGTCTGTGATTTATCTGTACATCTTTAGCATGCTCAGTGCATGTATTTTTCATCTTGTGCTTATGCAATTATGTAATTCTATCTGAAGTGAATAAATAGAGTTAGTGGGATGCACAAAAACTTTTTATCCTTTCTCAATAAATATTCTGTCTCCTTTCTCACTGTTTTATCTGTCTGCAGTTTGTCTTCAATCATATTTATTTATTTCACTATCACAGTGTGTGTTGCTGAGCCAAAGTTAATCCAATTAGATCATTTACAAAATAATTGAAATTTATTTTGCAGGTTCATTTAGTTAGGGATTCACTGCCAAAAGAAAACAATCAAAATCATTGTATTATTTCTGGCGTGTAAATATGATCTCTTTAGTCATTGCATATTCAGGTGAACCAAGATATGACAGCTCAAAATTGAGTCTGTGTAACCTTATATTCCTCAAGAGAAATAAGAAAATTTGCATCCAATTCATCTCTCTGTTTTCAAACACAATGTTTGGATCTCACAGCCATTCTTCTCTTCTTCTCCAAGAAACTTGCTAAACAAAGAAAAAAACCAAACAATCTACATGATTTATGGTTCTCACATTTACAAAGTGATTTAGCAGGGAAAACAATATCAAAACCTGCTGCAGGACTACTCCATGAACCAATTTAATTTAGAAATCCTTCAGATTAGCAGTGTCTGTGCAGATAAACTAGGATACAATTCAAAAATTTCAGTGGCCTGAAAGACTACCTGCTGGAGAATGTCAGTAGCTGTCCTCCTCCCTTTCATGTACCTACTACATAACTTAATGTATCTTCGCAGTTTTATTGTATACCAGCTTTACATAGTTTGTAGTCTCCATCCTGATTTTACTCAGAACAAATGTTCCTAATGATTTTTAATTTGCAGTCGACACACATATACAGACATCAGGAATTTGTTGTCTGATTGTTGTCAATAGATATTAATTCTGTTGAAGTTATATGATGCTTTACCAGAACTTTGCCTTGAAAATGCTTATTTACTTGCATATATATGCAGAAGGGCTTGTGTATCCAAAAGTTTGCATCCCAGATACATTAATGCCTATGAAAATATGATTTCTGTCCCTATAAATCTTGCATTGCTTACATTATAAGACATCATGTGAACTTTTTTACTGACTTCAGAAGTACAGCATTAGTGAATGTAAGTTACCCACACAAATGAAGGCTTATAGACCCTCCTCAGTATAGGAACAACATATGCAAAGTTTTTCTGCAAGTCTTCTGCTGCTGTCTTGAATTAATTAGCTTTGTGTTTTTGAAGGTATACTCTGCTGAATGCTGTTCTTCATTCTTAAATACTGTTGCAATAGAATATCCTTCCCTTGGGGTTAGATCAAGGTCTGAAGTATGTAAAACAGTGTTTGTATCCCTTTAGTTACTAGGTCTCTAAGAGTTATGCTTTTTCTTGTATCCTGTATCACTTAGATATAGACCATTATTCTATATTCCGATATCCTGTATTAACCAGAGATGCAACTCTCTGGAATGTACTTTGCATTGTTACATGAAAGTGAGCCTGGAGTGAATCCAATAGCCTTTTCTATAGCTGGGGTTTATTTTTGGATAGAATGCCGTTTTTTTTTTACTTTTGCTTTGTTTTCCTGTGGTACATATTTCTGATAGCATTGTGTGTGTGTCTGTGTTCTTAAAGAGGCACACAGACTTGTATGAATTTTGTTTAACTTCCCTCCCTGTATGGGATTAGAATCTCTTTTTAAGAATATTTGTTCAAAAGCCAAGAGCTGTTTTTGAAATATCTCTAAAAGGACTAGCAATCTCTTTTTTTTTTTTCCTTAGAAGAAAGAAAAATATACATAGGTTGACGGAATTCACCCTAACCCTGCTCTCTGAGATGGTAGCATAAAAAATAGTTGAAGATCAAGTGTCTCAAGCCTGTCTGCTGTTTAGTAGTTGAATACTTCAGAAGAAATATGCATGTACTTTAAATAAACATCTTTGCTTTCTTTTTGTCTTCTTTTATGTGTTCTTTCCTTTTCATCTTGCAACCCTTCTTACTCACTTTCCTAGAAAAAGGTTTCATTATAAAGATACATGGGAAAGCAGGAGGCCTTTCTTAGAGCTGTCAGCAGCTGCAGCTCTGAAAACAGAGAGCCAAGAGAAATCACAAGGGAAACTACTGGGGTCATAGAAGCAATTTCTTCCTAAAGATTCTTGTTTCTTAAAACATGGTTAGGGAAATAGTGGGGAGCACTTCTTCCTTTTTGCCCACCCCCATTTTTTTTTTTTTTTCTTTTTTTTTTACATCTGATTCCTGCTTTGTCTGTTACTGTTTACGGGAGAGACCCTCAGGTGGGACACCCTGCAGCCTCCCTTACTTGAGGATCCACTTGATAGTACCATCAGCAGGGCAGCAAGATAGTAGCTGTTACCAAGACTCCCTGTATTAAGACACTGCTTTTCTTCCTCCTCCTATCTCCTGGAGATAATGTGTAATTTTCAGAAATACATTTTTCTCTGATTTGTGTGTGTTTATCTATTCACTTTAGAGCACAAATCAAGCTGAAAAGACACACAGATGCTGCTTGGTATTTTTGTTTGTTTATTTGTTTTTGTGACAGAAGATTTTGGGGTTTTTGGACATCATAGTGTGAGGACAGGTCCCTGCTTCCTCTCTCCTTTGCCATTGCTTCAATATATCATAAAAATCACACATGTAAAGCGAGAGCAGGGTGCTACGCCAAGCCAGATTTTGGCACCAAATTAAACATAGATGAATGGAGCCAGGACTTTTATCTGGCTCACATCTTATGCTTGTGTTCAATGTATTAGCAACATGACCCTCTGCAGAGCCTGACTTATTGCCTGATACATCCCAATTCTAGCTGGAGCTTTAGACACTCTTATGCTCGTCTGCTGCCCCTCTTGTGTCCTCAAGGTATGGTGCAGAGTGATCTCACGCTGGATGGGAAGTTGTGCTGCAGAGACCCATTTGCCTTCACGTTTCTCTTTAAGAAAAAAGTCTGATGTCCTGTGCACTACAGCGAT
The DNA here is from genome assembly GCF_000705375.1 of Tinamus guttatus. The sequence goes on from NW_010589796.1 coordinate 462,194, forward strand.
ATTTTGTGTCTTCTTTCGAAAGGGAAAATCTCTTCAGAAAAGAAACCCTAAAGTTTCCTGAAGCTTCATCAACCCAGGGACAAACTGCTCTCAAAATATCACATAGGTAGGATAGATGCTACGACACACTCTGACAGAAAAGTAAATCATTGAGGCATATTTAGTTTCTTGTGCAGTGTTTTTTTTTTTTTTTTTTTTTAATCTTCAGTATGCACTGAAACTGAAGTTAGATTTTTTTTTGAAATGTTTCTGGGTATGAAACTGTGTGTATTTGCAATGTGTGCAAGTTGCTGCATATGTAAGTCTTCTGCAATAATTTCCTTGGAACTGTCACTTTCCATCTGGGGGAAATTGTGTTCAAAGTGCACCGTGAATGCGAGGGACAAGCACCGTTCTAGCCCTGATATGGATCAACACATATTCACATATCCATGAGCACAAGTTCAGTGTAGAGTGTCATGTGTGCATACTGGGTAGATCCACACTGTGCATGTTAGGTCTGTGCCTCCACCCTGAAGCCCTGAGAGGAGGGTGTACTCTGCAAGAGCAAGAAAACCCTGCAAAAGCACATAGCGTGCCAAATGCTTGTGTACTCACACTTGCATACTGCTTTGCAATGGGTCTTCTCTGCATTTTCACTGCAAGCTTGCAGCTGCTTCAGAGACTAAACCACGGCACATTTTCTGGGTCTGAAAAGAGCCTGTAGTTAACAATTCTTTCAGTGAGTTCAGCTTCCTCTCCATTAGTGTGCAACAGCTCTTCCATATGTTGTACTTCATTCCATTTGAAATAAGCCCAGGATCATGACCACGCACCTAATATTGTTATTGTAAAGATATGCATGGCTATGAATATTTGAACTCCAAGATGAACTTTCATTTGGCTTTCCAAGACCAGGAAATCTCATTTATACCTAAAAGGCTTTCTTTTTTTTTTTTCTCTACTAGACTGAAAAAGCTTTCTTCCATCCTCTTATTATTTTACTAGTAAATCTACCAAAGTTCTCTGCATGTGATTCTTCTTGTGTTGACTTTGGAGGACGCCAGGAATAACAGTGCTGAAGTCAGAAGAGCTAGCTACTATCACATAAAATAAAGTCCTATTTCTCCTGTTTTTCTGCAGCAACTGTAGTCTCAGTGATGATTTGGTAGAATTAGGAATAGTTTTTGCTTTATATAAACAGTACCAAAGCCACTTCTTCATGCATTTATTTAGATTTGTACGAAAAAGAAAAAAGAGCATCTGAGGCTTTTGCCAAGTTCTTTACTTTTCTGTACTCAGACAGACACAATGTTGAAATAACAAAGATTAATTTTTAAGCTTGAATATTTTAATAGAAGCTGGTGTAACTCCGTTGCTGGAAAGAGATTATCTTCAAATGTGCTTGAAGATGGGCCTTAAGTCAAAACCAAAAATACTAGATGTTGATGCATTTTTCCTCCAATATGCTCTGGATGCTAGATACATAGCAGCTAAGTGATGATAGGAGGAAATGAATACTTATTTATTCTTTGAATTTTTTCTTAAGCTTTTTATCCCAAATGCAACATTATAATAATGGAAAGTGAAGTGAGGACAACACAAAGTGCAATAATATTTACTTTTTGCCATATCTATACTTAGTGTCTGAAATAAATGGAAAAGTTTTCAAAAAGGTGGAAGAAGGCTGTGATGTTGGACTGTGTCTATATTGTTTTTCAGTCTGCTCAATAAGAGATCTCTTAGAAAATTTTGAATGAGTTCGGATATAGTTTTGCTTTTGTTTTCATTTAGGTAGAGCTCAAATAGCGGGAGTGTACACTGAGAGTTCATATAAGCCTGGTATGTTCAATTTAAAAGAAAGTTAAATTGCTGGATAATCACAATAAAAGCACATTGGATAAAATATGCCCCCATCTGTGCATGTCAGATCGATCTCCAAGTGTTATTGCTTCAGATAAAGCACATTGTGGCATTTGAAAGGTCATTCAGGGGATAAACTCATACAAATGTAGTCACAGTGAGGCACAGGCACCAAGTATTAGTAGATGCTTTGTCCTGAGCAGGCCTTTCAGAGCAGAGATGTGAAGATATTCTCTTCTGTTTTCTGTCTTTCCTACCTCTTCAGCTCTCTCTTCTGTGATGGCAGAGAGAAAAAAAAAATACCCTTTCTGATCCCAAAAGAATGTTTTAAGGCACAACTCATGTTTGCATCATGCTTCAGGATGTTCCCCGGAGATATGATTTTGTGCTCATTGAATTCAGTGCCAATGTCCTTATCATCCAAGAGACAAGCTTCAGGAGCAAAGGAGGACTAACTGTCTGGTGTTCAGCCACAGACAAGATCACTACAAGAAGAAAGAACTACTCTTTTTTCTTCTTCTTTCTATTTTCAATTGAATTAGTTCTTATTTACATTTTTCTAAACTGCAGAACTTGCAGAGATGCCTCTAAACACATTCAAGTCCACCAGATCAGTCAATTATAAGCTTCTAAATGGAAGGATATTAATAGAAGAAGAAGAAAACAAACATAAACAGGAAAAATAATCACCAAAGAAAAAGCAAAGCTTCAGAAACTTTTTTTTTCTCCTTTTTTTCTCTTGCATTCACTTGATGTATCTGTGGATATGCCTCCTGGAAAAATAATGGAGCCTGTGCCTGAGAGGCAGAGCTTGGACTTGGGCTTGGGTCTGAGCAAACCTGAAGTTCCCTTTCTCACTGCAGGAGTGCAAACTCCCTCCTCACAGAACTATGGCAGCAGTCCTAAGGGAATATGGGTTCATCCTCTTCCTCCTTCATTTATTCATAAAACCATTTGTCTTGTTGATTCCATTTAAGTAGGCCCTGCTCTTCTGAAGAACAATAATTCCTTTCTTTACTTTTTCTTCACTCCCTTTTTGGAGCAAATGCTTGGGCTAAATATTTGCAAAAACACGGGCTGCAACATTACTAAGGGAAGTGCATAAAGCAAAACAGCTACTTTACTCTTTAATTGAACAAATAGTCCTATCAATTTTCAGCAGCTGTATACCACTTTTATAGGGGTTAAAAATAAGGGAAAAAACATACAAACGAACAAAATCAGTAACACTTGTTTGCTTAATCTTCATGTATGATTCTTCCAGCTTTGGTGTTTTAAAATGTTTATTCATTATATATGCTTTCTTCCTTATGAACAATCCTTATGTGGATTGTTTTCTACTAATTCTGGAGCAAAGAGGGAAAAGTTGCTTAAAGGTTCCTTAAGTACAGAAATCCATTTTCACTTTACTGTAGTCCAAAAGGTCTTTCTGTTCTTACATTATCCCTGTCTCCCCCATAAAGAAAAAACACACACACACACAAGAAAAACATGTCCTTATTTTTAAAGGTAAAAAGCTCAGCGCGCAGAATTTAATGCAATCCAAAGACTACAATTGTTCTCACGATAATAATTGGATCACATTGTTCTCACGTCAAGTTTTTCTGTTGCTATTTACCTTCCTCTCCATAAGCCAGGTTTTCTATTGTGTTATGTCAGTCACGCGGAGCAAAGTGTCTGGAAAGCAGCCAGCCATCATCTGGGGAAGCTTTTATCCAATCCCCGCTACCTTTGCTGTGGCCCAGAGCAGAAGTGAGTTATGGTAGCAGAGCCAGAGTCAGCAATCTCCCCTTACTATGCAGGTGTAAGCTGTCGCCTGTGTGCCTTGCATTGTGCCAAGTAATGGAAAAGGGCATGGGGCTGGAATTTCACAGCTGAAACAGAGAGCAAATAGGGGGTAAGCCTGTGTTTAATGAAGCACATCTTTCGCAGCTTGAAAACTGGCCCAAGCTATGCCCAAAAATCAGGTCATGGAAGGAACTTCTTAAGGAATGAGGAAACTTCTGCATTTTCCTGCTTTCTTTCTCTCTTTTTTGAATTAGTGGTTGAATTTAGATTAGCAAAATTCAGTTATGTAAATCCTTTCTAAGTAAGGGATATTCTTAAAGAAAAACCCTACCCTTCCAGAAGAATTGTATGACAATTCTCTGCAGATTTCTTGCACCAGCTTCTAGAAATCTCATTCCCCTTATCCCAGATTTCTCACTAAGAAGATGCCAAGATTCAATAACATCAAACATGCCATCAGCCCCTCCACAGGAGTAGTCTGCCAGGTTGAGGTCCAGGAGCATAGAAAACCGCTCTCTTAAAAAGGGATTGATGTCTTTGTTTTTAGCACCAGACAATGAACAGATAGATGCACTGGAAAGAGCCACAAGTTTTTCATACAGATTCTTGTGCATTCCCACATGTCTTTGGTAATGGCTTTGCTATCTTTTCCTGTGAATGAAATACAATACATTAACAGCTTTGTTCAGATTTGAGACCACAGACTCTTTGTGTCTCCACAACAGCTGTTTAAAAGTGTTTTAAAGCACTGGGCTGCTGCCAACCCTCAGCATTTCTTTTGTTTCCAATACACCTTTATCACAGTTTTAACAGAAAAGCTGTTCAATATGGTTCTGCAAACAGCTCTTCATGACCTCAGACCAGCTACTCTAGAGGTTTAGTGGAAATGTTGAACAGCAAAGAATTATGCTCTGCAGATCTCTGCATTAAATGCTTTTGATAAAGAACAAAAACACTATGGAGAGAAGTTACTTGCACCACTGTCCCATTTATCCTTTGTTTGAAAGACAGATGAGATTATAGCTTGTTCCATGTAACTGTGATAGCAGCAGCTGTTAGTTAATTTAGTGAAGCAGTGTAAGTATTTGTTGATTTGCATGAATTAAAAAAAAAATCACAAATAAAGTGAGTGTTTGGCTGCTATAAAATCTGACCTCAAGATGTCCTGGAGAATGATGGAATTTCAGTGTAATGGCAAATTTTAACAAACATATATTAATGACTTTGTCCAAGAAATGCAATTGTAAGGCTGTTGGGTGACCAGTACATCGCTATAAGGCAAAGAGTGTTTTGAAAAACTGTCTCCACTATTTCATGCTTTTTAAGGATATAGAAGAGTTCGGACTAGATGATTGTTCTCCTTCTGTACATAATTAAAATCAGGATCTAAATAGGCATTTTTCTTTGTAGATGCCTAGGTGCAGGTAAAGAGTGAAATATGAAGGTGCGGTATTTTGACTGTTATCGTCAACAGGTACTGTGTTCAAGCTGTTGGAAATGAGTCTTGTTGGCACATGTCCCAAGTTGCTGAAAGAGTCTACCTTATGCGCTGCAGCAGCTTGAGATGTATTTTAGATGGGAATGTTTAAAGACTGGCAGTAAAAGTAACCAGCGCTAATTGCACAGTGCAGTTTGCCAAGGCTGCAGGGAAACTCCCAGGGCATGTTACAGCAAATGCCATCAAGATAATTAATCACTGCCTGCATTGCAAGCACAAATAAGGCAACTTTGTGCTATGTTAATAATACCACTTGCTGGAGGTAAAATGCCCGTCTGTTTTGTTATTTGTGGAACATAACATATATATATATTATTTGTGGAAAATAGGAGGCAAAGTTATAGCATAAAGAAACAGACTCATAAAGAGTTCAGTCTTTGTATGTTCTTACACTGCCTCTGCCATCTTACTTCACTTTTTCAGCTTCCAGTTCCCTTTTGGCAACCTCAGACAGAACCCCCAAATCTTCTAGGTAGGCTCTCCTCTATACTAATCTGCCCAAATTTCACATATCACACATAGCTTCTTTTCTGCTGTGAAGAACAGTGTCAAACTGTATACAGAGCTAAGTAAAAAAGCCCCAAACAAACTCTGACCCTGGCAAGTCTTTGGGAAGGTGTCAGTTTAACTTTGCTGCTGCTGCCAAGGAATGCAGCCTGGTGGTAGGACAAAGCTCTCCAACCCTTTGCCTGGTGGTGAGTGGGCAAATCATTTGATTGATCTTTGCCTGAGTTTAGTTGTAAAACTGAAGTAGCAGGTCTTACTCATGCAGCAGATGGGCAACATAATGAATCCTTGGGTTGATACTGAAGGGACAGCAACTAAGCTACTGAAGGACAGTAGCTTCCAGTATTAGTTTGTAGGAATTAGTCATTCCTTGAAAGTTTAATTTAATCACTGTGATAAATCTACATGAATAGAAGCAGAGAAGTGATAAAAAATAACACAAAAATGAAAAAGAAGTGGATGCTAACTTCTTCTTAATAACTATACGAACTAATCCATGGTAATCTTCTTTTCACTTGATTTATGTAATCTTCATCTCTTCTTTGACTCATCAATTACTAGTTTATTGATGTCTTCGCTACACCTCATAAGAATCAGACCATAAATCAGGTCCCTTTTGCTTATTTATGTGTGTACCATCATCTATGGCATTTCATGAAGAATACTATTGTGCAGCATTATAGTTTTTAGATTTTAGATTATAGTTTTGTTTGTTTGTTTTTGTTTTTACAGTGATTAATGTTTTACTTCGCTTACAGATTAATTGTTTTGTGTTGGTGTTTCTGGTTTTGGAAGTCTGTAATGTGTGTAATCCCTTTAATGATCTCAAATACAGTAAAACAAAATAGCCTTATTCTATTCTTTACAAAAGACACTGATGAGTGAAAAGTACAATACCTGAAGAGTAATCAGGCAATTATCATGTAGAACAAAAAGAGGCTGATCAATTTTATCTTTTGTGGTTATCGTTATTTACCTCCAGCTCACTTCACTATCATTTTACCCTTTCTGTTCCCATAGTGACATCCTCTAGAGTGTTAAAAAGGAAAGGGAAAGGGGGGAGCAGACTAACAGAGCAGACAAAATTGTGCTTAATGACCTCATCTCTGCTATCTGATTATGTTCCATTTGTCCTTTTTGTGTGTGTGTGTGTGTGTGCCATCCTCAAGCAATGAAATAGATTAATTTCCAATTTTGTTATCTTTGTCTTGCATTTCGTGTGTCTTTGCTCCCATAGTTGGAGAATCAGGTAAACTATAGCACTTAGATTTACATCAAGTTGAAATGACAGCAAGTGGATTTTTCTGCCTTTAGGGGAAACTTACTTAAGATTACAAGATTGAATATTTTCTTTTCATGGGAAAGCTCCTTCCATTGAATTTTTGTTTGTGCCACTGCTGTAGCATCTCCTACAATCCTATTATGTCCTGGTACTTGCTCTGAAGCCACAAGTTATGATATTCAGACAAGCATTAGTCTCAACCCTATTTTTAATGCAATCAAGAGAGGTGAAACCAGTAAGAGCATCTATTGGTATTACCACAAGTAGGACTGTGGTAGTGTTGTTCACCATATACTGCACTGAGAAGAGGAGCATGCTGAGAATCTCCAGCATATACTCTGCAAGGGTTTTGTGGGCTACATAGCATGGGGAGCCTTGGATCCTCAGATGTTTTAGCTACATGTTGGCTCTGATCAGTTCATCTTGCTCAAGTTTCTTAGAAGCTGCTTGAGGTAACTACAGTGCCTTAATCACACACAAATATTACCCTGACAATGCATCCCCCTCCTCATCTCTTGTTTCTGCTGACTTCCAAGCTGTAGTCAAAGCCATCAGGCTGCCATGCAGCTTTGATGCTGTGGTTATCCAGGGATATCTTGCACACAGCCATTTGTGAAGACCTGTACTTGCCCAATCTTCACTAAGTAGATTACCCAAAGTACGGCGAGGCAGACAGGGCTGGGAGTGCTTGTAACTGCAGGTCTGTTCTGTCCCAAGTCCATTCTGGCTAAAGCAGAGACCAGATCTGAAGCTCCCATGTAGTGACACCTACAGTTCTGCAGTTATCTCATGTGTAACCTGTTCAAGGTCATCTCATGTGCAACCTGCAGGATCACCAGGCTCTGTTTGTGTTGTACTTCTCTTTGACTGTCCTCTCGGATAGTCAATATGAGGCCAGATCTCTTCCTGATTAGCCCAGCACATGTGCTGGCTGTAATGGAGCATGAGCTCCATTAACTCCTTAACTATGGCATTTTTTTTCCTGCAAGCAGTCATCATGGTAATCTTGTTTATAGAGATTTTCACCTCTGTGTGACAAAACACTTCACTGATAAAGACAGCGAGCCCCATTTAACAGACAAAGAAAGATGACATAAAATGCCCCACTGCAGTGATGGTGACCACATCTCCTGTGGTCTCTAGCTTGCTCTTCCCAGTAGACAGAGATGCCCGCTATAGTGCTGCTCCAGCACGATATAAGTACTGTAGTTCTGATCCCAGCCAGCTGGAAGTGGAGGAAAAAATTACTTCAAGGGCTGTGAACAAGCTGGAAAGGGGGGAAAATTACCTTACATGCAGCTGTAGCTCATTCCATGAAGGAAGGCATGGCTGTACTGGATGGTGGCATTCCTCTCTGACGGATAGCCTCAACACTGCAGCAATGTTTGTTTTCCTACGTCAATACAAAACTTACCATTCTACTTAGAGAAGAAAATGGGCATTGCCTGCAGGCTGACTTGAAATCCACAGTTTTCCATTGCTTCTCTATTGCACAAGGGGGACCACATAGTATTATATCATGTCCTCATTTGTATGTGCTGCCTGGCAAAAGAAGGACATATATCTGAAGCTCTGTCTTGAAATCTTTCTGTTCTCTGGATTAGTCTGCATGAAGGAAAAAGGTTCAGTGTTTTTGTTCAGTGGTGACAAATTGCTACCAAGTTTAATTAAAGACTGGAGAACCAATGCTTTTTTGGTGCGATCAATGAATCGACATCTAGCTAAACATTACAGAGTTCCTGGTTGTTATTAGATGATCACAGTATTCCTGTTAGACCTATATGTGTACAACAGAGCAGCAGGGATGAACAACAGCATAAAATATCTCTCAAAAAGGCATCCTATTACTTTCCTGTGCTTGTGAATGAACTAGGTATCTGTGCAATGCCTGTGTATCACACTTTAATTCTGAAAAAAAAAAGGAGCAGTTTGGGTTCTATTTTTTCTGCTGCTGATAAGGTATAACTAGCCTGTGTAACTTTCCGCAGCAAGATATCACTGAGAGTAGATACTTCAGTAGGATCCAGAAAGATAAAAGTTTTCGGTGGAAAATGACAGTGCCTCTAATTTCAGAAGACAGGAAACACGTGTGTGTATATACCTGTTAAGAGCGAGAGAAATTCCGCTGCTTTCAGTGGTAAGTGTTAAGAGAATATGTTACCATAAACGGATTATTCTCCAAAGTGATTTCTGTCTGCTTCTAAGATAGCCACTATCACTTACAGGATTTAATACGCCCTGCGTATTATTTTTAACATGAGAGATAAGGCAAAAAAAGTGCCTGTAATCCTAATAAAATTAAAATATAGGCAGAAAAAAAAAGATGTGCTGTGAATGCATTATTATCTGTCAGGATAATGGCTCTGATTGTGGGCTAACCGAGCAGTCAACTCACACAAGCTCCTTACAGGAACTCTCAAAGCAGACGTTACAACTGGAAAAGCTAGAGACAGAATCACAGCCTGGTCACCCCAAGTCTCTAGAGAAGAGATACAACTGCAGGAGGCTGCTCTGCTTTCTTCGGTAGCATGCACTTCCACACACAGGTGTAGCTAACGAGGCAGAGAAGACAAAAGGAGGAAAGGGAGTGGAAATTGAAAAGAGGTGAGGATGGTGCAGATATGACCATAACAAGAAGAGTTCAGGTTATTTTGTGTATGGAGGAAGATGAGAGGAGGATGCTTGATGGTTCAAGCAAGGAGGCCCAACTTGAGAGCTGCTGGTTAAATACTAGAGTTAAAGCTAGAGTGTGCTTTTTGCAGCAGCAGCAGCACCTCTGTGCCTTTGCCTCCCCGCTCCTTGTAGTTGTGTTGTCAGACCGGCTCTCTCACGGCAGTATCCAAGTGCCAAACAGGAGACTGCAAACTCACCCAGACTTCTCACTCACTAGACATTGTTTGAAACATCAGCTGTTGACATCTCTGTTTTTTTTTGTTGTTTGTTTGTTTTTTCCTTTTCTTTCTTTCAAATCATAGGCAGATGATTCAGTTCTGCAAGAATGTATGTGTAGCCATATTCTGTGTGCAGTGTCTGTTTTGGCTCAGTTTCATTCACTTCCATTTTTCCTTTGGAGTGAAGGGGCTCTAGCTGCTCATGCCTTATATGCTGACTCCTGTAAGCTTTACTCAGTCTGTGGAGATGTACACAACTAATATCCTCAGGATTAAGCCTTTGAAGAAGAAAACTCTTTAGTATCAGGTGGCATTAGCCAAGGCAAGCATGCCAAGAGTAAATACTTAGAGATTTTTTATTTTCTCATGTCAAATGCAGAACAAGAAGATATTCTGGCACCAGTCCTGCAGCATCAGGGCTGTCCCGCAGAGGAGAGCTGAGTGCCCACGGAGTCTGTGTTTCTCAAGGCAGGGCAAAGCTTTATTCTTATCTAAAATGTGTCTCAGCAATGCATCTTGTATGCAGTCAATATTAATATTGGTTTAGCACTAAATATAAGCTGCAATTGCTGCTAAGATCCTTTCTATTATGAGCAATTGCCCTGACATTCAAATCTATTTAAGTCACATCCTTCTCTTACACAACCATCAGTTGATTTAGGATTCAAACCTTTTGTAGCTCATTGCCAGTAAAATGAAATGTATAGTATACCCTGACTTTTCTTCTCTGAAGTATATATTCTCTGAAGTATTCATTATAAAGCAATAGTCACTGTGTATTACTCCACATATATCAAATCATTATCACATGACTCCCAGAGCTAACAACATTCTCCGAACTCCCCGAAAAGGATATATCAGTTTTCTAAGTATGTAATTACCACAGAATTCTCTCTCCTGTGTTTTTAATGTAGAAAGAATTCAGCCCTATGAAGACAGAGACTGCCAGGCAACAGATGAGACTGCAGCACTCCAGATGAGACTCCAGCACTGCACCTCACCAAGATGATTGGAGCTGACTGTCAGGTTTCAGACACCCACTTCTACGGTGTTTCGTCATAGGTTAACAGTTACAAAATAGCGACAGGTAACTCATGGTGGGCTTGGAAAATAGACTTGGTGAAGCTGGCTCTTTCTGATGTGGGAATTGTGGCCGGTTAGTATGGTTCCTTTTTTTTTTTTTCTCTCTCTCTCTCTCTCATTTTCCCTTTAGAGATCGTAAAAGGCTTCCTCTATCTGCATCAGACTCCCTTGCAGCTAATTGAATCCCGGTGTTGTTGGCAGTACATCACATGGCTCCTTGTAAGTTAGAAATATAATCTTTGAGGTGACAGAACGGTGTCATTACTGATAAACAAAAAATGGAGAACAGTCACGATTTAAAGCAAACACTTTTGTCTGCTGCCAAAAAATATCAAGAGCATGAAATATGGATTCTCAGTCAGAAGGTGACTGGAAAGGATGTTTGTGGGGTTTGGACTGCTTTTTCTTCTGCTGGAAAACAGGGAGTGGAAATGAATTAAGAATAATTTAAATAAATCACAAATTTGTAATTCTTTGTTTAAAGTATAGTCCGTATAATCTGATATGTAAAAATAGGATTTTGCAAGATATAATTTACTACATAATTTATGAGAAAGAAAGAAGTTCCATGACTAAGTGGTTTAAAAATAAACTAATTTGTGGCAGTTTTGGTGAGCCAGGTAAGCAGATCAGTGGAATATTTTCTCCACAAAGTCAAGGTAGGCAGAATGCCAGCTGTATTAATTTGCAACTGATATTCACATGGAAAGTAAGAAGGGTACACACAAGCCTGCTCTCAAGCAGATTTGGGGGATATGGTAGTTTTGTCCCACATTCATGGGTAAGGAAAATTGACGCTCAGGGGGAGCTTAACATCCACCTTCAGTAACTTTAAGTGCTAAGGCAAGCATGGAGAGTACTAAGAAACCATCATTTCGTTTTGTGTTCATGGCACCTTGCCCTAGTGATTATCTGCTGCCCTAGGAACCAGATACATATGCTACAGTTGCGTGGAAATGTAGGCCTTTGCAAAACATTATTTCAACAGTTCAGTTTAGGATACAAAAGTTTAAATTTAGACCAGAAGACTGAGGAAACTGGGCTGTTCAGAAAGCTGTTACCTGTGGCTTTAACTGACATTAAGCTTTTCCAGATGGCTTGCCCTCAGATGCAAGGCTATCGGTAACTGTGTCTTGAAGAGTGCTAACAGGGGCAATATCCAAGATAAACATATACTCAGAATCTACCTGGGATATTATATTGGTGAGGAATCTACAGCCACTTTCTGTTCTGCCAAAAATTTATATGCAGAAAAAGTTCAGAGACCAGATCTGGATTTTGGTGAGACTTGCATGCCTACAACTTAAGATCAGAGCTCTGAAGTATCTACCTCCCTTGCAGACAGCAAAAGAATTAGTATTGTTGTGCTTAAACACCGAATTCAAGAGAGACTTCCCAAGATTAAGAGGAGGTACCAGTGAGAATTCCAGTAAAACTGATTTAATTCTGATAACAAAAAAAAAAAGGTTTCTTATCTCCAAGCACCTTTGATATGGAAAAAATGCATCTGCTCTGTTTTATAATTCAGGTCAAACAAAATCCTAGCTCTTTTTTCCTTCAAAAAATAGGCATTTTTAGTCTTTATTCAGCATCCACATTTCATCTTCGAATGGACTGGCAGGGAACTAAATGCTTGATTTGCTCAGCAAAATGCCTTTTTAACTGTCTTCAGATGTCTCAATAAAATGCTAACACATTTGTCCACATAATCACAAACAAGATAGGCTATTTCATTCCCATTATTCCCATATTTTACCACAGAGGCTTTCAATTATCTACATCAAAATATATGCTCCAAGTCCTGGAAAAAATTGCTCTCAGGAATCATTATGGTAGCTACTACCATGTCTTTCTTTTCTGCTATGCCTCCTCCCAACAAGGGCTACCAGTTTTGTGCAAGGAGATGTGGCCAGTATGGCTCCATGTCTGATAAAATCCAGATCTTGAAGGTCTGTGGATTTTCATTTTGCCTGCAGTGATGATCAGAGCTCTCTGAGTGTGAGGATTATGAAAGATGAGCAGATTTCTGTTTCCTTCTGAGAGTCCAGGGAGGGAAGAGTTGCTCCAGGAATTCAGCTTGGGCTCATCTTCAGAGAAAACTCCTGGCTTTTCAAGTGTCGTCAAAGCCTTCTCCACTCCATCCCTTATTCTTCTTGCTTCATTGAATGTGCAATTAGGATCATTATAGTTTGCTGCTGGGGACTGAAACAGAACAGAAGGTGAAATTAAAATTCAAAATGTAAACAGCCTGTCATTGGACAGTGGAGAAGACAGCATGAACTGAATGTGGCCAAGAGTTATGGACCAAGAGAGGGGTGCTCCAGCCCCACCGGGGAGCCTGCTGAGGGGAAGTGTTGTCATTTTTGTGCTGCTGATTGTCTCTTCTCCACAGTTGCTTCAGCTGTGGCTTTATTCAAGTTTGTATCAGTGGGACTTTCCATGAGAAAAGAGATTAACTTTGCCAGCAGTTACCTTGCCTTCTGATGGGTCCAAACCCAGGCCTTCTTTTCTGGTCCTGTTTACAGAGGCTTTGTAAAAGGCAATTGCCTTGCTTGAGTTTCTGATTCTACAATGCAGCTTACAGGACTGCAAATATTTTTAGAAGTTTTCAGATTGAATCACTAAGTTTGGAAAAGATATGTTGGATATCTGAGTAGAAAAAAGCTAAATAGGGTTGATTTGTGTTTATGTATGTACATTGTCATGTATGTATAATACTTATGTACCTTCTGCTGTATGTAAAACTGGAGTGCTTGTGGCCCTATGTTAGTGTAAAAAATGATGTGCTTGGGTTCCAAGGGAGTTTCCCAGGTTAGAAAATGCCAGGGACTGTATTAAATCATGTTGACACATAATAATATTTTGTGGTATACGCTGGACCGACAGATTTCTCACTGTCTGCCAGAAATTCCTGAGGGATTTTCCACATATGAAGCTATACTATTTGACTGTCACCCTGCATGTGCTAACATTGTGTTAGCATTATGAAACAGCCTCAACTGGCACAATGTGTCCCAAAAAAGAAAAGGCTTACTTATTGTGGTGTTAATTCAAGATTTTTCTAGTGTTAGAAAATTCTCAGTAGAGATTGTCAGGACACAATCAAAACAAGTCATTCTGAAAATGCTGGAACTGATGAACTTCATTTTCAATGCGTTTATGTCCTACCTTCATATACCACCCTTACTATGAGGACTTCAACGCTTTGCAGGCTTCCCTCAGCCTTATGGGCTCTGTTTCTCCCAGTGCCTTCTGGTCTTTTGTCCACGTCTACGGTCTTAGATATCGAGATAAGCTGACTAGCTGAGATGCTGTGACTGGACCAGAAGAGCAGCTTATGAGTGCTCATGCTACCACCCTTCCTTCAGTGGAAGCTTTCAGTAGATTCTTTTTCATTATGGTTTTCACTATGTTTGTACGCACTTCATATTCCTGAGATTATTACCGTTTTGCTACATCACGTTTGCAGTAGGCCAATGGACTCATGCGGAAGAGAAAACTTAACTGCATATACCTCATCTTCCAAGGAAGTCTGGTTGAAAAGTAACTTTTCATAGCAATAAAATATTACGGCATAGATCAGGCTTCACACAGATTACCTAATCCTATGCCCTAAGTGCCCTAATAAGTGTATTGTTTGTTTGTCTGTTTGTTTGTTTTAAGCTTCCAAGAAGAGATTGGAAGTGCAAGCATTTTTTTCCACTCTTTCATAATTATTATTACCTTTCTCATGCCTTCTAATGTCTTAAATACTCAGGGTGCATTTATTTATTTTTTCTTAACAATTCTATCATGTTGCCCATTTTACTTTGGACCAGAGCACTCTGAAAATAAAAAAGTAGTACATGTTGCTTTTTTCACCATTTTTATTTAGGAATTTCTTTTTTTTTTCTTTTTGCATTAGAGCAGATGAATATGGAAGTGTTGCAAATAAGAATAGATTAGCATTCAGCACTACGTAAACAATGAAAATCTCTTGCTTGTAATTAAAAGCACTGCAGAAAACTTTTCAGTATGATACTGGTAATAACACTCCTTTTGTCTATGCTTCTTTGGCGCCTGTATATGGTCTTCCTGCCTGGAAAAGGCCTTTCTTTTTTTGCTAAAAGTGGTTTGAAGAAGTCACTAGAAGTTCTGAAAAAGCAAGTATGCTTTCAGACCACAAACAGCCTCGTATCTTTTTCTATTGTCACAAAATATCTGTTCTGAGCTTGCTTACAATATTTTTAAGCTTCGGGGGTGTAAGCTAAATGTGCATACCTGTTTGTTTTTGTTATCAGACAGAGAGAGGTGCATGTGGGCTCCCAGTGGACACGCACCTGCTGTTGAGTGAAGCATCGGTAAGATACAGTTATGCACATCCAAGCACAACAGTACTCCACTGCCTGGAATATCTGTGTTTCCTTACAGTGGCAGAGTTATACCAAACATTTTCCTTTGTTTCTCTATCTTGTATGAGGACAGAGAGGTTTGCAGAATTTTGATGTTATTGGCATGGACTAAAATATCCAGTAAGACTTTCATCACTTTTTCTTGGATCCTGTCTTCAGCTTGTCAACTCTCTTTTTTAGACCCCTCTCCTATCTCTTCCCATTCACATATGATCCTCCCTCACTTGTCTAGCTCTCAGTCGAGCATAGCAGGGCCAGCTGGTTTCATCGCTTCTGCAAACAAAGGTACCAGACTCTGCTTAATGACATCCTGCCTGCGCCAGCTCGGCTCCCTGTGTCAGCTGAGCAGGCTGTGGCCCACCTTTCCTCCCATATTTAAACACTGTGTTTACTGGGGATTAAAATTTGTGAATTAGTGTGGATGAGGGAGTGGGAGGAGGAGGTTGATCTGTGTCCAAAGGGAATCAACATTGTCTCTTAGAAAAAGTCAGTGTCTGCTTCACAGACTGACCATCTGGAACACTACATCGCACTGAATCAGCTACAAAGACGGAAAGAGAAAGCAGGGAAAAATAATAAAAATAGAAAAAAAAAAAAAAAGAGAACTGTTTCGTGGGTGCTGGTTTCCAGTGAACTTCATCAACCAGAGAAAGTGGCATATATAGTTCTGAGGACAAAAGGAGGACAATTGCAGCGCTCCATTCCTATCTGTAAATAAATTCATCTTAATGCGCGTGCACCTTCCCTTTCCTTTAAAATTCGTTCTTTGTTTTGAAGTTCTTCCCACAGGTCATGATGTCAAGAGTAGGAAATATGCCTTTAAACAGAAAATACTGGAAATACACTGAGTTCAGTAACTACCCAGAGCTCCTGGTTTTACCTTAGCGCTTGGAATGGAGGATAGTCATTTAAGAAAATCAGAATTTTCTTGTATTTCACATCTGGTGTTTATCACAAATATGAGTTTGATGTCAGACTTGTAGGATGGCTTGAATGGGACACTCAGGTTTCAGTCCATGTGGAATTCTGCACTTGGAAAGCAGTTGGACAATGCATTCACTTTTTCAAATAATATTAAAATCCTCCTATTACTGTCACTAATTCAAGAGGATATTCTACAGCACCCTCTGAAGTTAAATATTTTATATCTGCAGGAACTAAGTGCTTTCATCCCATGGATTTCAAATAAATGTTGCTGAGGAACTGTCTAACCCATTGATATGTTTCAACATAGCATATCTTTGGTCATAGGGAAGTCTCAGAGAAATAGGGAAAAAAATGTCAATGTTACACCACTACATAACAGGTTTACATAATCTTGGGCAAACTAATGAAAAGGTCACACAGAACTCTGACAGTAATGAATTTCCATGTTATACCATTACTAATGCCAATAAAATGATTTTGTGAAAAGCAGGCATTATCCAGCAAACTTGAAAACTGTGATGAGAGTATAATTTTGCTAGCAAAAAACAACTTTGTGATAGTGTATATTCTTACACAAGATCATGTTATCTTGCATGACATTCTCATTACTAAAGAAGAATTATACTGAATCAACGTATGTTATTCCATATATTTTAAAAATCTCTGCTGGTCAATTTCAAAAAGTAATTGCAATTGTTGTATCATTTCCCAGGTTGAATATTGAATATTTCCGATAAGGTTTGCAAGTCATGCTAATAGTATGAAGCTCTCACTAAGCCCAGTCCCTGCCACTGCTGCTTTTTCCACCCTTTTCTTTTGCATAAATTTATCAAGCTTCATAGGAAAACTAGTTGGGCTTTCCCCATACCCTCTCCCAGGTTTAATTGGAAGGCTGTTCCAAGAAACCAATTACTCAGATGGTTAAGAATATTGTAATTCCCAGATGACATTTAT
Organism: Tinamus guttatus; assembly: GCF_000705375.1. Next base: position 479,357 of record NW_010589796.1, read on the forward strand.
TTATGACTAGTTCATATCATTTTTTTTTTTGTCTTCTGAGTTAATGTTATTCTTAAGAAATAACTCTTCTGCTCTCCCTCGGGGTATTTAGAGGCCAGGTCCTTCCCCCTCAGCCTTGATCTCCTATCCTTGCCTTGCTCTTTTAGAGACATCTCCTGAACCTTTTCCATTCTGAGTTGCTTCCTCTTGAGAGAATGATACACAAAATTCTCTATGAGATTACATAGACCCTTACTGCTATAAAATACCTTCATGCCAACAACACATTTTAATACACAACATACACCAGGGAGCAAGATATATTTGTTATAGAGGTAAGAAGTGAATGTCATAAGGTGTAGGGCTCCTAGCGGGTGAGGAGGCAATGTTGGGTGGTAGCTTTGTGCACGCGTAGAGAGGGAATGCAGAACCAGGAGAGAGGCTAGTCTGACAAGTGTAGGAGGTACCACCAACAGGTGTAGCTTCTTTGGGGAATTCTTTAAAAATAGATTTATCTTGATTAAAACATGTATGGATGCAGGGGCTGCAAATCATGAGTTTCCTTGTAGACATTTGGCTTTGCTTGGAACCAGGATGGTCATCATAAGCATAAGTCTTTAAGCTTCGCTCTATAATAAAAGCATTTAGACTCCCCTCTTTGCCTCCCTTCTCCCTCCCACTCTCCTGCACTGATTTTGTATCAACAGGAGTGATGTTTGCCTCATGGCAGGGAGGCTTAGTTGTGGTAGCAGTAGTAATGTACTGCTTAGCTCTGGTTTTCATCCACTTAATATTGGTGGAAAATCCCTCCCTTGGCCATGCCATCTATGTTTACATTAAAGTTTGCCTCTCTCTCCTCCTCTCTTCCACCTTTCACACCACCCTTCTGCATTTTTTACCCTGCCTGCTCTGTGTTTCACCCTCATTTTTCTTTTCTTCCCTTCCTCTTTGTTCCCACAACCAATCTCCAGTGGAGGAGGAACTCAGTAACGTTTGAACTCAGTAACGTTTGAACCTAAATCCATCTTTCAGATACATGATTTGTAAGAGGCTTCCAAAATGACAAAAGTAAGCTCATCTATCCTCAAGTACAATTACCAGACAGAATAACCAGACCAATTTTCATAAAGTGTTGGCAGCAGGTATATGCCTGCAGGGTGAGAAAGGGAAGTGCTCTCCATACAAATAATGAGGTTAAACAGTAAAAAGGAACTCAAAGGATTTTTGTCTTGAGCTGAGAAAGTGGATTTCAGTTGCACAGTGTTGAGGGGAGAATCTGAAATGGCCTAAGGGAGGGGAGAAAAGTCCATTTTCAAGCAGAGGAACTGATCTGCTTGGGAAGTCCAGGTGGATAGGAGACAGCTTGCTTCCTCCCTGCCTCTGCCAGCGCGCACCCAGCAGCAGTCCTGAGGTGCAGAGCAGGTCGGTTCACGTCAGCAGGCAGGCTGGCCAGCTGCCATGCAGGCACATGACTCACTGATGCACCTGGATATCAGAAAATTGCTGACCTGCGGCAAAATACAATTATTAGGAGTTTGTGCATTTCGGGTTTAAAAAAAAAAAAAAAACAGGCCAATTCCAGGGCTCTTTTTCTACAGTTACCATCTATTTTCTTCATGGCATTGCTGTCATGTTGAGGTATTGACCAGTACTCTTCCCTAGATGCTATCAGAAAGGCAAAATCAGTTGTCAAACACAAAGAACATAAGAGTTTTGACTACTATAGTTAACATTTCTAATTCAACCTAAATATAATGTAACATTTATCTGGAAGAACTCAGAGGAGTCAAATGTCTTATTTAGTGCTTGATTTTCAAGAGAAAAGAAAAGAAAAGAAAAGAAAAGAAAAGAAAAGAAAAGAAAAGAAAAGAAACAAACAAACGAGAAAACAGTAGACCTATGTATTTTTGTCATCTTAAAAGTTTTGTTTTGAATTGATTAATTTTGATTTCCCAGGTGGCTTTTCTTCATTTTTATCATATTGTTGCTACTGTCTTTTTCCATTGAAGGACTGGAAACTTCAACCTCCATTCCCTCAATAAATAGAAGATGATGTGAATTGTTACATACTTAATTTTCTGATCCCATCATCTCTATTTGCTGATAGCTGCCTTGCTCATAAATTGGGTTATGAACAGGAATACTGATGTCATAAAGAAAATGACTCAATATACTCTAAAAGCAAATAAACTTTGATCGTTGATTTTCCTTTCCATAACATTACTTAAGAAACATTCCTATGAAGCATTCAAGATTATGGCAGGGGAATTTGTGGATAATTCTCCTCATCAATGTGTAACTTTCCTACATAAAATATAAATATAAATGATTTGTTGAACATATTAGAGAAGCTCAGTGATGAATTATTGTTGAATTTGTCTCTTGGGAGTCTACATAGATAATAGACTTGCCCTGTTAGGAAACAGAAGATGGAAGAAGTTAGAGTGAAAGTCCTGGGGCAGAAAAAAAATAGTTAATCAAAGCTACGGGATCTTTAAGGAAAACAAAATGAACACACTGAAAGTCACATCTGTCTTCCTATAGATTACCAGCAGGAAACTCTTCCTGCCTGTCTGGTTTGGAGCTTCTTTGGAAGTATAAAACATACAGGTTCATGGCTTTTGTCTTTCTTGAGGCAGTCAACCGTCCCCAGTTCATGTCAACTGGCCTATGTTCATTAGAAGAGTGCTATAACCAAAATGGCATGACTTTAGGGAGTTTGTAAGCAAATCGGGTGATACTGGATTTGGCTTAGACAGTGTTCTTTGCCCAGGACAGGACAGTACCAGGGATGTTTTCCATAGCATGTAGTCATGTTGTAGGGCTGGATCTAGGCATACGTGCCATGGACAGTTGCCTCAAGCAACTCAGTGCCTGTCACTTCATTGTTGACTCTGTTTCTCATAAAAAATGGAAATCCAGGTTTTCTGCTGCTGCTTCTGGCAGGAGTTATGCCTGGCGAGTTGGTGGGAGGAACACTTGTACCCTTTCAATGTTACGAATGTTCCCTATTATTAGAGCTGAATACAGGTCCAATTTATTGGGTACTCTGTTGAATGACATTAACTTGAAGTTAAGTAGGAAAAACTTGCATTTCACAAACAAGGTTCACCTTCACAAAGAAAGACAGCTCAATCGGGCCTGAAATTATTCTTTTATCTGCAAAATTATTTGAAAGATCCCTACCAAGGGAAGTACTGTCTTTGTCTATCTCAATTTCCAGCAGTGATGATTGGCCATATGCTGTACCTCTTATCATATCCCTATCACTTGAGTTTTGGGGAATGTTGTGACACGGGCAAGGAAGTGTCTGTATCCACAGTACACAATTCACATGCTCTTTATGCTCTACTGCGTCAGTAGGTGTTATCTTTAATGCGCTAGTCTTTTCTTCTATTGCATTCACTGCGATTCTTCTGAAAGTGAAAGTGACACACCAGTTTCTTTAAGGAAAGCGGAGAGTAACAGTTCTACTAGCAGGTAATGTTTGGCAGAAATTAAAAAACAAGATGAGAAAAAAGGTCAGAAGAGAGGTCATATTTTTGGATTCCTTTCCTTAAACAGTTGATCTCTCTGCAAATGCAGACACATCAGCTCTATGGAGTGTGCGTGTATGATAATTTAGATTTTCACTTCTTTTCTCAATTATCATTCAGTGCTCCTTAATATTTGATATGATTGTTCATCCTTAGAATCTAACTGTTACAACTCCTTTCTTTTCCTTTTTCCTGCCTCTGATTATGTTTTAATAGAGAGGTAGAGCTATTCTGACACATTATTTTAAGAATTTACTGCAAGGGTGTTAGACATCACATAGACAGGAATCTGCTAATACTAAGTCACTAAACCATCTCTAATGACATGGTATTTTAGAAGGAAACTGGCCACAGCCTAGCTCAAAAACCATTTAAAATGTTCTCATCAAAATATTTTCCATGCTTAATTTCCAGACAATTGCAGTACCATTTGCCAAATCTTACACATTTTATGGTTCTGTTTTTTGCAATTATATTACAGAAATAAAACCCTCAATTCAAACTGTGATGGGGCTTTGTGATGAATTGTGTTTTAAAAAGAGATTGTATAGCTACGTAGACTGGCAATAGTGCCATACAACCTTTTATTCCTAGGATGCTGGTTTGAATCCAGCTCAGAAAATTGCTGTCTTTTAATGCCTATAAAATTATCTCAGTGAAAGCAGTTGAATTTCAGCAGACAAATATGTTCATCACAAAAAAACACTACGAATGTCACTAATTGGTGCTTTTGTTGGGAATTTCAGGAGACTGAACAAAACCTGAAGGGGATTGGGTGATCTCCCCACCTGCACTGATGTGAATCAAAACTATGGAAACAAAGCCATTATTTCTGGTTGTGTTCGATGCATTGGCAAACTAGCCTATAGATTCAGCAGCTTTTATAAAGGCACTCAATCTGTATTCAAATGGGAAGAAAATACGATTTTCTTTTCATGCTGTTGCAGCGGTCCAATCTCCATTATTTATTCTTGCTAGGTCTTAGTAACATCTATAGCAGTTTCATCTGAGTGATGAGGTAAGAAAGAATTCCAAAGAGCTCCAGATTTGTTTGAAAACTGTTTTAAGTGCCCCTCTTTTGGAAGTTTTCCTTGTACATGCATTGTAAATCATTCCTGCACACTATCATTTGACTTGATCATCTCAGACAACTCATATATATTAGATAATTATTAAAGAAGTGTTTAGGATAATTCAGTGGTTAAGCCTTTGGGCTAGGGTTTAGAAAATCTCAGATTGCCTGTTGCTCTACAGACTTCCTGCAAAACCCTGGACGAGGTGTTATGGTAGGATTCATGCTACCCACCATTAAGTGACCAGCAGTGAAGTGTCCAGCCTAAATGAGCTGCCCAGGCTCTATATTCAATGGAGAGAGAGTGATAACCAACTTCAGAGGGGGATTTCTCCTACAGATTGCATGCTTTGTTAGGATGAATTGCTGGGGAAAAATGCACACATGCTCGACATGAATCCTACCATTAGTTCTGATCACCAGTTACTTTAGTCCTGTGCATACACTCAGAGAAGGGATGTCACACAGGTAAACAGGAGCCATGCACCTAAGCCAGGCTAAGAATTGCCATTTAAATGCAAAGCTGCTGGACAACATGATGTGTTCATGTACAATCTAAAACACTGCCTGATAAGGATAATTACTGGAAAGTAATTGTCCTTGAGAGTAATTGTCCTTGATCCACAGGATCTCATCAATCTTACAGAAGATGATTCAAAGTCATGGAAATGATGGGCTAAGTTAGCTCACTGCTGAGAAGCAAGACCAGCCTCCAGACTGCCCGCTATCCCTTAATGTAATGAATTCATTTACTAAAGTCTCCTATGGCATAACTAGAAGCTCCAAAATTCATAAAGTTAACAGGCCAGGTAATTCCCTGTGTAGCCGTATGTGACCCCTTGGTTTCACTGCGAAAGCTGGGGGTCAGTTTGAGAAGATGGGCAGATGAGCAGTTGTCACACATTCGTTCTGCTCATCCTGTTGGAGGGCAGAAGTGATACAGGATCATCTTCTTCAGATCATTTTTCCTGAACCTCTGGAAAACTCTAGCCACTGCCCCAGCTGCTGCTCTCATCTAAGCAGATGAATTGCTGTCCTCTGCTGGTAAAACATGGCATTTTGTGTGGTCTTTTGATAGGACACAAAGCTCTGAAGAGCCTGGAAACAGTTGGAAGCTTGTCTCCCCATTTCTGACTCTATATATACACGATCTCACGCTGAGATGGCTGAAAAGGGTGGCTTTGCATAGCTAATTTTTTCAAAAAAAAAAGGCATGCCACCATGGAAGGGGAAAAAAAATAGTTTCTGGAAAAGAGTCCAAATGCAAGAAAACTGAAGAATATGTGATTATACAGAGTAGACACATGAGTTATCTCTGGGAGCCATGAAATTGCTAGTGGCTCTTTATGCTTTGTTTGCTTTGCATCTGTGTGCACATTTTCGCAAAGCCAGAATAATGCACGGGTGTGCGAGATTAGTAACGTCTAATATCTCAATGCAGAAGAGATTGTGTGAGGCATTGCTTTGTTATTATTTCACTCCAAACAGAACAAATGCAGGAATCACCTTGCAAATGTGTCTGGAATTTAGCCCTGCTAGTATGCTCTGGTGCACAACTGGGAAGAGTACTACTTTTTGATAATTTTCTGTCTAAAATCAAGAATGAGCCTCTCAAGCTGCCATGCTGTGTTTATATTTGCTTGAATTCTCAAGTCAGGCTGGCTGGAGTTTCTTGTCTGTTAAAAATCCAGTAGGAGGAAAGTTATTCCTTGGGCTTGTTTTGACAGAAGAAAAATCCTGAGTGTATCAAGCATTGTACCTTTATCAACAAAGAAGCTGTCAAATACAATTGTATAGCTGCACGACGTGCATACAGATGTCACAATAAAATACTGGGAAGTTTATCCTTCAAATATTTCTGTGGCAAAAAAATGTATACTTTTTCATTAAAAAAGTTAATTTGTGACATTGCTTAATACCATTTATAACAAAAACAGGTGCCCACAGATTCTGGGGAAGGTGCTGTTAAAAAAAATAAAGAAAAGCAATTTCTGTCTCTAACTTAAGGAGCTAATTTATCAAGGACAACTGATGGAGAACTGACATCTTGTGACACAGCATGAGATGCCAGAACAAATGTTGTTCATTTCAGCTCAGGAATATGTTGGGCTGCGTGCTATTTTTATGACATCCCTTCCTGATGTTTGTGACTAGGATTGCTGGTATTAGCATGTTCCAGTTAGGCTGAAAACAACTGATTACTGACACAATCTTACAACCTTCTCCAATAATGGAAAAATGTCCATGCTTTGTAGAAATCTTGTGCCATAACCACAGATAGATCTAAACAAACCTTTGACACTGCTAAATTTCCTTTAATCTTTCTTCTAGGTTTGTACTTAAAGATTATATGGCTCTGTATGTGAACCCAAAACACTGACTTAAAGCTAATATTATATGGATTTTTTTGAAAGAAAAAAAAAGAAAAGGAAAAAGTAAAAGTAAAAGAAATGCGGGAGACTTCAAATTCTTGTATTTTACAATAGTAGATCAATAAATTATATTCTGTTTGCATGCCTCGCAGTCACATTTCCCAGAGAGTGGATGAACTGAAAACTAGTCGGATATCTTTCCAGTGTGCAAAAGTTACTTCATAAAAAGACATCCCTAATACAAAGCCTGCAATCCTGATGTGATGATGCTGTGCTATAGAGACATTCTGACTGAATGCATTTTTCACTTTGGTAGGGAGCAAGACTGCAAAGAAAAATCTTCCAGCAAAGAGCTGGTTTTGTATTGAATTCTTCCATGTCCAGATTATTTGTATCAGTTTGAGAAATAATTTAGAATTGATTACATGTATCAAACCATTATTTTACAGGTACACTGGATAACTGACCAAAGACTATTGATGGGATTCTCATCTTAAATTGATAGATTGGTTCTAAACTGGGGCACAATTCAGCTTTGTTTTGTTTGGCTGAAACAAGCTGAAACAAGATTCACCAACTTGAAAGGTGCTCCTAAGGCAAGTGTTTATTCCCTCTGCAGGAGCATGGAGCAGAGCTTGCAATTAGGTATAATCCTTTTAGATGAGAATATTAGAGAAGTGATAGCATCCTGGGAGAACACCGCATGTTACCCAGGCAGCTTGTGCTGGCAACCTGCTCTCGTGTGGCTCAGCCCTACCTTGGTGCTGCACAAGGGGTGAGCCTCTCATTCTGCAGAGTTCAGATTCATTCCCTCTAACTTGGGATCTTTGCGGTTTCATTTGTCACCCCATGCTCATCTTATAGTTGTGAGGGAAAAATGGATGCCATTAAGGTATAATTTGCCTCATTCTCTTAAGAGATAATCCAAAATAAATCAGACGCATTGTGCTGTAAACACTTCTTTCTCCCGAGTTGAATGTTTCAGATATTGATGTCTACCATATGAACATGTATGTTTAGTCAGGTTAATCCCATCCAGAGGGACTAGGCTGCTATTATTTACAGACTAAAGGGAATAAAAGGAAAGCATAAATATCTTGAAGACAGAGAACTAACAATCCTCTCTTACTGAAATGTGGGTAGGTATTTTAACATTTGAAAGAGCAATATGAACAGGTCTTTCTTCTTATTCTCTGAAAAATCATTTTCACAGAAGTAAGGCACAGTATTTTCATTCCTGAGGGAGAAATGCCCTTCCAAATTCTCTTTCGTAATAGAAAAAGTATTCTATCAACTATTTAGAGAAATTGGAGAAAAAACTGTTCTGAATTTGCTTTGATTTTCAATTTACTCTTTTTGTTGTTTCTCACAAATGTATATTCCACTGAATACGGTGTTTTCCCTTAGTGTTCTGATTCTCAAAGAAAAGTAGCTGAGCCATGCTAGGTAGTTCATTCTACTAAATAAAATTTTCAAAAAAAGCCAAAATCTTAAGAAAGGAGAAAAGGCATTCTGCTTCATGTCTCCCTTTCCAAAAAGTGTTTTTGAATCACATCTTAAATAGTAGCCTCAAATTCTGAATTTGCTTCTGTGAATGTCATTGCAAAAGTTCATAGGAAACTAAAGCAAGATATTATGATATGATTGTCCACATTCTCTCCAATATGGGTGCATTTCTGTTCAGGAGTTTTATCACTCTGAGATTTATTCATATGACATTACAGGTGTAAGATATTTGTGCCTATTGCTGCCGCAGGTTCTCCCTCTGACCCTTGCTTTTCTCTACCTGTTCTTTTTCCCTCTTGCCTCAACTTCTCCTCCAGGATACATAATGATCTGCTCACTGTAGTGATCTTCCAGGTTATTCATTTGGCTAGGTATATATGTGGTAGGTTATCAATTTTCCTCAGAGCAAAACAAACATCTTCTCTTGCTGTGCATCCCTACTTTTCTCTCTGTTCAAGACAAGCAAATTCTTTCAGATTTGGCATAGCTGATGTTTCACAAATAGGCACAGAGTTTTACTGGGAGACAACAGTGTGCAAGCCATCTTGCCCTGGCACTGGGTACAGCCATTGTGCCAGGGGAAATGGAAGCAACAGACACCTCCAAAAGGACCTCATTTTACCCAGAAACAACATATGAGGACTGCCATCTCAGTCCTCAGAGGTGTGCGGTGTGCTGTGTGTCTCTGCCTGAGATTGCCTCAGCTCAGTCATGGAGCAAGGTCTTGAGAATGTCGTATTTTTTACAGCACATCCCAAGTTTTCCACCTAGCTTTCCCGCTAGCATTATTTGGTTTACCCTTTCTTGCTTACAGCTTCCCTTGCAGCCTGTGCTTTGCCCTGTTGAAGAGCAAACTCAGACATGCATCTGCTCAGGAAGCAATGGGGGCTGGTCCTTGTACGTGCAGAGAAATAAACAAAGAATGTATACAAAGTGATACGTCAATAGCTTCAGTAACTACAACATAAAATGAGTTGCATTCCTCTTCTTTGCAATAATATGCTCCTGATATTGCTGAATTTTACACTTGCCAGCTCTTACAAAAGTAATCAAATTTAGATTAATATAACATGTTTTACTGTTATAATAAAGCTGTCTCCTAGAAAAGATCCTGGTCAGAGCCTAAGATTTGTTGAATGTTCTTTGGCTGCCCTTGATTACAAAGGGTATTTGAATAACAGTACAGGACTGGCTTATGAGCTTGTACTGGCTTGTATATTTTTATTAAGGAGATCACAGGGATCAGAGGAAAACCATAATTATCAAAATACAGGGCAATAAGACTGGTGGGATTAGCTTGTTTGTGAAAGTGAAAGTCTGAGTTCAATTTCCTGTTCTGTGCTTTGCTTGAGGCAGTTTTCAGAGCATCTCTTGAATTCTCTCTAGGACTTGGTTTCTTGGTCTGAAAAATGTCCAGCAAACCTATTCCAGCAGCCAGTACTCCATCTGTGGATGTAAAGAAATGCCCTGGTCCCACTCCAAGCACCATAAAATCAAAAGAATGCTATCCATCCCCATGCATGAGAAACATTTTTATTTTCATTCCGCTGATATTTCATATGTACGTACATAATTTGATTTTACAAACATATTACTATTCCATATTTTGCGGAAAAATAAAAACAGAGAGGGATATTTTTATTTTACTCTTTGTAGATCCAGCTCTTCTTCTCGAGATGTTTTATGGCCTGACTTATTTCTTCCTATATGCTCCAAAATCCTGGAAGCAAGTCCCTGAGCGTTTTCTGAGAGGAATAGTCTTTATGAAGTGTAGTAAACAGCTTAAGTGCAGTGAACACCTTACACTGGATTTCAGAGCTTGTAAAATGGTGAGTCTAATTATAAGCAGGGTGAAAATAGGCACATTTCCTTGGGACTGTGCCCAGCTATGACTGAGAAGTAGAACATGAGAAACATCTGGAGAGGACGGTAGAATTTTTCATCATTGTGTCAGCGACAAACTGCCTCTTTTGAAGGTGTTTCATGAAAATAGGTGGCAACAAAAGAGGGGTGGGGACAGAAGAGAAGGCAGAAAAAAAGCTTTTGGTTTTGTCTTGGCAGACCAGTTATGTTCTGAACATTAATTTTAACTGCCCTTTTATTTGTCTCTGCAGTAAAATAAAATGTGGGTGGGCAAAATTCTTCCCCCGCATTGAGGAGACTGTATAGCCTCTTTAAGGTTTTTATGGGCCTTAATATTCTGTTCCCCTTTACAGAGTGGCATTTTATCTTTCCTGCCGCACAGGCAGAACACATCCAGTCTCTAAATCTTCCTCCCTCACCTTTGAAAATTTATAGGGGCTTTCAGGCAGGCTTGCATGAATGCCATTGACCTCCGTGGCCTATGTTATTGACCAGAACACAGAGTCTTCTGCCCATGTTATATATGCTTCCCTATGCCCCTGAAAGAGAAGGAAATGGCTCTTGGAATGACCAGAACCACAATAAAAGCTGGAGATAGCTTCCCAGTTCCCCCTGCAATGCTGGGCTTTGCAAGAAGATAACAGGAGAGATCAACATGCTCGTTAAAGAGCACTTTGAACTCTTTGATTAAACAGGCATTACTTTCCTCAGAATCTGCTCCAGTAGCAACATCATTTGCAGTGATGGTTACTTGCATGTTACAACATTGGAGAGTGCTCTTGAAGAATAACTCGTATCACTAAACCATGGCACACAGCAGTGACATGCAGACTACCAGAAAACAGAGTAAGATTTGCTGTGGATTTTTTCTAAAAAAAACCCTGAAATATATGAAGCCCTACATGAGCTATCACCTCTTCAGGAACACCAGCTAAGTTGTGTCTTGCTCACCTTCTTCATCCCTTTCCCAAGAGTTTGCCTCCAGCCATTGGTGTAGGCTGAGCAGAGCTTTTACTGCCTGCTTCCTAAGGAGGAGGTGATTTCACCCATTATCATCTTTCATGCATGAAATCCGTGCAACTGAGAATACTCAGCTAGCCATGAGTAGATTATATAAACTATTTTGGGGCAAAATGTCTTTTAAGAATTTATTTGCTGACATCACAGAAAGCTTGTTACACCAGGGTTTGTTGATGCCAAAGCAAAACTACAAAAATAAAATAAAATAAAATAAAATAAAATAAAATAAAATAAAATACTCATGAAAAATGTGTTAGAGAAACAAAGAGAACGAAGATTTGTGCTGACACAGAAAATAGTAAAGAATGGAGGCAAGAATCATCCAGAGTGTAGATCACTATTATCATGACCAAAGTTTTCAATCAATGTGAATTGTACTTTAATGTCTGATTAACATGAACTATATGTTTTTGCACCAATGGATATATATGTGCATGCATTTATATGTCTGTGTATGTATAAGGCCTATTTTCATTTTCATTTGAATCATAAATGACTCACGTCTCTGTTTTTACAGTTACACATCTTACAATTGGTCAGATAATATGTTTAAATATCATTATAGATCTCTGTGATTTAGTGTAGGAAAAAATGTCTTTCTGTCTGGATAAATATAACTACACACCAAATGACAGCTAATACAAGAGAAAATGATTTAAAGTGAGAAAATCACCATTTTTAAGAAATCTCCTTTCAGTTATAAAATATCAATTTTTCAAAACCAAGTTGATGATAAAATGGCAGAGGTTTGAAGAAAATGTGAATTTTTGTTCTATCTTAAAATTTCAAAGTTGTAATCAGTATTATTAGCTAGAACAGGAGCAAAAGAAAAACTTTTATTTTTGGATGCAGTTGCACACAGTAAGATGCGCAGTCATAATTGCATGGGCCCAGTATGTTAGGTTCCTCTTGGTACTTCCCTGCAAAGAATCTCAGGGTTTCATGTTCATGGCTCTAATTGCACCAAGGGGTTGTTTGGCTGCCTGCAGGTTTACTCCTATCCCTTTCCTCTTTGCTGAAAAAGCCGCTACTCGTTAGATGTTTTAACAGCTCTCTCTTCACCGCCCACTTTGACTGCTTCATCACCCGTCTGCTACGATAGTCTGTTTTATGTGTGTTTGCAATGACACTTTCCCTGCAGACATCTGAAGACACTTATCTGAGGGTGCTCCAGCAGACAGGTCCGGTGACCTTACAATGCCTGGATGGTCACAACTGGAAGATACTCACAAGCGCCCGTAAAATCACAGGATCTTTTTGCTCTTCCTCTGGCAGCGATAAGAGAGAGCCACACACCAGCTGGCTGATACTCCAAGTCCAGCAGAGCCCTAAGTGAATGGCGAGCGTGGCCCTTCACTCCACTGCAGCTGCTCTAATCAGCAGAACCGTTAACCTTTGCTCTTTTAGTCTAGCCAGTCTGCATACCTATGGCCAGGGCAGAGCTGCTTTATGAGGCTCTGCAAAGCCAGACAGCTGCAATCTCCCACCCCGGCGCGCGGGAGGCAGCACAGCTGCCCCATGCAGCCCAGGGCTCAGCCACCGCTGTCTTGGCCGTGGGTGACCTTCCCTTTTGTTGCCTGCCTTTTCCTTACAGCCACAATTACGCGTTGACCCTCCAGAACCAATAATAACAGCATGGGAATTCAGTACTACTTCTTTTGTCTAATACAGCCAAACTTCTGTCCAGCTGTAGCACTAAACAATAGATGTGCTTCCTCGTGGAGCGTATTGAGGAACTGGACTCACACATGGGCAGAGGCTTGCTCTTAGTTTGCTGAGGAGATCAAGACTAATAAATACCTCTTGCACTAGTAGAGCCATTGAGGAAAAATCTACACACCCCCAAGCACTCAGTGGCACTGAATTACCAGCAGTCACTTGCACTCCAGTGGTCAGTGGATATGTGCAACACATTGGCTTCAATCTCCATGAAATCAGTGTTAACAAATCCATGGGAGTGAGTCTGTAGCTTATGGCATCCTTCTTGTGATGATACCCAGCCAGCCACTCGGAAAGTACAGCCAACCACCCAGAGACCCCCCAGACATGTTGTTTGTGTTTTAGGAATGCAGACTCACATTTCAGGAGACCCTCAAGGATGAAGACTGAGACATTTATTACACAAAACAGTTTTAGAGGAAGGCTGTGTGGAGAGGGGAGGACAGTTCTAAAGTGCTCATGGTAAACTTTCTTTAAAGTCTTGTCCTGCTTTATCTTTTGCCAGGTGTTGAGAGAAATCTCCAATCTAAATTACCTTTTAAATAAGTCAGGATGTACATCTGTTTGGTGATAGACTTTCAGGCAATGTAAGTGCTCCTTCCTCCCTTCCTACCCCTCCCTACAATGTGCTGAGTCTTCTCTAAACACAGGGATAAGACACGGAGCAGGAAAGGCACACGGCACATTTACGCTGATACTTGAGCTAGTTTTGACATTCCTTTTATGCAGAGCTTGAGAACTAACAGTCTCTTAGTGCTGTGCAACATGAATCAATGAAAGCAATGTATATGCCTTGCTTACGCTGACATTATCCTCACACAGAGTGGCTGAGTTGGGTCAAGATAATAGTATGGTGGAAATCACTGTTTCATACAGATGGTTATTGAGTTATGCATGCCAGGGACATCATCTTAAATACATTTAAATGCAGTTGTCAGTGGAATTTGCATAGGTAAATGACTGAGGGCCAGAGTTCTTTCACCTTGCAGGTTTGACTTCCATGTGTGTTTTATTATTATGTATTTTTTCTGTGCATCCATAGCTGGCACAATAAATCTTTCCATTCTCAAGTCATCATTGATCACAAGTATTACTAATGCCAGCAAAAGCACTGTATTCTCACACTCCTTAAAAAGCAAACCCTTGTGTTTGCTGCTTGTTCCCCTGCAGATTTGACCACACAAGAGCTCACATAGTCTCTTTAGAAGAACCTTATTTTAGTCAAGGAAATTCAATGAAAAATTAATGAGTTAATGATGCATGGAAAATGATATCACCTTTCCACTAGTATCTCTGTTTCTTTTAATACGGCATCTGTTTGGGAAAGGAAGATGCTCTTCCTCCCACTCCTTTAGGCCTAGCTTTTTTTTTTAATTACATTGACTTTTCTGTTAGATGAGTGTTGGAAATTTATTATCCTCATTGTGAAACTGCTGGTGGTTTAAATTATGACCCTGGATATTGGACCTGTGATAGTCCTGACCTTGCACATGATATTAAGGGAGTTTTATTGTCTAGCTCATCTCGCCAGTCTTCTTCTATGAAATAGGCTTTCTAGAAGCTGCCATACTTCTTCTCTGACCCAGGGTTTTTATCTGTGCAATTTAAAACTTTTTTCCCTGTGTGTCTGTTTATTTCTTCCCTGCTTGAAATTCAACAACTAGAAGAATCAGACTTGCTCCTCGAAGCTTTAACACTTACTTCAAACATAGCCCCTTATTAACCCCCTGAGCTCAAACACAGTCTTCCTGAAGGAGATGCTAGTAAATACTGATGAGTGTTTTGTATAATCCTACAGGAAATAGTTTGGTCAGGCTTCAGAGATAAATTGAATGTTTTCCAGTATCAATTGTTTCACAAGAGGGAGCGAAGGGGAAAGGTCTTGGTATTTGAATATTGTTATAGCAGCTTTTCACGAGGCCCCAGGTTTGCACATATGACTGACTGTAAGAGTGAGATGCTTCCCTTGAGGCTGTCTGCAGGGCAGGGCTGGCTCTTCCCAGTGCATCACTTCTGAAAGGTTTCATTAGATAGCACAGTGCTTGTGCACCGGTTACTAATCAGTTAAGCAAGCTCCTGAACAAGTAAGTTGTGCAAGACATCCCTTGCGTTATGGGTCCAAGGAAATGACTTATACCCCATAGTTTGGTTTTACAGTCTCCACCCTCACAGGATTTCTGTTCTATTCTGGTTCTCCCATCTCAAAAAGGGTACAGTACTGCTAAGCAAGGTACAGCAAAAGGCAGAAAGGGTGATATTATGTATGACAACTGGCACACAGCTCTTTGCTAGGCTGCTTTGCTCAATAAATAGAATTAAAACGAGATGTGAAAGAAATCTAAAACATCACCAGTGACCGGAGATAAAGGTTGTTTAATGTTTCCTCCAATAATGACCCTGTGGGTTCCCTCCCCCCAGGGGAGGGACCATCAAATATTGGAAATAGGAAATAATAGCTTCAAAGCAAACAAAGCACAAATTCCTTGCCTCAGAAGGTCGTGGATATTAGGAGTTTTCTCATGGGGGAAAAAAAAAAAAAAAAGAAGTGCAGATGCTATTAAATGTTAGTTCTTGTTTCTTTATGGTTCCTATGTGTTGCTAGAACATCTGGTCAGTTGGACATGCTAGATGCATTTTAGGAAGCCAGGGGGAATCTGGTTAATTAATATACAGCTTTTGTATACTGCAGCTACCAGGCTTTACATAGACGTGCACAGCGTGTCTGGTGCAGTGCATTGCACAGCAGCACATCTCTTGCTACAACAGCAGAGGCGCACGTGGTGCACATGGCCCTGGATATTGGACCTGTGATAGTCCATTAGTCATTATAGATTTCTCCAACCAGAGGCTAAAGAGCAAACTATATTATTAATTGAACTCAGTGATGAATAACAGAATTTCAGAAATCTATCTCTAGTCCAATTTATCACATGATGTTCTGTAGGCCAGTTACATTTCCTGTGAATAGATTAATATAAAAAAAAAGAAAAAAAAAGAAAAGAAAAGAAAAAACGAACTAGCTCCATCAGCTTCTGTGCAGGAAAACGATGTACAGGAAACTTGCCATTAAATATGAGCCCTACTGTTTTCTGGGCACAAATGTAAGCCCCCTTACTATTAACACGAACTATTTGTGCTGCCAGCGGGAAGAATAAATCCCTACAGCTGGTGCGATGGGAGCCTGGAGAGATCAATGGAGCTGTCCTTGAGTCCAGACTTTCCCGGTCCTTCCCACAGGGTGGTGGTAAAACATTGCAGATATACACTGCAGCCTGCTGTCTCTGAAGCCTAGGCATCTCTAGAAAGGAGAAAACTGCTTCAGGCTTTTAAATTTTGATGAACCAGGACTTTTTTCCAGTCTGCAATAACCCTGTTTGGTTGCTTATTTCCCTGGTGATCAAAGATCTTGGCTATCTGCAACAGCTATTGGCTTTGCATGCACTAAAACTCCAGAGGTGAACAGTTTCTGGCCATACCCACACTCTTTTGGCTTCTTCCAGTACAATGAAATTAAATGGGAAAACAGGAAAACAACAGGCAGCGCCCAAGGGCTTTCCACTTGGCACTGCTTTCCTCCCTATACGCTGTCCTGAGGTATCCAGGACAGTTAGGCACCCTGCTCACGTGAGGAAATGCTTAGTGGAGGGCTAAGCACGCTGCCCTCGTGCTCTCAAAGGACATGGACACATCTGGGCTGCAGGAATGGTTCCACATCTGGGAAAAATTGTTGGCAAGCAACAGCCTGTCAGCCATCTTTATATCCGAAGGATCAAGGGGAGAAGTTTAACGTGGAAGAGGAGTCTGAATAAACGTATTGTGCAGATACACAGTTTAACATATTACAGTACAGCTATGAACCACCCCCCCCCCCCAAAAAAAAAGAAAAATGTATGCAAACAGAAGATACCCCAAAGTCTGAGGTGTTTAGAGGCAGAATTATCTGGATCTAGCTTGGGCTGTACAACAGTGATTTAACCTGTCAATTGTTGACATAATGGCAATTTCTCACAAACTTTAACTAAAATCATATTCTTTAAAGATTTGTAAAAGGTATTTTACTTTCTCCTGCCTGACCTGGTTCCCAAATTCTCACCCTCCTGGGTTTTTCAGGCCTCTGTGAAGATCAGCTTCCATACCCTGCCAGGAAATGGTTCAGTGGAAGCTGGAGTATGAGCACCACACTTGCAGTAATGCACATATCGTCGTGTAAAACATCCAGTTCAAGAAAATACTTTGCCAACAAAACTGAAAGTAAATGTAGGTTAAACACAGTGTAAGTAAGTGTCAGGTCAGTGCTTATGCTATTGTTATCTTTCGTTACACATCACAAAGCATTTTTACTAAAGGGTTCTGAGAAGTGCTATGTGCGTTTCTGTCTGAAATCTTGCAGCTTTAGTTTTAGGCTTTCACAAGTCACCAGTTTATTTTCCCGCAAGATGCAGGACAACTGAATGCTGCTGGCAGTTTTTGTTAGTCCAGCTTGTTTACAGGTTTTCAGTTGATAAATATGTGACAATTAAACTCTTCTAAATGACCACATATACATATCAGTTGAGGCCAGATGACAGATTTATTGTCATCCAAGGTAAATTATTATCTCAATTAAATTAACTAAAGTGCATGATTTCTAGCAGATATTCAGCAACATCAGTTGGCCACTGCCATAAGTGATTTCAAGATCAGAGTTGAGCTCTACAGCAGTTAAGTTATCTGGGGATTTCAAGAAGCATGGAAGGAACTCCCCATGAGCTGGTCCCAAAGTTAAAGATTAAACTTGCACAGAAGAAGGTGGTTCTGGATCAAGATCATGTTCAGGTTGTTATTTATACTCCTTAGGAAAAAACAGATTGTCCTACTGTGGTAATTGACACTTCCAGATCAATAGTACAGGCTGAATCATTGCTGTTTGAAAGCAGCACAGGGCCTTTGCTGACTGAAAGGACAAGGCCATGTCCTTGTTACGCCTCAGGAAGTGCAATCCCATCTGGCGCTGTGTAGCTGAAGCTTTGTAGGAAATAAACTGCCTTCTGGCTTCTGAAGTTTGACCTTTCTAAACCAGACTCAGAAAGGACAGAGGAAGACTTTGTCCAGATTTGTTTTGTTTTTGTGCCTTGTTGGATAAAGAGTTTTCATTCTCTCTTTGGCTGATGAATAACTCGGGTATATCCTGCACTTCAGCCTGAAACAGAGATGTGTGATGGAATCTATATAACTGTGAGTGAAGTGAACAGGCAGGGATCTAGTTCTCTCAAACTGAATGAAGCAGTGAAATAGGAGGCATCAAACTGAGGCAGCACTTAGCAAATTTCTTCACATGTCCCATGAATAAAACTCATGGCCACAGGATGTTTTCTTAATGCAATTAAGAGCAGGCTCAACAAGCTAATGGAAGAGAAACCTACTGAGGACCTCAAATGGGAAGAAAAGAAGTACCTCTGATTAAGTCCTTGAGCAGCACAGTGCTGGTGCTGGGGAAACGCAGCCATGAGCTTGCCCTCCCAGCCATGAGCTTGCCGTCCCTCGCGCTCCCACCTTCAGCTGCTCTCAGACGGCTGACAGGCTGAATGAACCTTTGATCTTTCATGTTGTGGTTGCTATTTTGCTTCTGTGCGTTATGAGAGAATTTGCTCTGGGACTCCTACAAGCAGACTTCTCCACTGGCGTCAATGCTCTGGCCAATTCTGTTCTAACATTACTGTTTTCAGTGAACAACTTTTCTTGTGTTTATTGCTGTGGAAGAGAGGCAAAAATATTTTGTAAGCTTTCAGAGACTTGAAAGAGTATTGCAAGGATGAGGTAAAACATAATGGTGCTTCATCAGGCAAACCTAAGATGCTGGAAAAGATATAGGAGATGGAGTCTCTGTAGCATTCATAATAGTTTAAAAGCTTAGATGCAGTGTGTACCACCTGCAATCATGTCTGAAGTATTACTTATTAACCATGATCATTAAAAAGTAATTGCAAAATTTAAGGCATTACTTTACCTACTGATGGGAGAGAACACGGGCTTCTGAGTTCAATTGCTTGGTGCTGCAAAACATTTTGCTTGCCAGTGCTCCTTTAATGGCAAACTTGAAGAAGCACAGGCTGTTAAACATCACTCTTTCACTTGCAAATATGAAAACTGAAAGAGACCTTGGGGTAGAAAACAGTAAAAAAGTTCTGTATTTTTTCCTCATCTTAGGATTTTGAGAGCCCTTTGTATATTTTGTTTTGCTACCTTAAAAGCATGCACTGCAGTCATGTTGCATGACTACACGGCAGAGAGCATCCTCTGGAGACAGACTGCACTGACTCTGTTCCACCTCGTGCAGGGCTGGCTGCCTTACACAGATGCCATGTATGCCTTCACTGTTAGTGGCAGAGGTTTCATGAGAGCTGAGCTGGTCTGATTATATTTGTTAGACTACATTGACATATGAGTTAATTCTGCCCTGAATATGTGGCTCTTTAACTAACAGATGTGAGTCAGAACCTCAGCATACGCAGCCATGGCTCTGCTAAAGCTCAGTGCCCCACAGTCCCATTTTCAGTAACATACTTTATCTGCTGATGACATCTACTGGTGTCCTCCCACAGCTCCACATGGCTGTGTGGAGAGAGCTTCCTTTTCCCCATTCAAGCACTCAGGGGTATGCTGCAGAAAGGTCAGCACAGACCCTGCCGAAATGGTAGGGTTATCTTCTCACATGTGGGATGCACATCAGAATATCAGTCTCCTTATCTTCATGCACCCTGCAGCTTGCATTTTTTTGGTGCTGTTAAGAGATTTGCTCAGAAGGATATTGCTCTCCTATATCTGCAAGATGGAGGGAAAAATTTGTCTCAAGGAGGCAAAAAATAATGTAGATGGTTTGGAACATATCAATATGACAAAAAGTGGCATTATAGGCACCTCAGTTGGAGAAACATCTAGCTGGAGGCAGCCTCTTGTGGGAATCCTCAGTCTGTGCAGACAAGCTACAGACCCTGGATAAATCACTTAGCTGCCTCTATTCCCTCCAAATAAAACCGGTCATCACAATTTCAGTCTTGATTCACCTCTATGCGCACTGGGTAAAAAGAATTACAGCCAGTAACACCGCTTACTGATTAATTAGTTAACTTTTTTATCAAGACCTGAGAAAAGAGATTATGGCAGTTGTTGTCCTGATGGTATCTGAATCCCTAGGCCTTTCATCAGAAATGCTCCCCTCAGAAAACTGCCTCAGGGTAGGTGGGCTCCGGACTGATGTTCTCATCAGCTCACAGTACTCACTGGTGTACTGAAGTGCTGAAACATCCCCCATTGCCTGCACTGTGAGAGTGGAAGACGGCACTTGAATGTAAAAGCAAGCAGCTAAACAGACAGCTACGGCATAAAGTCGCTATTTCCCCCATTCCCTTCTGCTTATTCACAGAGGAATTCTAAACCCAACTGCATTTTAGCTCAGTGTTCAATTATTAAGCACACTATGTACCTAGACCTTAACGAACAGCAAAAATATGCTTGCGAAGACTTATGCTTATACATACATAAACAGGATAGTTCTTCACTTGCTGAAAAAGGAAAGAAGTCCCCCGCTTTTTTTTTCAGGTGGAAGACAGATATATCGTTATTTTAAAAATAAAAGCTTTCTCATCTCATAACAATCCAGTTCTGAGTACAGGAAGAATCATTACAGAGGGATGAAGTGTGCCATGAAAGTCAGTTTCCCTTTCATAAGCTTTCTCCCTAAGAGGCTTTTCTAAAACGTGATGTTAAATCATGCAGTGCATGAAAGTGCTGATCACTCTAGTGTCCCCCACACCGGAGGCACATCTGCACTGCACATCCAAGGTGTGACTGCTGTTCATATCATTCGTCTCCCTTGGAAAGCAGCACAGTTGCAGCAGCACAGATCTCAGAGCAAGATGCATTGCACAGGTAGCCCAGAGCTGAAGCCTGCAGGTCCATAGCAGAGATTCTAGTGGTCTCCAAAACATCTAGTAACTGCACATTTGTATAAACCTCAAAAACATCTTTGGGCACTAAGAACTTAGGGTATGAGTGATCTTAGGTTATTCTGGGCCAAAAGATGGGGAAAACAGACCAAAACTGTGCCAGGAATTTTGTTAACAATGCAATGGCATCACAGAGTAGCCACATAAAACAGCCCAGCACACGCATAGGAGAACTGCAGGAAATGCTGGTGCTTTCCAATAGCAGGTAAGCTGGGTAAAGAGTATAAATCTTTGAAGTGAGTTGCCTTAAAAGCCTTCAAAACACGTCACGAATGTCTATCCAAATGGTGAACTTTTAGTTAAAAACTGGCAAAACCAGCAACAAAATGATGGAGTATGTTCTTAAGAATCACATACTGCTGGCAGCACTGATCTGAAACTGGGTGAGCATTGGTGGCAGTCGAAATCCAGCTGGACCATCACGCCCATTAGCCTGCAGTAACTTCTACATCATTCCCAGAAATGGCGTGCCAAGCCAGTGCTGAGCTATGCATATGAGAGTTGCATACACCTGAATTATACAACACTTTTTGAATCCAATCTGTGCAATCAGGGTGGTGGAGGAGGAGGAGTTATGTAAGCTTCCTCTTCCTGACAGAGCGAAGTCATTCTTAAACACAGTTCACACAAGGACAGGTTCCTACAAGAGTGCACTGAAGGGCTTCCCTGCAGACAGGCACATAAAAAGAGTTTTCTCTCTGATTCTTAAAAGCTACCCAAAACGGCCAAATCCTAGATCCCATGTTCTCCTGGAGTAGGACAGCTTTTAGGCAGAGTCTCAACAGTCACAGAGGAGCTTTAATTAGAGTTGTAGTTGCTGGAGGCCATGCAGTCATTGCAGAGAAAGGAACATTAAATAAAGGTGTGCAGTGATAAATCCCATCTCCACCAAGGCTGGTGTCTTACAAGCCCCTCTGGGGGCCAGGAGTGGTGGGCCCCCATCCCTTCGTCAAACACCCATCAAAAGAACTGTTTTTGTTCTGCTGTCTGCAGGACTTCCTGCTTTCACCATGATCGAAGTTCCAACTTGGTTGTGTCACGGGGCTCTGACTTGCTTTAGAAAATCAGTCTCCGCTGCCCTTGCAGACCATCCATCCGCAGCCGTTAATCAGAACTTGGTGGTTCAGCAAATGTGCATTGTTACCCAGTATAGCCAAAATCTATAACTGGAAAGAAGCAGCTTTCTTCTTATATGCCTCTAACTTGAAACAAAAAGAGCCAACACGACCACAAATACAATAATAGAAAAATCTTAGTATGAATCAGAGAGCCCTGTTTCAAAAACAGCGAAAAATTATATATGCCTCTAACCACTGGTTTCTTCTATAAACTCCTTTTTTTTCCTTGTGTGTTTTAGTTTAGTGTGGTTTATTAACTTGATAATTACTAACACAATAATATCAACATGTAGCTCAGTAAGACCCTTTTTTCAGAGGGAGTTTACCAACAGCAGTTAAGAGTCTGACCCCAGTAGGAGCTCCACTGTTTATTTTTTGTATTTCTAAAAACTGCTGGAGGGAAAAAAAAAACATTATTCTATCCAATGCTTCCTTTCCTGACCATCTTGCTCTGCAGTTATCAATTTAGAGAACCTTAATCTGCAAAGTCTGCATGCCCATTACATTGCTACAGATGTGTAGTCTAGAGGGCTGCTCACAAGATTAATATCATTAATATTTGCAGAACAAGGGTCTTCTTTTGGGGGTGGGAGAAGGTCCTGCTTTGCTTTGAGCGAGTTACAACTGACTGAGTGTGTTGGGTACTGCTCACCATGAAGCAAACAAACAAAAAGTTTCTGCCAATGAAGAAATGTCATTCTGAATAGGATATCTGGATTATAAGAAAAATATTATACATTCTGACCTCCTCAAGAGCTCAAAGCAGAAGCGGCAGCTTTGGCTCCCAACCATGATCCGTAGCTTATACCCTGCCTTTCCATCACACACATGCTGAGCTGTTGTCAGCTAAGGAGCAGATCACTAGCATAAAATTACAAGTCAGTGTGGTTACAGTCTGCTGAATAAGAGGTCAGACAAGTATGTGACCAGACAAGTAGATGAGACCAAAAAGTGGTTATCTGTCTTGGGACAGTGTCTTTAGAAATAGAAGGATGAGAAAATGGTTCTTTACTAGTCTGATGGGACAGAAAGGAAAACATATTCTATTTCATAAATATCTAACTTGATTTTGTTTCAAGTCATCTTAATCATCCTTGTCTGTCTGAGTGTCTTGCTTTTTAAGTAGTAAAATGTTTCTCAAAGCTATAATCACTAGATAATGAATTTGCATGCCCACATGCAGGGACACCCTTAGCAAAGTAAGTGAAGGGGATTAGGTAGTGAAATCAGAGACACTGAAAGATTTGGACATGGAACACCCTTGACATTTCCCTATGCCCAAAATTTTAGGAAAGGGCTCACTAAACAAGAAAACACATTAAAAAGCCTCTCAGACTAACAGTGAAAAGGCAAGAAAAGGGATCTGTCAAACAAGGAAGTTACACCTTAGCAGTCAGGAATAAAATGAGAATTGCCAGAAGTCAAAATAAATTTAATGTTTTAAAGAAATTAATTTAAATAAAGTTCGTAGTCGTCTGAAAAAAAATGTAGAAAGATAAAAACAAAAAGAGGAGGAACTGCTATGTGGGAGGCTGAAATAAAGAATAAGGTACATCTGAGTGTATGTCAAAGTTAATCAAGTATTTTGACTTGGTTTTCATTAAAGGTGATGATGTTGAGCATGAAAATAAAGACAAAATGTCTAATGAAAGTGATGGTATAGAAATGGAAATCACAGCACAAGGAGCAAGATTAGGACTTAACACAGAGTATTTAATAAATCTGCTAGAGGTTGGTGCTGTGCGACTAGAAAACAGTGACCATAGTACCTATATTTAAGAAAACGTAGATCCAGCCATTAGTGCTGGTGAGGTGGAGTGACATGATCATTAAGGTCACATTAGCACAGTAACAGATCATCTGGCAGCAGAAAGGTCACCTGTACCAGACGGGATGAACACATGGTCCCATTTCTGTTGAACTGGCGAGCAAAGACAATGCTGTTTATGTCAGCTTCACACAGCGACACAAAGACAGATAATACTTGATTTAGAACAAAGTCAGCTGGGGCATAACTCTCTCCAAAAAAACATTTTGAGCAGATTTGACTGTCAGAGAGAGTTAGTACCAATTCAGTGCTTTGCATTACATGGAGTTTTTTGATCCAGTACTTCATCCTCTGAAACTGGATTTAGTATAACACAAACACAGTTAAAGGAACATTATTTAGGAATTCGAGCGAAAAATTGAAGAGAAGAATAGTTAAAAATCTGGACACAAGCAGGACAAAACACAAATCAGTTGGGCAAACTATAAAAGAAACAGAAACATGCTATCTTTACTTAACACAGTAGCTGAGTTTTCCTGTTTCCCAGACAAAGAAAACCTAATAGAGCTCCCCCAAGATTGACTGTAATTTTCACAAATTTGATCACTGATTGTGATTTTGATTGATTGTAATTTTCACAAATTAAAAACACTTTGTTCTCTGAGTTTTATTTCTCATCTTTTCCTAATACTGAAAGTAACTTTTTCTTGCTTCTGTTTCCCTTTACTTTATAATACAATGACGTTTTGTTTTGTTCCTGTATTGCTACCCAGCAGGCATTGTTAGAAGAACTGGGTGGTGGCATCTTAAGTACACCTGATTACATAGTCTGATCTCTACAGGGTCAAGGCTAATCTCTTCCAAAATCCAGACCTACTGCTTTTGTTTAATATAGCTCTCTGAGATTAAAATGAGATTAAGGCTCATCTGAGGGTGAGAATAGCATCTTCAGATGAAATCTTTCACTGCTCTTTTGCAAACAGCACCAGGTGGAAATGGCATCTTGCAGTGGCCATGTGTCTGTTCATTGGTGTACAAAAGACATTTGTGGATTCTTGTGGTGGTCCTATGAGAATTTTGAAACCAGACTTT
This sequence comes from Tinamus guttatus, assembly GCF_000705375.1. The sequence goes on from NW_010589796.1 coordinate 504,387, forward strand.
GAATGTATTTTCATGTATATACATTGATGTACGAATGTATTTTGAATGTATATCAATTTTTCTTCTATGTGTACACATGGCTATAGATATAAGAAGGGCTGTTATTTTTTTTCTTATTCATCTCCATGTACTTTAAATTCTCTACAACAATAAAACTAAGGTAATACGGGATATTGTCTAGCTGCACATTTAATAAAGAGTTTAAAATCTAGTCTTCTAAGGAGTTTACCAAGATTTCTTCATATAAATGTTTTATCTTCTTTAAATGCATGTGTCTAGCTGCTGCTGAGTAAAATGTTTTGAGTTCATCTCAATACAGCACTTACATGATGGATATCACACATACAAAGAAGACTACATGACCCAAACGATATGCCTCAAAATAGATTTCAGTAAGGTTGAACATACGGACCTGTGAAAAACAAACTAAATTAACGGTAATCTTCTGTGGTTTTGTTTGTTTGTTTGCTTGCTTGCTTCTCTAGTATTTTTAATAAAGTAGTACTTCTGCCATATTTTAAATCCCTGCACAGCATTTTTACATAAAGTGTAAGAGTGTGAGTCTAAAAGTGAAAGTTAAATGAGCAAAAATCCTGTTTGGATGTTGACGCAAAGGAAAGAGCTCTTAAAACAAGTGTGTATGCTGAAGAGTTCACTGCACTTTTAAAATACTTTCAGTGGAAGTAGCAGAAGGTACTTTTTGTAACATGATCAGTTATGTTTACCTAACCATATGGGATCAACTCCCATATGCTTTTCACTTTCAGAGACAATATATCTTTTGAAAGTGTCATGTATCTCACCAAAAAAGAATATGTGCAGACAGCACTATCAGTCACCAAGATGTGGGATTATTTTTATCAGCAAGCTCCTAATTTATAATATTAAACACAGAATACAACTGGGCAAATATGTGGAGATGAGAAGAGTAGTTTTACTGCCGTCATCAAAATATTGTTATAATTACCACTGCTCTCTAAAGCATTCCTAGCATTCCCACTGCACCTGACAGCCTGGTCAATTCCACTGTGGCTATATGACAGGAAAGGTTTGCGCTGAAAAAAGATTTCCTTTTGTCTCTTTTAGCTATTCTGAAACTTGAACACTGGTTTTTAGAGGTCATAAGAACTCACTAGGCTACTTAATTTACTATTTCATTATAAGAAAACTTTATACTGTTGAGAAATTTTCACCTACCTATCAGATCTAACTAACTATTACAGTTAGTTTGATAATGAAAACAGTGTCATGGTGCCCAACTACGGTCATTTTGGAAAGCATCTTCTCTGATTTATAACATAGTACATGCAGTTTAGATTGAGAAATATAGAAATCATAAAACAGCTATTCTTTTCTAATGATTAAAAAAAATGTTGAATATTTATACTGATGAGTAAATCCATGTCTCTAATCTCTAAAGAAAGAAAGAGATAAAGCAAGTGATCTCTGGGGTCAAAAGTCAGGAACAGTCAATGTAACAATCCCAATTCCACTGAAATCAATCGAAAAATACGTTTGAGTAGGAGGTCCACGACCTCCATAGATCTTCTGGTATCAAACAGCAGTTGTAGGTGATTGCAACATAAATGGCATTGGTCAGTTGCTGTTTAGTGGGAGACTTTAGATTCTGAACGAAGTGATGCTGGTGTTAAGCCAGAGGTTAAGCTGACCTGCAAACACGGGAACTGGGCTGCAAAAGTCAACATCTTTCAGATACAACCCCAGGGCAGCAGTTCTCATAATCAGGACTGACATATCTGGCCAAAGCTCAGACCAGGTAATTGCCCTCTGCCTTCCAAATTGTCCTTAATCAAATTAACATGTTACAGTGACCTCTAGAATATCTAATTGGCAATGCACTTGAGCTTCTTGAATGTAGGCCACCTTCCAAATTATCTCACATCAGTTTATTTTAACCCACACAATAAAATGCAGGATTATAAAGATAGACTTAAAAATCATAAAGGGTTAATTCTAGATTCCATTGCTGTGTTTTTTTCTGCATTTTCAATTAGAGAAGTAATTAGTTGCTGATTCTCTTGAACTAGTATATTGTGCCGTTTCAGTGAAAAAAAAATACCAAAAAGATCATTGCACTTTAGTTGTGATCAGAATTATCCAGGATTATGAGTTTATAAGATTCAGAAATCCAGCTAGGTTTTGGGTTAATTTTCCATAAAAAACTCTTACAAAACCCAGGAAAACTACATACACTTTAAATATTTAGTTAGTTTCTGGTAGAGACTTTAAAAAGTTGTATGAGGAGCTTGTAATCTGAAAGCTTCTCAAAATACCTGTTTAGTTCAACCTAGACTTTCATTTTATTTTCTGATTGCAGATTCTCTTATATTAGTTTGAAAGCTCTGACAGGGTTTTTGTTTGTTGGTTGGTTTTTGTTTGTTTATTTTGTTTTGCTTCATTTGATGGGACTTTGTGATGCTGTTTTCTATCATCTTTTTGATCTTACACCAAAATTCAATATACCACGAGTCAGAGAAGTAACAAATACAAAGCTTAATACATCATCTATTCTCTGAAAGACTTTTGTTTCCATCACAACCTTTGAAGATATTGAAAATTTCTGATGAATGGAGTGTCTGTTTGATTTGACTTGAATATGTTTTCATCTTATTATATCACTTTTAGTGCGCATGTTCAGGGCATCTTACCAAGCAATGCTAATTGTGACTACACCCAAGAACCTTAAAATTTAAAAGGAAATGGGCTCCATGACTTTCTATTCCTTTCATTAGAAATGCCAAGGAGACATTGATTTCAGTGCAAAGATGTTTTGCCATCTGCGCTTTCATCACACTTTTTTTTTTCTTTTTTTGCACACTAGCTCTGTTAATCAGCATATTCTAATGCTTATCTCATAAATTCCCATCATTTAATACCTGACTATTTCAAGGTTATTTTACCTTATATATATTTACCTGAAGTTTTGCATGAGGGTGGAAAAGATTACATGAAAACTAGGTTACTGCAGAGATGAAGATAGATCATCAAGTGCGAGAAATATGAGAAGGCTGAACAAATGGGGACTGAAAAAGAAGAAAAAGGTGATTACCATGTGGCGGTACAGCAATCATCACTTAATATGTGAGAGAGTTACGGTTACTGGGAGTCTTTCATGTCCAGCTCTGGCTGGACAATGACTTGAACAGATATAAACTGTATAAGAAACTCAAGCTGTTGGTAATACTAAGTTTGACCTCTATTGCTGTGGCAGTCCTAGGGATTGCAAATCTACAAGAGAGGCGCCAAGCAACATGATGCAAGAAGCTGCTGAGAAATTGGCAAGGATGCTGGAGCTCGTCCACTAACTTGGCAATTGCACCTCAGGACAATCAGCTTGCCAGCATGCAGATGTTCTCATAAATCAGCATGGTAGGTCACGAATTATCACGAAATAAGCCCTCATCCTGACGTCAAGGCAACTTGCTGAGGTTATATTACAGCACTTGGGTAAGTAGAGTTTCCTAGGAGCAAATTAACAGATCAGCCCCCAAAAGGGAAGGTCATCTTGCTCCACCTTGCTGATTTGTTGGATAACACAGTTATCTTGTAATTAAAAATAACTGCATGGCTGTTCAAGTGGACTTCCATAATAATATCCCACACATTTTTTCCTGCTTTAACACTAACTGTTAGCCTGTGGTGATCCTGGTCTCATGCAGACCAAGAGCAAGATGTCTCCTCAAGTAAAGAGGAAGATTTGTACTTTCACTTAAAGAGATTGTATCTTAGGGAGACTGGCTTCCATGATCATATTAATCATGACTCTTCCGTGCCTAACTAGTTATTGTAAGCATTAGGTTAGGAAAACGTGGTATTTTGTGACCTGCAAGCACAGAAGTAGTAGTCTTCATCTTTTAAAAGGATATCCAATTTGTGTTTTCCTATCACTCTGTTCACTAGCAGAACTGAATCAAGCAGCCAGTTTTAGTGAATATAAGTGAAATTTAGTGAAAATAAGAAAAAGTCAACCCTGTCAAATGTTTTCAAAGCAACCATTTGTTAGAAAATACATATCTTCAACAGTATTTTAAAAATATTATTGCCATCATTACACTGGATGGTGACTTATTTAACAATTAACAATGAAAACATTCTAAAAAACATGCATTTGCAAACAGAAGTTGACCCACTGCAAGTAAAATAGGAATATCAGACAATTGTTCGAGGGTTACTACTAAAACTATGCTTACAGGGGAAGGTAAAATGCTGCATCTTTTACAGCTAAAGTCCTAAGTTGGTTCAGTCTTTAATGTGACCATGGACTGCTGTAGTCAAAGAGGGATGCCAGCCTGCATGTCCTCTTTGCTTATAGTTTTCCTGATATACAAAGTGGAAGCAACAAGTATTCCCAATGCTGGGCACTTGTGAGATTTACTCAGCACCAAGAGTTTAAGATTTTCTGATTTTTAAACTTTAATCTTCAGGCTGAGCTGCTGGAAAATGCTGTTATGGCAGTTAACTCTAAAGAAATCTATTTCATTTTTCTCAATACTTCAAGAGTGTTTTTCTCTCTCAGATAATATAAATACTTTTTGTTCTTTGGGCACTGTGGTTTATAGGTAGCATGCTTAGTCGCTCTTATGAACACAGAAATAATGTAATGTGCTTCAATGATAGAGACTATCAGTGTTTTAATTTATTATTTTTCTCAATCCCTTTTTTAGTTGTTATATGTTGCAAAGTCTTAAAAAAAACTCCCATTCCCAGTTGCAATTAGCATTGAAAAGCTTAACACCAATTTTCATTCAAATATGCCGCCTCTGTAGTCATGTAGCTCCTCATCATTTTCATTCCCCAGCATTAGAACTTACTGCTGTGACTCAGACATTGTCATCCAGGGTTTTTCATTTAGTCTCATCCTTTCCTCTCCAGCATGTAAGATGCAGTAAACTCTTCACAGTTTAAGGTGTGGAACACTAAGAGAAGAGCCAAAATGATAATATCCCATGGTGCAATAAACCAAGTATAGACTCTCTGCTAAAGAAAAAAAAAAAGTTTTTTAGATTGCATATATGAAGACTAGGCTTTTTACAGTTGTGCATACTCAGCACCCAGCTGTTCTTGGGCTTATGTTTGATGTTTTATGTTCATGCAATTATATGGGATTTTCTACATTCTTCTTCTAGTCATCCTGCAGAAGTCACCTGCTTCTACTTTTATGTAAGAAATTAACTGATGCTGAGGCACTGCATGCATAACCCAGCCTGCCTCTGACCACCTGTGAAACTGTCAAAAAATCTTGTAGTCATCATTATCTAGTGGCCATTTTGCATAAACTGCAAGATAAACATGCAACAGCCGTAAGTACTTATAACAATACTTATCTTTCATCCCCTTCATCAGCGAACAGCAGCCACAAGTTGGATACTTGAGATGTAGCTGTTTCATTTATGTCCTACATATGTGATACAGACTATAAATCTATACTAATTAATTCTTAAGTATTAGGTGGTTCTAGATGGATGGTTAAAGCACTCTCTACATGTGTTTTACCGTCATCCTGAGCTTGAATTACACAAATCAAAAGCAGGAATCTCCAATCAGCTGTCACACGCTAATTAGAAACTCTCAATGTGTAATGTGAAATAAATATACATCACCTGTGCAAGTTCTGTCACTGAAGGGCATTTCAAAGTGTGTGAGTCAGCCCTTACTCTAGATGGAAAATTATTGACATGTGTGGAATACCTTGCGAACTTCTTGCACGCCCATGTCACCTCTAAGATGCCTATCTGTTCAGTTACACCTGTTTCTGGTGTGTCACAGCTGGTAGGGCTTCCAGTCACCTCCAAGGCAGCCAGAAAGACCAATAGTTGCCAGCATCTATTCAACCTGCAATGGAATTTGAAGCGCTGCATATGGCCGATGTGGAGATACAAACAGACTACATGACCCAAGCTGTCAGGTTCCAAATCAGTTTTTGTTAAGGCAATGTGGTCAGCCCCACATGGAGCCCACCTGTCGTTTAACACAGAGTTTCAATGGTCACCTGGCCCTCGGCCCTCAGCAGCAACCCAGAGTTTACACAATGCAGTCGGCCTCACTTGGAGCCCATTTATTGTTTCGATGGTGTGCTCTACACGCCTGCGGATAGAGTACCCCGTCCCTGGCTGATAAAAGGGAACAGATCCGAGATTCGTGAGTTTGGACAAAGCACAATCAAGGCACAGTAATGGTCAGCCAAACCTGCACTTTTTATTGGTCACAACTCCTGAGGGTAACGACCTGGCATAAGGAACGAGAAAGAAAGGGGAAACAGAAAGAGAAAAGAGTGAGAAAAGCAGAAATGAGGAAATGAGTAGTGGTCACCAGCCCGGATCCCGCGGGGTCCCGAGGGTCCCTCGCTGATGATCCTCAGCAGTCAGTGGTCGGTGCACACACACAGGGTCCTCTGTGGTGGTCCTTCATGGCAACAATGCTGCTGCATCATTCTGACGTGGTCGGTGGGCACCAACCCCCTTTGCAAGGGTGCTCCAGTACCAGGGTAGTGGTGCAACCTTTCGGTGGGTCATAGGGAGGCTTCTCCCCTTGGGTCTCAGCCCACAGATGAAGATAGCAATTGATTTTCTGAGACATTAAAACAAAAAATGGCAGAGCCAAGTCCCACACAGGCCCATGTAGATAATCATTACTTTTTCATGTGATGTCATGTAGTATATTCAAAAGATGGAAGGGGAGAACATCTGTGTTGAAAGGTGGAAGCCAAATGATAAAGGTCTAGTTCCAGATGTGATCTTCCTCCAGTTCTTAAAATGTTCAGTCCATCCTTATCATTCTTTGTGCCACTTTTGAAAAGCAATTTGAAGGCATTTCTGTCAATGTGCGAAAAAAAACTTAGGAACTTCCAGCAGCTGCTCGGTCTTATTTAAAAATCAAAACCACACGGAAATGCCCATCTCCCTCATTCCTCCTCCAGAAAATATTAAGAACGAAGAGCGTTCTAATGAAAGACCTCCTCATTTTTGCAATTCCTCCTCCTTCGCCCCGCGGTCCCACGAGGGTCTCCGCGCGCCGCGGGGCGCCGGCGGGCGCGCAGGGAGGGAGCCGGGGCGGGAAGCGGGGCGGGAATGGGAGGCCGGGCAGGAGGAGGGCTCTGCGCTGCGCCCCTCCCCGCGGAGCAAACCGGGCTGCCGGCGGCGGCCGCGCCTGCGGGAGCCGCGCCCGGAGCCGGGGGGGGGCCGAGGCG